>VFFE01006957.1:578930-734914 GCA_008921705.1 Burhinus oedicnemus | reverse complement strand
AGATAATAAATTATCCATGAGCCAGCAATGTGCCCTTGTTGCCAGGAAGGCCAATGGAATCCTGGGCTGCATAGGGACGAGTGTGGCCAGTAGGTCGAGGGAGGTCATTCTCCCCCTCTACTTGGCACTGGTGAGGCCACAACTGGAATACTGTGTCCAGTTCTGGGCTCCCCAGCTCAAGTGGGACAGGGAACTACTGGAGAGAGTCCAGCATAGGGCAACAAAGATGACTGGAGGATTGGAGCACCTCCCTTATGAGGAAAGGCTGAGAGAGCTGGGACTATTGAGCCTGGAGAAGAGAAGGCTGAGGGAAGGAGACCTTATTCTTGCTTCTAAGTATCTAAAGAGTGGGTTGAAGGAGGATGGAGGCAGACTCTTTTCAGTGGCTCCCAGTGACACAATGAGGGGCAACGGGCACAAGTTGGAACATAGGAAGTTCCATTCAAACATAAGGAAAAAATTATTTATGGTGAGACTGACAGAACAGTGGACCAGGCTGCCCAGGGAGGTTGTGGAGTTCCCTTCTCTGGAGATTTTCAAGACCCGCCTGGATGCAGTCCAGGCATTCCTGCGTCAGCAGGGGAGTTGGGCTAGATGATCTCTAGAGGTCCCTTCCAACTCTAAAAATTCTGTGATTCCATGATTCCGTGATTTTCAGTGGAAATGATGACCAAAAAAAATTCTGTTTTTCAAAGAACTATCAGCCAGTCTGCAGGCTGGAGCTGATCCAGCAGTATGTGCAGCATACTGTAAATACTAAATCTTGGCAGCAGAAATCTTTGTGATAGGATTTATTGTTCTTGAGCAATACATCCCACGATGCTCTTTGACACTGGAGATTATTTAATAGGATCAGTCCCAGACTCATTCTTTCAGACTCTCTTATTTCATTGCTCACAGTGGGTTCTTAGAAGTTCATTTTCTTACATGTGACTTCTTCATAAATATGAGATAGAAAGGTCTTATTTTATTCGCCATCTGTTTATACTCCTTCAGTGCTGCTTTCCTACATTAATGTCCACATCTGGTTCCATGCTTTCTATAGCGGGCCAAAATTATGGCCACATGCACTATCTTCACGACCCGCTCTTCATTTCGTGAATTTATCCACAGTAAAAATTGCCAGAGTAACAATGTAATCTGAAGTCTTTTGGGAAGCTCATTCCTTTTGGGTGCTTTGACTTAAAGTTTCTTTCCACTTTTGCCAGACTGAGCAAAAACCCAAAATATATGATTACTTCTAGGAGTTACCATGCTAGTATCATCCCTGTGCCCCACTTAAGGGTGTGGGGTGAGTGCCAAGTGCCATGTGCTGTCCATTGTGGTGGTAGGTTTAAATACACGGGATTTACCCACAGAAATCTGACTGAGATCTCTGACTCATTTCATGTCATTTCTGAGAATAAACAATTCTTACACAGCTATGATTTTCCACCCTTGTTAGCTGAGCCAGATTTGCAATGGTGGCCTAGAAATAAGCATGCCTACTATGCCATGACCAAGTTAGAAAGTCACTGTTTCCCTTTCCCACCGTTCATTATAATCGTTTTAGATTCTTTTGAATTTGATCAAATGAGACCATTAAATTTTGTGCAATTTGACTGCTCATGACTATTCTTTTCAAAGCTTTCAGTTTTGTCAGATTTTTATTCTATTCCTTTTCCTAAAAGCTAAACAATGATAACTCCCTCCCACTAACCTGTGCCCTTGTGTGGTTCACCCTGATGTTGCTCATACTATCTGTGAAAAAGTACACATGGGTATAAAGCTGAGGTTAGAACATTAGGACAAAGCCTTTGACAGAATAATTTGACTGAAGGCGGTCAGCTGCATCAGCAAAACACCTGAAACTCAGAGCATATTCCACGTCCATTTGCTTTGTGTCTCCTGAATGCTCTCCAAACATTTGAGAGCTGCAGACATATTACCCGAGCTCACTCTTTGAAGACAGATCATGGAAGTTTCCATCTCATAACCAAGCAGCTCCACCACAAGATGGTTATTCCTGAGGAAATGTTACTTACTATTTTCTGGTTTAGACTTTTGATTTTAGTAATTTCATACCACCCCTACTTCTGTAGGATAATTTTAACTCAATTTTTCTGAAGACAGACTTTTTCTAGAAAGTTGCAAGGCAAGCAAGGTAACTTTTCATTGCTACTCAAAATAACCAGTTTATACCTTCTAGCAGGTCTTCAGTCTTAGATTTCTAAACTTCTCGCTTTCCTTTTTAATGCCAAAACAGGTTGCCAGGCTTTTTTGCACCCTAGGTGCCAATCTTTCTAAAAAAAAAAATATCCACAGATGTTACACTGAGGTCTGCAAAGGCCCTTGAGTACTTCAGAAAAATTGGCCCCTTTCCAGTGTCAAGCACAAAAAATTTGACCATGTCAGACCAAAAATTTGCCTTCACACATTGCAAAGTGTATTTTCCCCTCCCCAAGATGGTTCATAGATAGTGCATATATATATGATCTTCTAACACCTCCATACAATGTGTGTTCAAAAAGTACAGCATGTTTCTTACTTTTTTGAGCTTCTCTATCATAGGACAAGGGGGAGGAAAAATAAAGAGTCAAAAATTGGTATTTTCAAAGGAAAAACAAATCCAATGTTATTTGTAACATCTAGAGAAGCAGGAAGGAGGTACTCTTGTACTCAAAGATAGAAGAGCTCATTTTGATCTTAAGATCTTTTCATACTTGTCACTAGCAAAAAACATAGGTAGAAGATGAGCACTCCTGGTCAAACAGCACTGTTAATCACATTTTACCTGCGACGCTATTAACACCATCTGACGAATATAGATGACCAAGTTGAAAGATCAATTCCAAATATATTCCTTTGTTTTCTGGTGACAACTGATTTTTTTTCTACCCTAGTCTGGCAATGTTTTCAGTGATAGTAAAATTATCTTAGGGAATGAGCATTTCTCAGTATTTCACAATAATTTGAGACCTTTATCACAAGTAAGTTTTGTGACCCAAACCATATTCCTTCAGCTAACTCTACACATTATCATATGACAGTTGAAGTTATATAAGTATCAATTTTTAAAAATACTTTTTAACTATTCTCCTTTTACCTTCTGTAATTGTTCGAGTGCCTCCTTAACACACCCAAGTGGAATTATCATGGAGATTCATGGAAATATTGTGATGATATGGTGTATGATAAAAACATGCTCAAGTAATTTCTGGGTATTATATTTTTGCAAACTAACCTCTTGTATCATAATGGAAGCAATTTTCACCCTCTTTATAGAGGAAAATATTACCTCCAAGAGCCATGATATCTGAAGATTTGAATTACATTTTCTCTTTTATGGAGGATCCAACTAGCTTTATTTTGTCAGTGTCTCCAAACCAATGTGTTTGAAAGAAAAACTCAAACCTGATCTACAGGTCTTTTGTAGACTTGATAGTTTTTGGCCCTCAACTTTGAAAACTACATCACTTTATTGGAAAAAAAAAGTATTTTGAAAAGTGCTACTTTTAAAGTGATGTTGAGACATTCTCAAAAATAGTTAGCATTAGCTAAGCTTTGCTCCAATTAAAGTCAAAAGATGTATTAACACCATCTCCAACATGTGCTGAATTAAGCCAACAAGCCTCACTTTCCAAAATTTTATTCGGAGTTTATGAGAAAAAAGTATCTTTGAAAAAATACAAATATTGCCTGCTCTGCCAACTGTTCTGCAGACTGAGAGTCAAGCAGGATTATTCTGATTTTTGCCACATCACCAAAACCAAAATACTTTGCAAGGCCTTTTATAACTCATTAACTCCATTACAGCTCCATTACATTGAAGAATGTTGTACAACTCTTAGTGATGATGACAGAATTTAGCCCAGCAACTAAAGTTTAGTTTCCCATTTTGTTGATGATGTGAAAAAACATAGACTGTCTAGTGCACTCCTTGCCTTTAACAAAAGTGTGTTTGTTCCCATTTGAGCAGATTAGCTCCAAGTATATACAGAAGATATGAACATAATTCCTCTTAGCATTAATAGGACCTGCTTGCACATTGTGGAATGAAACAGAGAGACACCACTGTTTTGTACTTATAAATATTTGCTCATGGTTTTAAGAGCAACGGTAATATACCATAACTCATTGTTAAGAGTGTGGTACAAGTGACATACTGTGCCAATCCACAGAAGATACGTGTGTTACCTTCCTCTCACCAGCAGTCTGAGTGATTAGCTCAAGCTGTACATACCTCCCTGTGATACAGCCCTGGAGGTGCGTTGTGAAACATCTCTACTGGACAGTTTTAAAGACGCAATACTGAAGCATTCTTGTCTAATGTTTTTTATCCCAAAACATCCTGACTCATACACAAACAGACACGCACGCAAACTGCCTCACACATTACAGAAATTCAAGTACCTTGGGGTTGTTATGAGACAAAAATCTTGTCATAGCAAGCTCTTATGACTACATATTGTATCACGACACAATTTCTAAGCTTATTTTAGCCCCTTCCTTGAGGTAAAAAGCAATATTCAGAAAAACAGATTAGTATACTTCTAGTTTTGAAGTCCAAGGGGTTTAAGCACACACTTCTAATTAGGAGACAATAAAAAAAAATCAAACCAGAAGAGTTTTTAAAGAGTTCAGAGCACACTTCCCTGTCTACCAAGAGATTATTCTGTCCCTTGCATATTTGACATAGTCTCCTCCTGTATCAGGCAAAGGTACCCCTCCCAACCGAATCCCATGGAGCTGAAGTATAGCTCTGATATGCTGATAATGCTAGAGTGTATAGGTTCCAGGGATTTTCTTCCCCCTCCTCTCCCGTTGTGCGTGCCAGAGGTCCCCTGCTTCCTGTCTCCAGCTGATAGTGGTGGGACGGCAGAGGGTCAAGGAGAAGGGGAGGGGGCCGGTCCCTCGGCGGCTGGGGGGAGTGGGGGGCGAGGGGCTGGCGGTGTCTGACAGCTGAAACAGATGATGCCGCACACCACCTATGTAAACAGAAATAGGCGCTGGGGCTGATGTAGCACAGAGATATGACCCTGCCCATAGAGCCGCTGAGTCTAGACTCCAGATGTGTTCTCACTGTTACCAGGCCAATTCAGATCCAACTGGTAAATATTTCTACCAGATGACAGTGGGCTCGGTTACAGAAATGAGGACAAAGGACAAAAATAAGCAGAAAATGAGTACTGGGCATTATTGCTGCTTAGAAAAATATTCTGCATAGTTTTAGAGATGTTAAGGGGCAATTATTTAAGTAGATCGTATACATTCTTTTATTTTCTTACCATATTCAGCTGAAAAAGTTCCAAGGCAAACTGAAGGCTATTTAGGCAAATTAGTCACTTAAAATGAACTGAAACAGAGGTCTGTAAAGGATAAAATAAAATTTATACTAGGACTTTACCATATGGACATAAAGAAATGAGGAAAAAACATAGTGTTGATAACCTCAGGCTGGTAAATACCAGTTTATTGGGAAGTGAGTGTTATGTGATTTATTTACAGAAATGAGTGATTACAGAACAAGGACACTCTACAGAAACAAAATTCAGGACAGAAACCCTTGTCTGCTGGTGTTTCATCTCCCCAGATGTAGTATTGTGACTCCTAGTCCATGTGGTGTTCAGAATGTCGTAAAGTGTGTCAATTAAGCAGCAACTGAGCACCACTGGTGCAATCAAGGCTCTGACAAGTCTTAAGAGGTTACTGGTTTGCATCTGCCTCAGACAACTAGAATGAAGCAACAGAGATCTGCAGGGATCTGGGCTCTTTTCTTACATCTTTTTCTTCATATATGGTATCATGCCACATAACCGCAGGCAAAAGATTTGTCTTTGCAGAGAGTTGCAATCCTAGGCAGTGTATGCTGAGGGACAGTAAGCACAGGAGAATGTTATCTATATCCTTTATGAAGACATTTGTAATTTGCACAAATATTATGTGATCCTCTGTTTGAGTCCCATGTTTGCAAGATGACTGCCAATAAGTGATTCCAGCAGGAGATACGTGAACTGAAGATACATGACTTTAAATGGTCGTCTTCATTGACTGGGAAATGTAGGAGTCCTGCTTTTCACATTGCGTAATGAGCCTTCCTGAGATTAATTGTCTGGCTGAGTAGTAGGACAAAAACCACAGTTCATAAATGTAGGTAAGATATGGACTTTCAGATATAAAAGGAAATTAATAAACAAAGATGTTTTTTAAATTTTATTTCACATAAACAGAAGTTTGTATGAATGTTGTTCCATTGTTTTAAAAACTATTTATTAGAACAAAGATGTTTCCTAACGTGTCTAATACTGAATGCATTGGTGCAAAATGTATAACCTTAGCCTTGCAACCGAGTATTTTGGGGGTGTTTTTTCCTCACCCCAGTAATTGGTAGCCAAATAGTTACTTTTATGACACACACATATGGGTAAGCAAAAGAGCATTCAGATCAGCAGAGACTGGAGCCATGCTATCTATAAAAGCAAAGTTAGAAATGGCTTAGCTATTAAAACAATCGCATTAAACAAGGCATAGCTTGGTTCCTCGCTTTGGACTCATAAACCAGCAGCAGGAGCTTTGAACTGAAGAAGAAAGGCTACCCTAATCTAAATGTTTCTTGAGATGACCTTTTAAATAGTTAACCTTCTAGTTATGTTATAACTGCAACTTTTTCTGTGCACACCTGTGAAGCTATTACTTTATGTTCAAGAGACAGTGGAGTTACTTGCTAATTGGCTCTGGTTGCACTATGTTCCTTTGCTTTTTCTCTTCCCTCTCATCTTCCATTTGTGTTTGAGGAGCTCTAGCCAAATGTTAAATATTCCTGAGGAGAAGTTTGCAAGCACTGGTACAAAATGGTTTGGCTGACTACTCGGAGAATATCGGTATACTCTCTGGTGAGCAGTACTGTACCGTGAAATTGCTGCATTTAATTGGGTTACAGCTGCTGATCATTTTGTGCAGCTATACTGGGGGTTTACTAACAGATTCTCTGACTTAACACAGTTTCTCTTCTCGGACCTTTCCACCCATATACAGAGGAAAAGAAGATATAAGTCTGAGAATACGTGAACCTAGACAGGCAAGAGACTGAGGCTGTCTTTATACAAAACCACACTGCTTCGTTCTTCCTGAGGGAGCACACTTTTAGCATTTATTCATCTAATGGGTTGACACCAAGCTTCCTGGTACCAAAATAAATATTAAAATTGCAGATAAATTAGACATACAAGGCCTGAAGAGACTGAGGACACAACAGAAGTTTTGATTTTGGTAGGGAATAAAGAAGAGCACTAAGCAGCCCCTACAAGGGAAAAAAAAAAAAACCCACAACTTTTGGTTTCCTTCATCAGAGGATCCCTTCTCTTCCATCACTGTCTGTTCTCAACAGGAGCAGCATTTAAGAACTGACCCCATTCTCCGCTGCCTTCTCTCCTGAGCTTTTTAAACAGTGGAGAGCTCTTTGATCTGCTGGCTTCCTGTAGTTATTCGCACCGTGGTTATTCAGCAACTTCACCTCAATGACCAGGTCAATGAACATACTTGAAGCAATATTACATCATACTGTCTACAGAATATTAAGCTATAATAGATTCTCATTTCCCACAGCCTGCGTGTCAGGAAATCTGCTGAGATAGAAACCTGAGAGCTAACTTAAAGCTAAGAAGAACAAATGGAAGCCAACTGACATCTTTAGGTGCCATAAATACCTTGCCAAGAACATCCAAATTGCCACAAAGGCTACAAATCTAGTTACATCAAAAAGTGGTTATAATGCAAGCAGATATTCACAAACAACATTTTTTCAAGAAAATTTTAGCCTAGAATCTGGAGGAAGTAAATTTTGTTCCAAGCTACTATCGATAACCATGATGAATCAGATTTTTTAAAACTGCCTGAAACATACTTATTGATTTTTTTCAGTTCTGCATGTAAATATTTGTCTGCCCATACAAATGCAATTTGTATAGAGATGCACACATACTAAGTAAAGATACTATCTGACTGTGTAAAAGAACTATTGCTTATTATGGTCTCTCCCATCTATTCCCTTTCCTTTTTCCTTTCCCTTTTCCTTTCCCTTTCCCTTTCATTTTCCCTTTCCCTTTCTCTTTCCCTCTCCTTCCCTCTTTCCCTATCCTTCTCCCTTTCCCTCTTTCGCTTTCCATTTTCCCTTGCTTTTCTCTTTCTCTTTCTCTTTCTCTTTCTCTTTCTCTTTCTCTTTCTCTTTCTCTTTCTCTTTCTCTTTCTCTTTCTCTTTCTCTTTCTTCCTCTTCCTCTTCCTCTTCCTCTTCCTCTTCCTCTTCCTCTTCCTCTTTCTCTTTCTTTCTCTTCCTCTTTTGCTTCCTCTTCCTCTTTCTTGTTACCTTTACCTGGTTTACTTCTTTTTAAATAGTCCCATAGGCTTTATTTGCACTTTTGTACTTCAGAACATCTTAAGACATCCAGTTGTGTGCTCATGCGCAACGTTTAGTTCAATACTCCAAGCACATGTGTATTTCTTCATTTTTATCCCAACTATTCTAAAAAATTTCCTTCTGGTCTTTGGTCACTGATTGTCCACAGGACATCAGAAGGTAATTCACAAAATAATAGTGCATTTGAGTTTGGGGAAGGGAAAAATACATGCATATATGTTTTCATCCAGACAAACAAATAAATGGAAGAAAATGAAAGTAATAAACGGATGTTTATTTTAGCTTAGATGGTTTTTATTTGCAAATAAGAGCTGTTACACTAGGACTGCATAAGATGGTCCATGTATATTTTTTGAAAGGGTTAAGACATCTTTTGATCCTTCTTAAAATAGCTACTTTTTCTATGGATTAAAAAAAGTTGAGAACCATTGCTCCAGAAAATCCCCACTAGACTGATGGGTATAATAGAAGGTAATTAATGGCTATATTCATTAGATAGTTAGTATGCAAAGGAGAAAGCCTGAATCAGGAAGCCAGTTGATTTGCAAGAAAAGAAGCCTTCTGAGAGTGCGGAATTTCCATGAGGCAAAACAAAGAATCCATGGCACCAGCAGGGACATATAAAATGGGCCCACACAGCCAGTTTCTGGGCAGAAGACAGGAAGACATGGGAATTCAGTCATTCCTAGTGGGAGCCAGGAGGGAGCTTGAGCTTGTTGAGGAACCAGCCAAATTCAGGACAAGCTGTCCTGGTTCAGAGAGAAAACCTCTGTAATTCTGGAGAAAACTCATGTAGGGAAAGGATCCTGATCTACAAAAAGCTTCCAAGAAGACTCCAGCACAAACCTGAAGAATGATCCAGATTATGAAACTGTTCGCCTACAGCAGGGAAATGAGGATAAGGATTGCATTTTTTGCTTTAGTTTTGGGGGATTTTTTACTAAATTAATACAATTTTATCTGTTATCTTTCAATTAAAGACAACAATGTTTAAAAAACAGAACACAGGTCTGTATGGGTAACTCTACACTTACAAATTATGCAGTACCAGGAAATGTTCCCAAGGGCTGGCAACTGATCACTTAGACTGTTAAATTGTCAAAATGGTCCCAGTACATTTCTAGCCCAAGCCAACAAGCCCCATCCCAGACAATTCCTGGGCTTGGTGCAAGAGCGAGCATTGGCCAAGGACCACTCCAGGAGGCAGTTGGGATGGGGCCATCCTGTTTGGAAGGTAGGAGAGTTGAACAGTGTGAATACCAGTCATTTCATTCCAGTTTGCCTCAGTGCCAGAGAACCACACGATTAATTTGCTAGCATAGAGATTGACTCTGTATGTGCACGTGTTCTGTTTATCGTGGAGTCCTAAAAAGGCAAATTATAAACTGGCAATATCAGGCCAGTCAGTAGGATTATGGAAACTATGTAAGAGCCACAAAAGGTATAGTATTTTGTTTCTGGGCTAAAACATCAGTATCATAAGGAGGAAGAGCTCACATCCTTGAGTGCTGGGATTCTCACTTAAATTAGTTTTACAGAATCACAGAACACTTGAGGCTGGATGGCACCTTTGGAGATTGTTTAGTCCAACCCCCATGCTCAAAGCAGAATCGAGTAGAGCAGGCTGCCCAGGATCGTGTCCAGACAGTTTTTAATAACTCCAAGAATGGAAACTCCGAAGCTTCTTTGGGCAACCTGTTCCACTGCTCAACCACCTCTATAATAAAAAAGATTTTCTTACATTTAAATTGAATTTCCTTTATTTCAGGTTGTGCCCATTGCTTCTCATCCTTTAACTGGACACCACTGAGAAGCGTCTGACTCCAGGCTGATCAGTTCCAGCTCTCTCAGCCTCTCTTCATACATCAGATGCTCCAATCCCTTCATCTTGTTCATGGCCCTTTACTGGACTCCTTGTCTCCTTTGTACTGGGGAGCCCAGCAATGGACCCAGCACTCCAGATGTGTCTCACCAGGGCTGAGCTAAAGCAAAGGATCACCTCCCTCGATCTTCTGGCAAAAAATCCAAAGAGGAAAAAAATTTTCAGAATTATCTTGTGATTTCTAGATTCTTCCACAGAATGATATCGAAGTGGATAAATAAATTAACTCAGTTCACAATGTGCTTCGAAATCAACTTTTTGGCCTCTTTTTTTTTTTTTTTAGAGGGCACCTAAGGTGCCTCATTAGATATCTTATATTCTCATAATAAGACGAAAAATATATATTAAGAAAATTATACATAACAAGGAATACCTCTGCAGTATTGATTAAATTATGCTAGTAAAGTAGGAGGAGGGAAACTGCTGAATATTAAGAGTAGTTCCAAGGGAGAACTCAAGTACC
Source organism: Burhinus oedicnemus (assembly GCA_008921705.1). Classification (NCBI taxonomy): domain Eukaryota; kingdom Metazoa; phylum Chordata; class Aves; order Charadriiformes; family Burhinidae; genus Burhinus; species Burhinus oedicnemus. Next base: position 724,176 of record VFFE01006957.1, on the reverse strand, counting down.
TTGAAACCACAGTCCCACTTCTCTGTCGCAATAGTCTATACAAATCATAGAAACCAGTTACTAATGTTTACTGCTGCACTGCTTGTAACTGTCTAGAGCTATGTTAAACTTGATTAGGGCTTGCATATTTAAAACTTCAAGGCCAGGTTGGATGAGGCTTTGAGCAACCAGGTCTAGTAGGAGGTGTCCTTGTCCATGGCAAGGGGGTTGGAACTAGATGATCTTTAATGTCCCTTCCAACCTAAACCATTCTATGATTCTATGAAACTTGGTTTAGATTGAATTGAGTTGATTGAAACAGGTTGCCAAGGGAAGTTGTGGATGCCCCATCCCTGGAAGCGTTCAAGGCCAGGTTGGATGGGGCTTTGAGTAACCTGGTCTAGTGGAAGGTGTCCCTGCCCATGGCAGGTGTTTTGGAACTAGATGATCTTTAAGGTCCCTTCCAACCCAAACCATTCTATGATTCTATTCTATAAGTGGTATATAGGCACGGGGTTTGTTCATCTTTTCAGTTACTGTTGACAAAAGCACTGCAGGATGTTCAGCATTTTAGAGGTATAAATATTTTTAAACAAGTACATAGATTGCCTCTAGCAATGTTCAGAATCATTTAGAAATAATCTGAAGGCTGAAAATTTGTTTCACTGACTGCATCCACTTCCTCTCAACTTTTAATTTGGCACATTTCATTAATAATGTCAGACTAACACATTATTACAGGCACATGGTAACTGGAGGATAATTATCTCTGGATGCCATGCTCGTAAGGCTCTGTCTTTACTATGGGGATCCCACAGTGTGCCCTGCAGCCTTCATATCCTGATAGACCAGATTATAAAGTCTGCTTAGAGGTCACCACAACTCCTTTCCATCAGACTTCATCTTTCCTAGAGCCCCAAGCGCGGATAGCACGGGAATATGGTGTGTAACAGGTCTTGCCTGGTAGGAAATCACAATACAGAGGGAACATGACTCCAGTCCTGGAAGCTGGGAACTACAAATATAATTCAACATGTGCAACACAAGCAATACCAGATCATTAAACCCTTGTGTCCGTTTGTCTAAATATTCTTCTTTGGCAGTGCTGGAATACCCAGGGTTTCATTGGCAGAGATGTAACTCCTTCCTGAACCTACCATCAGTACTTTTCCATTGCAAGCAGACATCCTGAAGGAAGGATAGGGTAGAAGATAAGATATCTAGGACTGCAAACACCACAGAGTGTGTCTCATGCTCCCACCCACATGGCGTAGGAGTGCACTCAGAACAGGGCAATGCCTCAGACACTTTGCTACATCTCCAGCAGTGAAAGAAACAGGGCCAAAGACATCATGCATCATTTTAAAGTGCTGGCACATCCCTGGAATGATTTTGATCCTTGCCTAGCTGGCACCTCCTTTAGGAAATCCCCAGCCACAGTTGAGTGCCAGAGATCATTGTCAGGAGACAGTTCAGCCAAGGCTGCAGAGTTCAGCAACATGAACACCAGCCCTGGTCCTGCTTTGAGCCCTAGCACGGACACAGAATGTGGAGCAACATCCAGCCTTGTTCCACGATATCAGACATTCACATAAAGGAAAGCTTACATAAAATGGCCCTTCCCAGAAGCTACTGTTGATAAGATAGAAAATGGTGGGGAAGGATTGTAAGACACTTGCTATTAACCTATTTTTTTCTAAGTGCCCTGTTTTTCTGTGGTTTTGCATTTAGCACAACTGGGACATGTTCCTAATTTGGGGATATTGGAGAATGCAGTAAAAATAATGCACATAGGTCAAGCCAAACTCTTTATTTGGTCTGCTATTTTAATCACAGTGTATTTCAGACAGCTAAGAGTTTGCAGCTTTGAAGTTTTTTTCATTGTGAAAGCCAAAGTGACAAATAACATATATTTTATATGTACCATAATATATTATTGTTATTGATGTTTCCCAAGCAACCTGCCCTACTTTTCTTGCAAATTTAGACAAAAATGAAGCTTATTATTTATTGTGTGTTACTTTTTGATTAACTGACATCTCCTAAGGTAAAATAAGAAACCTTTACAGTTTCCACCACTAAAGTACTGCAGAACATAACAGCTATTGTCTTTAGTAATTCTGTTTTAAGTCATACTGATAGATTTGTCTCTTTCAAGTGAGGATTTGTTCACAGGACCGTTTTAGAAAATAGCTGAAATACTTCCAGGTAATATCTTTCTTCCTCTCATTCTCAGTAACTTTCCTTTTGTATTTCTCAAAAGTCTTCATGTCATATGTCCTCAGGAACAACTTCATTATATGGCAATTGCAATTCCATATTGGCAATCCTCTTTGTACAAAGAAAAACATCATTCATTTGCACAAGGAAGGTCATGGTATTTTGCTTAAGGATTAGCAGAGAACATGACATGGAAATTGCAAGCCCAGCCATTTAGTAACTGGCCAGCCTGAACAGGCTTAACACCCAATAGAGATCTGGCTATAATCTGTGAATATTTTATGTCTCGCAAAATGCTCCTCCCGCCTTTGGTAGTCATTACTGTATTGTGATCAAAAAACTTCAACAGAAACTGGACATCGTTGTTCTAGGCCGCCTACAAACATCCAGGCTCCTAAACAGATAAATAGATGCAGAAGAGAGAAGAAAAAAATTAGAACAGCAAAAGTATTCATTCCAAAGGGATGTATTCCAAAGTGTTATCATTTGTTAAGCTGATGAGAGGTCTCCCGATTGCCTTTTTCCACAGCAGTGCAGCATCCAGTGTAGAGCCTGCCTTCTGAATACAATCTGAAAATGCTTTAAACAGATTTCAATGACATGAGGATGGCTCTCGCTCATTGTATTATCACTTCATTATATTATTGTATTGCAGTGGTATCTGGAGGATTCATTCAGATACACAGACACTGTAAATTCCACAGAACATTTCCTGCCCCACAAGTTTACAGTTAGCAGTGAATAACTGATATGAATTATTTAACATTCAAAATCATAGTTAGAAGAAGTGGAACTTCCTATTTGGGAAAAAAAGCAATCCACCATGTGTTCAGGGCTATTTCAAAAAGTTTGGGCTAATTTCCAAGCATGATTAAAAGCTCTAAAATGTTATGTCTATTTCATAAAGACAGGTTTGTTCAGTCACATAAAAATTTTGGTGATAAAAGTAACTTCTGTTTCAGACTAATAAAAAATTGAATCTGCAAAAGAATCCTCAGTATAAGAAGGAGAATTGACCTGTCACTCTTTTCCCTTTAAACCATCCATAATAGAGGTCAGATAAACAAAGTGTAGTCTGATGGAAACTGACACTTCATTCTCTTTTACTGAAAATAACACATTTTTTCAACTGAAGCACTGAAGCATTATCTTCCACATGATGTGCATTCATTGGAATCAGTTTATACAAACCCATCTATTAAAAACACATGTAAACCCAGGTCACACCCAGTATGCCGTTGCATACAGCACGCCAACAGATTTAACATCTGCTTTTGCAACCTGCATTTTGGTCAAGTTGTGTGCATATGTGTCATTAGCAAATCCACAATATCAGTTTCCTGATCTGTGTACTGTTAAACACTCCAGAAGAGGTTTTGTTTTGAAACTTACAGTTACAAAAACTATCATTTCCAGAAGCCCATAGGCAAAAACTCTGTTCCTCTATGGCTTTACATACTGAACATTTCCTTTAACATTCAAGAAACACTGAGTCCAAGAGGGTGCGGTACACAATTATGCTCACTGTTTTGTTAAAATAATTGTTTAACGTGCATCAAATAAAGAAGAAAACCTAAAGTATTCCCTGAGATCTGCTGGAACCAGTAGCTTATATTAATAAATGTATTTACTGACTTCCTGGGTTTTTTTCTTTTTGTTTTTTTTTGTTTTGTTTTGTTTTGTTTTCTTTCTTTTTTTCTTTTTTGTTTTGGTTTGGTTTGGTTTTTTTGGCAATCTTTCCTTTTCTATTCTTTTGTAGCAAATGGAAGCATTGATTACTACATAATAGTATCTGCTAACAATCTGAGCTCCCAAAAATATCAGCAATCTCTACATCCTTAAGGACTGTCTCAGGGCTTTCTTCAAGACTTTCCTGCTTTTATTTCATTTAACTGAGGCTTGGAACAGAAATTCTTTGGAGTGAAGAACAAATTAATTCATGTAACCCTATGCAGGACCTCCTATTTTCCTGTGCTGACTACTAGGACAGAGTAAAATCCGTATGTGTTACTTTTTCCTCCTGTAAGTAGGGCTGTTGTAGCCCTGCAGCCACAGCACATGAACTCAAATTCCTACATTGGCATCATGAGAAACTTGAGTTGCACCACTCAGGACACCAGTATAACCCCACACACACTTTTCCCATGATGCGAAGTTACAAATAATTGAATGAGACTGTAAATTTTGAAGTCGCAGGGATTAAAGAAATGCAGGATATCAAAGGTATTTGAAAGGCAAAAAGTTAGCATCATGGGCTTTAGCCTTGTCTCTAAAAATGTCAGTAAGGCATAGAATCATAGAATCATTGGTTTAGGTTGGAAGGGACCTTAAAGATCATCTAGTTCCAACCCCCCTGCCATGGGCAAGGACACCTCCCACTAGACCACATTGCTCAAAGCCTCATCCAACCTGGCCTTGAACACTCCCAGGGATGGGGCATCCACAACTTCCCTGGGCAACCTGTTCCAGTGCCTCACCACCCTCATAGTGAAAAATTTCTTCCTAATATCTAATGTAAATCTACCTTCTTCCAGTCTGAAGCCATTACCCCTCGTCCTATCACTACATGCTCTTGTAAAAAGTCCCTCTCCAGCTTTCATGTAGGTGCTCTTCAGATGCTGGAAAGCTGTTATAAGGTCTCCCTGGAGCCTTCTCTTCTCCAGGCTGAACAACCCCAACTCTCTCAGCCTGTCCTTATAGGAATGGTGCTCTAATCCTCTGATCATCTTCATGACCCTCCTCTGGACTCACTCCAACAGTTCCATGTCATTCTTATGTTGGGGGCTCCAGAGCTGGACACAATATTCCAAGTGGGGTCTCATGCAAGCAGAGTAGAGGGGCAGAATCACCTCCCTTGACCTGCTGGCCACACTTGATGCAGCCCAGGATGCAGCTGGACTTCTGGGCTGCAAGTGCACATTGCCAGCTCATGTTGAGCTTCTCATCAAGCAACATCTCCAAGTCCTTCTCCTCAGGGCTGCTCTCAATCCATTCTCTGCCCAGCCTGTATTTGTGCTTGGGATTGCAATGACCCAGGTGCAGGACCTTGCACTTGGCCTTGTTGAACTTCATGAGGTTGGCATAGGCCCACCTCTCAAGCCTGTCCAGGTCCCTCTGTATGGCATCCCTTTCCACCAGTGTGTCAAACATCAACAAGTGACATCAGTTGACACTTTCCTTGAGCTATCAAGTTGTGTCTGGTACACTGCTTTTCATGGTGCAGGTAGTTACTACAGTATAAGTAGACAACTAAATACCATCAAAACATGATGTTGTCACTGACATGGGCAGATCTAGGATTTGACACTGACTACAGTAAATAGTCTTCCAGGTTATCCAGGTGAAAAAGCACCACATTTGGACACCATTTTAGCTGTCTTGGGAAGTGGTTCTCCTACATGAGTGCATGAATTTCTTTTATAGCTCATTAAAAGCTATAATTTCCCTTGAAAACCACTGAACAGTGGGCACATAGGTGCTTAAGATCTATTTCTCCTTTTATTGACTAAGGAGGGTACTTGGGCACATACTAAGGAAACACTGCCAATGTTTCAGGTTTGCAGATCAGGTGCATTGGTCCAACCTTGAGCTAGTTTCCTCTTTATCGCCATTCCATTCGCCATTGCATTTTCAGCATTAATTTTAATGGCATTTCATTACAGTTCACAGGAGTCTTAATGTATTTTCCGTAAGTTTTCACTGTAATCTTCTGCAGTAATAATATTTTTGTAATAATATTAAAAGAAAGCGAGCCAAGATGTAATGCCAGTGCAAAACAAGAAACTATATTCACTACATCCTCAAAGGAACTGATAGCTCCTTGTTGTTCTAAGGCATGCTTTCAGTGGAATGGGAAAATGGAAAATGAAAGATAAATGGATAAAGGTAGATTATTGCAGGAAGAAAAAATAATGAAACATAGCTAAAAAGAGGAAGATGTAAGTCACCCTCCTTACAAAGCTGATGGAAGGAAACAGAAGGATAGAAAAAGAATTAAGAAATGGTTGAAATTTTTTATACAGACAAATTTTTCATTCTCTGTGTGCATCTGTGTAAGTATCTACAGGATAGGTCTAAATATTCTTGTCCCCTTTGGTGAATATGCGCTACTCCAAGGAAAGCCACAAAGCTTTTAGAACCCTTTAAAACAAAGTTCATCATATCCCTATACTTCTACTAAACTTTTCTTCCTCAGCATCTTCATGTGGAGAACACCTTACAAACTATTCTCTGGACCTCTCCATGCAGTGAAGATGTGATTCTTCAGCACTCTCCCAGCAGTCTACATCTTCCAAATGTGACTGGAGCAGAGGAGGGAGAAAGAGTATTTGATTGAACATTACTGGAAGAGAGAAGGCTAAAGGTCAAAGCAAAAATACAGAAGTATTTTTCTTGGAAACACGCCCATTTTTTGCTTGAGGAAATTATTCCCATTTTAGTAGGATTTCAATACCAACCATGCTGCTACAGATCCTACTAAGATAAATCATTACAAAAGGTCTCCATCCCTATTATTTTTTATTTTTTAACATTAGATGTGACAGTCATTGTATGACTAGCTTTTTATCCCAGGTGCATTTCTCTCTGTATGTAACAAGAAAGCTGCAATTCAGCTTGTAATAAATATAACCCATTGTAATCAGTGGATTTTGAAATTTTCACTTCAGATGTGATTTATAAAGATTAGATGCTATACATTGTGGTACATAGAAACAATATAGAAAAGGCAATTATTAGAGCTAATTAAAAATTCACACATCTGGGACTATGGAAAAACACTTCAAGATGACTATTTATCTACCCAAATTGATATCACACACAGTGAGAGTACAAGAAAGACAGATGGATGCTATGTTTCTGGGAACATATATGCTGCTAGCTGGTAAAATGGTAGATGTGTTTTGCTTATATCTCTGTTTCTAGTTGGGAAAAAAACAGCCCTCAGGTTCCAATACAGAATGACACAAAATGCGACTTGTGCAAATGTAACATGTTGGTGCAACTGAGAAGACCTCACATATGTTGAATTGACTACAACATGGCATCAGCCACTCGGGGCATTTGGTTAATGCACTTAATTTAGCACAGTAATTGCTGTATCAGACCAAACAAATTGCCAAGCTATTTCTTATTCTGTGCTTAAGACCAGTAATTCTCCTTTCTTTTACCATATACTATTTGCTATTTTTATTTCTTTCTTTCCTCTCTTATGTCTTCTTTATTTTAAGGAAGTTGTCTGACTGAAAAAGTAGACTCATTCAGAGTAGACACATTCAGATACAGGAAAGTGCTCGTTTCTGACTGTAGGGTTTCTTAGGCTGATGAGATTGACTGGATTGTGGTTTGAGTAATCCTGCGGTTTTCCCGCCTAATTTGTTTCTTGACTTAACTTGCTTATTTGTTAGAATCAAATCAGCAGATACATTTTCCTACCACATTAGTCGAGCCAAAAGACATGCTCCAAAGTAACAACAATTTGTTTCATTAATATTTATCCCATGAAAACATTTGTCAGACGTATTTATGAACAGCTGAAAGTCCTGAGTAGTTCTGCAAGTGCTTCATAAGAAGGATGAGTATGTCGTCACCTATTTGAGCTCTCTGCCTGTTTTGTATATTATTACTGTGAAAAACTATGAAAGAAAGCCATAGTATATTATGGGTTGAGCGAAGATGGAAAAATAGAAAGTTCCTACTCTAGTGTTGACAACCCAAGGAAAAAATAATTCTAATACCTGAATCGAAATAACATAAAATAACAGGATAAAAAGAATTAGCATAGAAAGCTAATGCTGTGTATACTTACTGGTTTTCATATATCTATGATGTCTGCACAGAAACTATCAGCTTGCTTCTCTTTACCATCAATGTAGAGAGATGCATGTGAACTTTAGGATGAGCTAAATCCATGACTGCTGTCTGACTTGATGGCTGAGGGAGCTGGGACTAGCTCAGATGTAGCTTCTGTATGAGAACCACTAACATTTGAGTTGGTGTATCCTACTCACACTGCCAAACTATTGGTAAGTTTTACAAAGAAGTTTTGGAGGAGGATAAGGAGACAGTACTGTGGATGATTATTTTTTTTTTCCTCCATGTACCAATAAGTCCTTAGGAGAAAACACAAAAAAATTCAAACAAGGACATGACAGAAATTGACATCAAGTGCTAACTAAGGCCAGAAATCAATGTCTCACCAGCAACTAAGAATAGAGTGAGGAGAACCTGTGACGGTTGTTGAAGATCAAGGCAGTGACTGATTCAAAAGAAAAAGGGAAACCACTGAATTGATATATTTCCTTGACATAGTCAATGCAACAATCTGTGGAAATTATCTTTACAACAGAAGAGGGAGGATAGATATAAAATGGCAAAACTGTGTCTTTGAAGTTAGTATTAATTGAGATTAAAGATGTTGCAATTAATTGGAAGAGGTAATGAAAAGTGTCTGGACAAAAGTTTTCACAGTGTGGAACAATGAGAAGTAACACACCTTACATACCTTAAAGATGTTCCAGGAAAGCATCCACAAGACCTAGCCATACCGCAGATGGCAGAACATGGAGAGAGGCCCAAGTGAGAAAAATAACATTGAATTATATCAGTGACAAGCAGGTTGATGTCACAGTGATGAATTAAAAAAATGTGGATAGTTAAAGAGCGGTTTTTACTCAGGCTGACCTTTAAAAATACTTGTAGGCATTCACAGAGACATAGTGTCATAGTTGAGATTTTTCTGTTGGTAGAAAAGGAGAGAAATTTGAAGGAGAGCTCTTTCTGTGAGTCATCTGCAAAGAAGCAGTAGTTGGTTTTGCATGTGTTAATCAGAGATGCAATATAGAAGGAAAGGAAAATGAGAAAAAAAGAGTGAGTCTTATTAAGGGTTAATCAACGAGAAGAAACTATCAAAGGAAAGACTTGAGGAATTATTGGAAATGTCAGGGGAAAAATCAACAGATGTTGACACCTCACAAGCCAGGGGATGACAGGATTTTTAGCAGAGCATAGTTGATTATGTCAAAGACATCTAATAAGATTGAGAGAACAGGGTACCAAGTATGAGATTTGGCTAAGAGGAGGGCATTTGAAATTTGAAATTTGACAAGAGTGATTTCAACTGAATGAAATTGGTCCATGCTGGGTTTGAGGAAGAAAAATGGAGTGACAGGACACAACATACACAGCAGCAGCAAAATGCAAAGTGGGGCAGTAACAGGGAAAGGGTGAATTGTTTTGAATAGGAGATATTAACAAAAGGTTCACAAGAAGAATAAGACAGTAGCCATCACTACCTTTGTTTCTTCAACAGAAGACAGAAAGTTCTGTCCCTCTACTCCCATCTGGTCCCTTGCTATGAAATTTCTTTAGTAATAATGCCCATTTTGTTAGCCATGCTACTTTATCACACTAACAACATAGCAAAGGGACATCCCGGTATTCCACTGTCATATTTTAAGACCCTTGTTCCCAGAGATCTAGGCAGGACAGTAGGGTACTTTTGCCCACAAATTGCCAGCTAACACTCACTGATAAATATGTCCCTCTTTTGGGGGTTATATGAATGTAACTTGGCCCTGTCATCCTTCAAGCCAGCAGTGTCTATCCCGGTCAGTAAGCTTCTGGCTCTCTAGCCACAGATGGTCTCTCTGGTAGCATGGCTACTGACTCTGATTTTTATTGATCAGCAGCAGACAAACCTTGCTGTGCACACAAGCTCAACAGCTGCTATTTCTTGAGCAGTTCATAATTCACGCTTTCTAACTTACTTTACCTATAGCACACTAACAGATCTGCACTTAGCTTTTGTTGAAAGCAGAAGAGAGGGCAACAACACTGATGGCACTGGAAACATGAAAGGCAGACTTATGTTACATGAGTGGAAAGGCGGAGAGTCATGCTGAGGTAAGACCAGGAGATGGTTAAAGCCAACGAATTCTGAAACAGCCTCTTATACTTCATGAGATGCCAAAAAGAAAACAATACTTGAAGTCATGTGAATGGCCCTTTGGCAAGCTGGAGAGTTGTACCAAAGCTGAGGGTTGAATGAAGAGCCCAATCAAGCAGCACACAGCTAAGGCATTAGATGGGTCATGAGTATGAAAGTTAATGTCAGTGATGGTGCAGAGTAGAAGACTGTGAAGGCAGGAAAAACAAGCTGTCAGAATTAAGCTGGGATATAGATGGGTAGAACGAGGAAAAGAGCAAGAGATATCAACATGTTACAGGAGTAGAAACTAGAGTCAAACACAGAAAAGGATATAAGGGAGGGAACTTGATGGTATAAGTCTACTGATTCTGGCCTTCAGCTCTGTGTTTGAAATTTGGGTTTTTTATCATACCAGTACTAAAGCATAGTACTTTATATGGTAACACTTCTTGCTGTTTACATGATCTCAGTTCTCCCTCCAGGATATCATGAACTAACATAGCTTATTGTTTTGTGCTCTTCCACCATACACCAGCATGACCGTAAACCCACTCCCTCTTTTTGTTAGGCTTTTTGTTTGTCAAGCTTTTTGGGGTTTGGTTTTGATTTGTTTGGGTTTTTTTTGGAGGGGGTGGCATAAAGATTATAGATTTATTAAGTTTCTCTGTTCCTGCATTTGTTTCCATGTTACCTCTCTGATATCATTTGCTGCCCAGGGTTAACCTTCAGTACCCTTAGTAGTGTCTGTTCTATCAAATTAACTCTGAATGTGTCCTAATTCAAAAGTGGCTGAAAATTATTACCATTCTGGCAGTTGCTCAGTGCTCAGTGCCCTTTTTGAAATGAACTGTGGTCCCGATCCAACTCTTGGTGGATGGTCCACATCTCCCAAGCACTGTTACAGCGGGCACTAATTGGCACCCTCGTTCTCAGTCTTAGTAGGCAGGTTAAGCAGCAAATTGTGCAATGACTTATTTCCCCACTCCTGGGTGTGATCTACCTAGGTCAAAGTTGAAGCAGAATACAGAGGCAGGGAAGGAAAGCCCAAGTAATTGCTGCTTTTGCTGTACCTTTTCTGTGACTCAGGTCGCCAGGGCTTTTCAGATTTCATGATCTCTGAGGTAAATGTAATACAAAGTCACTTACGAGATGTCCTTGAAAAACTATTTCTAGCCCATTTTAATAATTCTGCAGTGACCGATAGCGATCTGAATGCTAACACAATAATAGGTTGGCAGAAAAATTTTATTACCTTAATTGTGGATAAGAAGTAATTCTGCAAAAAGAAAGAGGGAACGTGTCATCCCACGCTTCAGTGGGATTCTCAGACATATTCAGATAGAAGCCGAGTGCTATGAATGTCAGATGGTGGGTCCCCCAGGCTCCCTGGCAACCTGCATGCGACTAAGAAAGAGGCAACAGCTTGCTTCAAGTATCCTTCGTAGAGATGACATCGTTAGATAAACCCAACAGGGAGTATAGCACGTGGAGGGAGCAGTCTGGTAAGAGGAAACCATTCCCTGTGGGACTGGCTCCATATTGCCACATGAAATGTTCAAAACACTGCTAGCCAGGAAAGTTGAATTTATTGCTTAATGAGCAGAGGACCCGGAAAAGATCATTGACAACTGCAGTGTAAACACAGCCACTTAATAGGGTGTTACTGAATGCCAAGAGGAAATTAAAAAAATCTGTCCTACAAGCAGCACTTTCTACCATATAGGATATGATTGGAATAAATACAGAACACAGAAAGCAGCTGTAGAGAACAGATGAGATATTAGATATGGTGGAAAGAAGAGAAGAACTTAAATCCAGAGGGCATTTTTTTTAGACTGCCTTGAGTATACGAGTCGTGAAAAAGCAATGATGAAGGAAGACAAGTTAGCATAACAGCAGCAGAATGACAGAGGTAACGCAAAATGACACTGTGACACTATTAAGAAGCTCAGCAACACACTCAACCTCCATCACAATGTCATCAGGACAGATGGCAACAATTGGCAAAGACAAGGCACAGCATGTCTGGAAAGCAATAAAAGAGCCTATAGAAGAAAAAAAATAATATGAGCAGCTATGGAAAACACGAGAGAGTACTGCAGATTTTTCCAGAGGTAAAGCAACAATTTATCCTCCACCCTATGCGTATTTGTCACAACTGCCTGATGGATATGACATCATTTCCCACTTTGTCAAAGCTTTGCAAAGAATCAGGATTTTCACAGAAGTCATTACTATCATTTATTATTCTTGTTAGTACCTGTGAGAGCTATTGTGAAGGACTGCATGGTGCTAGGCACTTACCTAAATCAGAATTAAGAAATGGTCCCTGCAAAATGAGCTTACAATCAAAACATAGCATGAAACAAAACACTTGGGTGCAGATAGGAGAGGTTATAATGAAAGAGGCTTGTCTTCTAGGAATGTCAGCAAAGATCATAGACAAATGACAAAAAGAGGAAAGTAAAGCTATGGAGAGTAAGGAAGTATGGTTATTTGTTCATAAAGATGCCACTTTTAAAATCAATGGACAAAAAGACAGGACAGCCACAGCACGGGTGAAGGACATGAATGTAAGAAATTATAAACCTTCGTATAGGAAGTAGAAACTCTAGGGAATATTTGACAAATGTACAATTATACCTGTGGTATCTAATAATACAATAGAGGCAGGGAAAGCACTAAGTAAACAAATTGTTGAGTAACAGGCAAAACACCAGTTCAGCCAGAGCTGGTGTAAGCCAAGCAGCACACATGAATCTTGTTCTTCCTGCACCAGCAGTATCTGCTGTGAAGTCCACTCAGTATCGCTGAGCAATATCACCAAAAATCTAGCCTCCACAGGCTGAGCTCCCACTGGAGGAGAAAGTTAATTTCCTCTGGCTAATTGAATTCCTGGAAAAACTTCATAAAAATCTTCAGACAGTAGGGCAGTGGGTGCAATAGGGTTGAAGAAGGAAATCTTTCACTAGCCAGTAATTAGAATTACATAGACCTTGGCAAGCCGTCTTGTGGTTGGGAAGGGCTATCCACTTTTTTTCGTAGTAGAAATTCATACTGTTTATTTCTACTTCTGTGTTTTTGCACAAAGTCACATTTTGGACATGAGTTAAGGGAAATTTACAGAAAGGTAGAGAGCAGCAATACATAAAAAAGCAATGTGAGAAGCTGTATGTGGCACGAGGCCCTGCTGTTCAATTCCATGTGTGTTGGGTATTTGCTTGACCCTTCCCAGCTGTTGTGTACTTCCTGATCCCCCAGATGATATGAGCCCCTTGCCTGATCAGCTTCCAGATGCTACACTGTTCCCAGTTCCTCCTGATCATAAGTCTCAACGCCAATTCAGTTCCAGCTGCCATAACTCTCATCGTTCCTCACCGAAGAGCTCCCTACCCATCAGTTCCCCCCAATGTCATAACCTGCCTGACCCTCCCCAGCTGTTGCAACCCTCCTGATCCCGCACTGTAAAACCTCTTTGATTTGTCCCCTTCCCAGCTGCTCTGCCCATTGCCACTGAAGGCTATGGTCCAGATCCTATCTCCTTGAAGTGTCCTACAAGTGCAAAAAAATTACAATTGTAGCTCACAGATTCCTTGGTGAAAGAGTTTTCCTTACAGGATATAACTTTTCAGCTCCTGCTGCAGGAGCTTTACAGTGGTAAAAATCTGACTTCATGTAGATTTATCAGCATCTGGAATATTATATAATTATACGCTGGAATACATACTGTATTGTATAACACAATATAAATATTATATTATTATAATTGTATATTATATAACCAATATATAATGTTAGTATTAGAAGATGATATAGAATAAACACATAAATAAATGAAATATAATAATAATATGCACAATATAAAGCAATCAATATCTTCAGGATTTTCTTTTATATATGGCAAGTGAAAGAACACTTTGCACAGAAAAGCGAAGCTCTCTTTATTTAAGAGTTGACCCCAAAACATAGGCCTAATTTAATTATCCTCAGGCTTCTTTGTCCCATTCTAAAAGCATATTCCAAATCCTTCTTAACTTCTGTCCACTTCACATTGTAAAACCGATTCAAAGAAGCACTGGCATTAAGAGACTCCAGAGGTTCACTGAGTTTAACATTGGGGTTCAGATATTTTTTGCATATGCATTATTACAAGTCAAGAAAAAAAATCGCGGATTTTTCAAACAAAATTACTAAATCCTTTAGGGGAACAAGCTAATTATTTACATGATTTAGGTATCTACTGAATGTACATAAAAATGTTCACAAATCACGGTGTGATACTATTTCGCATGAATCGTTTTCTCCAAAACTGCTAAAAAGCTCATTATGCTTCATTTTTTATAGTCTTCTTTTAATATGTTCAGTTAGCTATTTAGAGGGAGAGGGAAAAAACCAAAACAAGACAAAATATATGACTCAGATTACCACTCCTCTAACTTAAATAATCTATACTGAGTATATGGAGAAAGTATCTGCTCTTTGATATTGGTGGGAAATGGCTGAATCAACACCCCTGGAGGTATTTAAAAGACAGGTAGATGTGGTGTTTAGGGACATGGTTTAGTGGTGGTTTTGGCAGTGTTAGGATAATGGTTGGACTTGACGATCTGAAAGGTCCCTTCCAACCTAAACGATGCTATGATTCTATGATTCTAAGTCAGCCATACCCAAAGTAAATAAGCAGTCAACATAATAAGGTCTTCAGTTTTTCAGTACTGGGACTACTCCACCTCTATCCACAATTTCCCTGTTGTCCCACATACACTGTTAAAGGCACTTTGATAGTTTCATTATCTATCCTACCATGTTTCCTCTCATTTTACAACCATCTTATGACCCTTAACCCCTTAGCATTCACTAAGTAAGCCCTAGTACTGGCTATGGCTGGTCCCCAGCTGGGTATGTGGTGGTTCACTGCAATGTACGACCCACAGTAGCAGCTATAGGTATCAGGAATACCTGTTTAGATAAAGGAATAGTGAATCAGTCCACAGTCGTACAAGCATGCCTACACCATCATCTAGACATTATATAGATCAGAGATTTGGCTATGTGGAGTCAACTGAGAAACTGATGCCTGAAATCATCACTTTAGACACATCTAGAAGTGAGGAACTTTTAGATCTGAAAACTGATTTTCTATGGTACAGGGTAAACAGAGGGACATATTCAATGTTTTGAAAGGATTTTTGTTTTGTTTTTGAAAACCACAGATTTGTTAATGACTTTGCACAGCAGTCTCTATAGGTGGTAAAGGACCATTTATGTCTTTTTCTAAAGAAGACAATGTAATCCAGAAACCATGTAGTTCATTCTGCCTTCATGTCCCTCTGTGCATCCTGGGAACAAATAAGAATAAGCTTACCTCAGAAGGATCCACTTTTATTTCAAAAATCTCTCCTAATTTCACAGGTTTGCAAAACTGGGCTATTAATGTCATGAGAGACATTTCTGAAGTTCGTCTATTTCTGTTCAGTCATCAGCATGACAAAGGTAAGAAAATGAAACAGGAAACAGGAAAATAAAAATGACAGCAAAACATTTTAAGATGTCAGACACACTTAGATTTTCTTCAAAACTGACAAATCAGGTTGTTGCCCTATACTTCTGAATTTGTAGTGTCGTGGTTTGGGCCGGATCGGCCAAATCAGATGGAATGACAGATGCTCTCTCTCTCCTGCTCCGCTTCGAAGGGAGGCAGGAGAGAGAGAGAAAAAGAAAGACTTAAGAGTTTAGAAGGAACTAAACTACTTTAATGAAATATTAATAATAAAATAATAAAAAGAAAATAATAAAATATATACAAAACCACATCAAGCTCCCAGGATGATGATCACGTCACCAGCTGGCACTGGGGAAGTCCCAGACTGGAGTCAGTGACAGACAAGAACTGGATTCCGGATCTGGATTCAGAATCAGGATCAAAGGCAGACGGACAGAGTCTGGCCATTGAAGAAAGAGGGCTGACCCTTTGATCCCTCAGCTTTTATACTGAGCATGAGGCAGATGGGATGGAATACCCCTGTTGGTCAGTTTTGGGTCACCTGTCCTGTCCGCTCCTCCCCGCAGGTGTGACCCCTCTGTGCTTTTCCACTTCTGACCCTCCAACGGGGCAAGTAACAAAGTTGGCTGCCCTTGGCTGTTACAGCAATAAGTATAAGCAAGAGCCTCTCTGCACACTGTTCCTTGGCATCAGCCATAAACATGGGTCTTACCACTCTGAGAGCGAACAGTTTCTGCACAACATGCTGTTAATTTCAGCAGTTAGAAGAGGCCTAGCTAAGAAGTAAAGTTACTGAACAAAATTGGTCCTGTTTTACCTCAAACCAGGGCATGTAGCAAACTTCTACGATTCTGTATGATTCTACAAAATAAGATGATCAAGGTTTTTTGTGTTTGGGGTTTTTTCACCAACATGCTAGTCTAAAACAAACTATATGCATGATATAACAGAATGAAAGAGCTAACGAAGGCAACAATGCCTCAGTGTCAACTATGGGGAAATGTGAAAAACAGCCAATATTTCTCTTTCAGTGAAAGGGACTTTCAGACACTTTTCATGTATGTTCAAATTCAAATACAATGTTTTCTACCTTATTCTGTAATAAGGACAAGAGCTAGTCATTAAATGGTTTTGTTCCATTTGTAGGCAGGGTGACCTTTAACCCCTTCATTGTATAAGGATACAATTTCCAGTTGAAGTTCTTCTCAGAAGAAAAAGGCTAATACAGACAGTGAAGAACGAGCAAAAAGGTGAGAGTGGAGATGCAAAGAGATGCTTTAGGTACTCCTCACAGCTGGTACGTTAAATGACTGCTACGAACTTGGCAGATTCTATTAGCAGCAGTTCTGTGGATGGCATTTTTATAGATCTGGGAATCTGAGGAGAAGTGCAGTTGAACAGTTTAGAGAACACGTAGAAAAATGAACATTTGCAAAGGAGTCAAAAGTTAAGAAACCTCTCATTCTCCTTTAGAGTTTCTGTGTGTATCTGTGTGTATGTAAGAGAAAAAGAGAGATGTCAAGTAAATCATATCTCCGTTACTCAGTTTCCCATTTATAAAAGAGAACCTATTGAGTAATTTGTCTTTCTTTCACAACATATGTGACTCCTGATGCACAAATATTTGTCATTGTCTTTCTTAGTGCATTTTTTCTGCATAAAACTGAAAACGATTGTTCGTTTTATTAATAGAATGTGTTTCTGTGGCATCAAGCACTCCATCAGTTTTAATCTCAGTGCCTATATTTGAGTTACTGCTGAATATTTCTTTTCTGGCAAAGTGCAACACCTTTTATTCCTGTCTTTTCCATCCCCTATGTGTAGACAAGTTACACTGGGTCCCTTGGGGTCAGAAGAGCCCAGAAAACCAGGCTGATTTGTTAGGCCCCAAGGCTTGGCCTCAGGCACAAGTGTGTACAGTCTGAGAGCTTCATTCTCATCCTCAGCACATGTGTAGTCTCTGTTATTGTTAATGGAAGTGATGCACATACACTGAAAGACCAGATACTTTGTTGTTTCTCCATTAAAAAATACCATAAATACAGAGCAAAATTATCCAACCAGACTAGAAAATCTTTGTCCAGTGTGCGTTTTGCAGAGAAGCAACCTGGGATCTAACCTTTGAAATGAGAACTATGATGTGTTCTTAAACTGAAATATGCTTGATATACATTAGTAATGAAAGCTTCTTCCAAAGCCCTGAGCCGTGACAGTGGACTGTTCAAAGATAACCACAGAAGCCACGTCATGGCATCGTAGGTGTCATTGATGTTGATACAGTGAAGTTGTTTAGCACAAGAGAGAGAAGGAAGTACAGTTGTTTACATCTCAAGAGGAATCACTCTGAAGAGGATTCAGCTCCCTTATGCTCGAGGATACATTGCCTGCAAAGGAGATGTAGTGTCCAATTCTGTACCTCCAGGTCATTAAGACAGCTAGTTTGCCACCAAAGGGAGGAAGTAAAACAAATCACTACAGACTACCCAAAGTCACATTCAAAACCTGGTCCACAGTCCTCTAAAATCACTGAGTTCCTTTTAAAGCAAATCCGTGATGTCTCATGGTACAAATACTCATATTCCATTTCTGTAAACTTTAATAAGAGACGTAAGTTTCTGTTTGAAAAATATTCACAGCAGGGATATCAGGAGTGTCACTGGCTCAGTTCAGATCATCCTTAACAGTTTGTTCTGCTTCTCACTCTCCTCTCCCCATTTTAAGGCAGCCCAGTTCCATACTCGCTCATTCAGTCGTGGGGACCGAGATGAGGAAGAGGAAGACTGACAACTGACAACTGACTCTCCCATGCACATACTGTGAGTGAAATGAGACTCGGCAGGGCTGGAGGCTGCTATTCCACAGCATAACTTAGATTGTAGTAGTTCGTCCTGGACTAAACTGGCCGTTTCCAATTCACGAGCCTGCCAGATGGCTGTATCTGTCTGGGCTGCCTTATCTATCATAAGATAACTGGGACAGTGACTGGCTCTGCTGGTGAGTCACTAAAGTTGGGACAAATGAGAGTTGATCAGGATGGCATCTCCACTGAAGTGAAGACTGCAGGCTTGGATCAAGAGCTATCAGCCAGCTGCCGTAGCACACGCGTTTACTGCTAGTGATGAAAGGGAGTGAGGGGGAAGGAAGCCTGTGGTTTGACTGAAAGATGAGATTTTCCAAAGAGTATAATTCCATTGGAAATAGGATTCAGTGGTTTTGTAAGCTCTTGGATAGCAAAATAATAATAAAAAAAAATTATCATCTCATTTCACTGACAGGATTTAAATAATTTAAGAGCACACGCAGAGACAACGAGGCAGACAGAAGTGCTATATTTATATACAAATGATCCTAAACTTTGTGGCTCCATGAGAGTTTCATCAGTCTCTAAGAAAGTATTGCAGAAGAAAAGTCCAGCATTTTCAGGCAACTAGCCCGCAGAGATAAGCTACAAAAGTTATGTCTTTGCCCCTTCAGGGTTCAGGAAGAAAGATGCTTACCAAGGGAGAGGGCAGTTGTATATGGGTTTAGTAAGATTGTTATCATTGTTATTGTTGTTGTTGTTGTTGCTGTTATTATTACTTAGATTTTGCCCCCAAAGTGAACCCCCCATCACATTTGGATGATTAGGCCACGTTTGGCCTACACTCCACTGGTTAGAAAAGCCTTTCTCCTTTGTATATTCAGAACAAGTTTCATGAGAAGTATCTCAGAAACATCTGCCTTCATTATAATTATATTTCTATTTCAGCTGCACCAAGCTATTTACAGATGAGCCTGTTCATAAAGAGCTTTATAATTAAGCAAACAGAAATATCTTTTTATAGGATGCAGATCTAGGGGTGATAATCACACACAAAATACACAGAAACAGTTGCAAATAGAGTGTTTAATGCTAGTTATATAGTTAGTGATGTGCTCAATAAAGCCTGACATGTCTTTGTTCCTAAATGTAAGAAAATATGGTCTTTGCTACACAACTGTGTAAACTGCCTTTTTCATATACAAAAGGCCATGTATTTCAGGGGGTATTGCTTGAAAGCCATCGTGAAAACAAGCCCTCATATCTCCAGTGCAACAAGATTCCCAAGCTCTTGGGTGGAAAAAGGAGCTGACAGCACATATATGAATTTCAGAAGTGTGACATCTTCTTTGTGTATGAGGTGTGACCTGACACTTCCACTGATAGACATGAAAAGATGGAAAAGTGAAATGAGCAAGTATTGGCAGAAGGAAAAATAAAATCTATTATTTAGCGAAATTACTGTCTAAGGTCTTTCCACAGTGTATGTGCTCCAGAAATCCAACCTTATCTCGCCTGAAGAACATCTTTGTCACTTACTTCTCTCAAGATTGCAAACTTGCTCTTTTGCAGCACTTTCTTAGAATTTTTATAACCAATTTTAGTCCAACAAGTGCGTTTGTAAACTCAACTGCTGTGATACACTGTATGAAACTCAAGTGCGAGCAACATGCCAAAGAGAACTATACAAAGATTAAAGTATACGCGACACCTCATTTTTCAAAAACAAGGGTTTGTTTGTTGGAATTTCTATGGTGGTTTTTTTTTCCTTCTTCACACTTAAATCAGACAAAGTAGATATCTGAAAGAAGACAGCAGAGAGCAGGCCCCTAGATATAACCTTAAAAAAAGCTATGAACAGAGGTGATGTGAGTAGAATAACATCTTTGCTAAAATCTTTGCTAAAAATATGTGGAATCACTATAATATATTACAGGTAAACTAAATAGTGTAATTTGGTTTAAAAATTGCTATTAATTTATGTTATTTTTGCACCCTTGAACAGATTATAAATATTCTGGTGAGATATTCCAAGAAGGATTTGAAAGGGAAATATGTGAAAGATTTTAGTATTTGTCAACACCCTTTCATATGAGTTCTTACATGGGTTATTCATGCTTTCTACTTCAGGTTGGTTTTACACATTCAACATGAGTGCTTGGCCTCCCTGGAGGACCTTTCCTTTGTCCGTTGACTATACAGGGCGCCTCTGGAGGCCGAGCTACAAGTGGGCAATGCAAATACATTCAACTGCACCACCGCTGAAGCGGTTTCTTCATTGCTATGCCATGGATTTCAGAATGCATTAAGTAGTTCAAAAATCATGTTAGACAAACAGTCTTAAACTCAATTATGGGATTACAAAAGTGTCCTGATGCCTGATTTGTACTGCTGTTTAACTTGAAAGGGTCTCCCAGTAAACATCCAAAAATGACTTCATTATGTTCCTTGAAACCAAAGACTTGACAGCAGTTAAACACTGGGTAAGGTGTGATATTCCCTTCTTTTCTCCATCATACCAATCAGTATTTATTCTCATTTCTCTGGGCTTCTCCATCTGTATCCACCCATTGCCTCTTGCCTTGTATTTCAATTGCGAGCTCTTGGAGAAAGGGATCTTCCTATTCTCTCCATGCAGTGAAGCATAATGGAGTCAAGAACTGTTACTTTTAGGTGCCACAACAATAAAAATAACAAACAGGGCAATATTACTTCATCCACAGAACTGCATAGAGCAAGGGACTCAAATAGAGAAATGCATTATGTAAAACAAGAATATTGTTTCTCTATTATGTTTTCATGCACTAAAGGCAAGCATGTCCTTTCAGTATCAAATGGTTTCTGGTTTAAATTACAGGGGGAAAAAGAAATATGCCTCAGTGAGGATACAAGAAGTATGTTGCCTACAATGTGGACAGTAAAATCTCAGAGAAAATAATGCCTTAGGGGATCGGTGCTATTAAAAACATGATAGAGACCATCTCTCAGATAAGACTGGGCAAGAACCACACAATGTGCTGATGACCAACACGATCAGTCCCTGAAGCCTGGCTGAGCGTTTGACACTTGGTTAAAATGTGGGAATGCATGATATTTGGCAGCCCTGAACTCTCAAGTCTCACACACAGAAAACAAAAAACATCATTGCTGTCTGTTCCAGGTTTGTTCCAGTTGTAGCTTCCTAGCACCATTGTCCCTGCCAGACAGACCCCAAATGAACTGATATTTCTAAAATTAGAGCTGTATTTCATTAACTTTTTAGTCTGCAGCTTGTGAGTCTGAGAACATGGTCCTAGGTTTTGTGTTGAAATTCCCAACTGGATAAAGTGTGGAAAAAGAAATGTTAAAGAAGAAATTAAAATTGAACTTATTGATGGTTTCCATCATCTCTCTCCCTCCCCCAGTATGAAGTTGGAAGCAATATAAATGCAGAACATCTGATTCTTGAAGTCTTTACTCCCAGAGGTGCTGGTTCTGGGTTAAGCACTCACTTTCTGGCTCACTCCCAGCTTGCTATCAACTCACATTACTGTACTGTTCCAGACCAAAATCCAACTCCACCAAAGAATGTTAAATGCTTGAAATGGGGGAATTGTAATGGAGCAGCTTTCTATCAGTTCCTTTTGATTGTGGCTGACAGCTGAATTTACGTAACTGCTGGTGAGCATCAATTACTGGTGACTACTGGATAACCTTTCCAGCTGACCAGGTAATACAGATAACCGTGTGCACATCAGGTAGACTAAAGATTTCATCATAGCCACAAAGCTGCAAAAGAAGACCTGTCTCTATCATGCCTGAAATGCTGGTAGAGTGTGTGGGAGATGCAAGTGTCGATACCGTAAGTTAGTGCTGTCCCAGGGCCAGCAGCATGGCAGGAGGTTTTAGGTGTTGTCATATTCTCACGTGTCAAATCATCTACTCCGTGTTGTCCTTATGATGTGGTCAGAGCCTTATTATAGAACTCTTTGATGTGGGCTGGATGAAAGAATAACCTGTAGTAGACAAATATAAAGCCTTTTAACTAGGGTTGTGATGTGTTCTGTGTGGGATATGTTTTATCAGCATATTCATAGCATGCGCTTCTGACAGATCCGAGTTTGATTCTCAAGGTGTGAAAGTGTCAAGCTATCATCAAGTCCCATTTTCCCATGCATCAAGTTTCTCATGTTTATCAGGAGAGGAGAGCCATAAAGCTCCTCAGAATGGGTGTCTCCAACTGTGACTGCAAAAAGAAAAAGGATGAGAGTCATAGCTGACTGTATCAACCTTCTCCTCAGCTGAACAAGAGGTTTTCACTTTCTTCTTCATGCAAGAAGAACCTGGCAATGCAGCATTGCTCCTGATTGCTTGTTGTCAATATCAGAAGGGAAGGGATCCAGCCTTCCCGTGTCTCTTGAAATCACAGGAAATCCTTATGAAGAAAAAAAGGCATGGAAGGAATTAGGTTGGACAATGCACGTTGTTAACAGTCTATCATCCACATTATTAATGTGCTGCATGTGGTCTCCAATATCTGAACTGTGGGAATAACAACAGCATTGCAAAAATAATAATTTTTATCATATCTAATTCATGGAATGTTTTGAAGACAGTTTTAAAACTATCATCACCAGAGAAAAATGAGCTAATTAAGGCTTCTGCAGCAGACTTGGAGAAGGTGAGAAGTAGGGAGAGTCAGAATCTGAGAATGAAAGATAACCAAGTCAAAATAACTCTTAAAACCAAATTTGGCTTATAAGCTGTCAAAACTATGTTGCCATTGGCTAAGAAAAAATGTGAGTTATCAAAATATGTTGCTTTCTATCTAAGGAAACCTAATTTAAAAAGCAAGAGAGAGGGAGGAAGAAAAGGGCAGAAAGACTGTCATCCTGAAAAGGAAGGATAACTCAGAAGGGAAGCCCATCAGGCTTCTGTACTACCTTTAAATCTAGATCCTGAAAAGGTCCAGCATTCAGACCACAAGGTCTGTTGAGACACAGCTTAATATGAGTGGCAGTAAACAAATAACAGATCTTGTTATGAGTCTATTCTACCACTGAACTTATGTTTTATTTACTTTTTGTAAATGTCTTTCCAACTTTTTACTTAAGAGCTTAACCCATTGCCTGGCTGAAATAAATTTGCACTGCTTTCATTCTCAAGTGTGCTTGCTCTCATGCAGAAAAAACATCAGAAAGGCAAAAAAACAGCTAGAACTTAATCTGGCCACTGTCGTAAGAGATAACAAAAAAGGTTTTTACAAATACATTAACAACAAAAAGAGAGCCAGGGAGAATCTCTACCCCTTATTAGATGCGGAGGGGAAGATTGTCAACATGGATGAGGAGAAGGCTGAGGTACTTAATGCCTTCTTTGCCTCAGTCTTTGATAGTAAAAACAGTCATCCTCAGGGTATTCAGCCCCCTGAGCTGGAAGACAGGGATGGAGAGCAGAATAAACCCCCCATAATCCAAGAGGAAGCAGTTAGTGACCTGCTACACCAACTGGACAGTCACAAGTCTATGGGCCCAGATGGGATCCACCCAAGAGTGCTGAGGGAGCTGGCGGAAGAGCTTGCCAAGCCACTCTCCATCATTTATCAGTGGTCTTGGTCAACAGGGGAGGTCCCAGATGACTGGAGGCTTGCCAATGTGACACCCATCTACAAGAAGGGCTGGAAGGAGGATCCAAGCAATTATAGGCCTGTCAGCTTGATCTCAGTGCCAGGAAAGATCATGGAACGGATCATCCTGAGTGCACTCACACAGCATGTGAAGGACAACCAGGAGATCAGGCCCAGCCAGCATGGGTTCATGAAAGGCAGGTCCTGTTTGACCAACCTGATCTCCTTTTACGACCAGGTGACCCGCCTGGTGGATGAAGGAAGGGCTGTGGATGTTGTCTACTTGGACTTTAGTAAGGCCTTTGACACAGTCTCCCACAGCATTCTGCTAGAGAAGCTGGCAGCCCGTGGCTTAGACAGGTGTACTCTTCGTTGGATTAAAAACTGGCTGGATGGCCAAGCCCAGAGACTTGTGGTGAATGGCGTTAAATCCAGCTGGCGGCAGGTCTCAAGCGGTGTTCCTCAGGGCTCAGTTTTGGGGCCAGCCTTGTTTCATATCTTTATTGATGATCTGGACGAGGGGATTGAGTGCACCCTCAGTAAATTTGAAGATGACACCAAATTAAGCAGGAGTGTTGATCTGCTTGAGGGTAGGAAGGCTCTGCAGAGAGATCTGGACAGACTGGATCGATGGGCTGAAGCCAACTGCATGAGGTTTAACAAGGCCAAGTGCCGGGTCCTGCACTTGGGTCACAACAACCCCAGGCAACACTACAGGTTTGGGGAGGAGTGGCTGGAAAGCTGCCTGGCAGAAAAGGATCTGGGGGTCCCGGTGGACAGCTGGCTGAAGATGAGCCAGCAGTGCACCCAGGTAGCCAAGAAGGCCAATGGCATCTTGGCCTGCATCAAGAATAGTGTGGCCAGCAGGAGTAGGGAAGTGATCATGCTCCTCTACTCAGCCCTGGTGAGGCCGCAGCTTGAGTCCTGTGTTCAGTTTTGGGTGCCACAGTATAGGAGGGACATTGAGGTGCTGGAACGTGTCCAGAGAAGGGCAACAAAGCTGGTGAGGGGTCTGGAGAACATGTCTTATGAGGAGCGGCTGAAGGAATCAGGATTGTTTAGTCTGGAGAAGAGAAGGCTGAGGGGAGACCTTATTGCTCTCTACAACTACCTGAAAGGAGGCTGTAGTGAGATGGGAGCTGGTCTCTTCTCCCAAGTAACTAGCAATAGGACAAGAGGAAACAGGTTCAAGTTGTGCCAGGGGAGGTTTAGGCTAGACATTAGGAAAAAATTTTTCACTGAAAGAGTTCTCAAACATTGGAACAGGCTGCCCAGGGAGGTGGTTGAGTCACCATCCCTAGATGTGTTTAAAAGTCGTGTAAGTGGTGCTTAGAGACATGGTTTAGTGGCAGACCTGGTAGAGTAGGGTCAATGGTTGGACTAGATGATCTTAAAGGTCTTTTCCAACCTGAACGATTCTATGATTCTATGCTTTAATAGGCAAGTCCACGTAAAATTGGAAAATAAAGTACATAATAATAAATGATCACTGCAGGCAATATTCAGTTAAACTGAGATGGCCACAGAATAGGTGAGTACAGCAGGAGGCAAGAGAGTGAAGCCTTGTTGGCTAAAATGTCACTTCCCTCTGACATTTGGAGCTCCAGGTTTTTGGGAGCAACTATGCAGGGATCAAAGTGCAGGGAGGCAATACATCTGCTCTTGTACAACCCAGCTGCCTAGCACCAGCGCACCAGCTCTCTTTTCTGGCAGTACCATAGCATGACAACAGCCAGTCCCCCACAACACTTGCTCTATACCATGGTCAGAAATCTGGAGAGATGGTTCATTTTCCCCCGTGGCCAGACAGACTCAGCCCCTAGTGAACCCTACACACGAGCAACTCGTGAGTCAAGGGCAGGCAGAACCCCAGTGACATCAAGACAGAGCAAGCTGTACGCTTAGAGGACAAAGAAGAAGTTGCGGCAAGCTGGACAAAATAGCTTTCCTGGACTGCATTAGCCAGTATCCTTTGTGAAAGAATTGATTAATAACAGCTGCCTCTGTACTGTAGAAAATAAAATCCTATTTTATCTATATATATTTGTTTTAAAAGAGCAGAAGGCTATTCAAAGCCGAGTCAATAGTGGCATTACTGGAACTCATTTGGAATGGACAATGTTTGGCCTATTGTGTTAAATTCCTGAGGGTTTGCCTATTTTTGTATCAGATTACAGCTTTATTAGGTACAACTGTTTTTACATTGCATTTTTGTGATTAATGATGCTAAAAGGATTTTGGCATTTCAAATGTTGTACACAAACCTAATGGGCAAAATCTTCTGTAAACTTCTTCTAAGCTTTTGGCAAACTTTCCTCAGGAGCAAATATTAACTCCAGATAGTGTTTATTAGCTTTTATAAAATAATCACTGTAATAGTGGCATGTAATTGCTGGAGGTAAGAGAACATCCAGGCCAAGAATTAATCAAGTTTGAGCTCCTTAATAGAAACAGGTCAGGAACAATTTATTTCTTGCCCAGTTTGTATTTAAAATAATATAATTTTCCTCTGATTTTGTGTCATATTCCAAGAGTGATTTCATACACAACATTCTCTGAATAAACTGTGTTCTTAACTGGAGACAGGTCTGAACAGCAAAGTTCAGGACCTACTTTATACTCTGACAAAGTATGGAGGCATTTGGACTTTAAGCTTTAATTTGCACATTACATGGGGTAGAACAAGCAAAACATTCAGATCTGAATCCAACTCCACTGCCTTTTTAACCCACTGCACGAAGTTTGAATGTTTCTGTAGGCAGGTTTTTATTTGAGGATGTCATATCAGCATCAGACAGATGGGAACCAAATATTGTTCCTCAAAGAGATCAGAGTCATTAAACTTTTACTTGTAATCAGTTATAGGTTACTGGTGATCAAAAAAAAAAAAAATCACAGCAGGAGGACTACAACCATGACTTCTTGTATATGGTATCTTCCATGTAATATGCATAAAAGTCTCTTGCAATTGCTTTCTAGAAAGTCAGTGAAGCCTTCCTATTGAACCACTGTGTGCCAGGTAATTCCTTGAGCAGAAACAGTGCAGAAACAGTTTTTTGACAAGAGACGTGAGGAATGGTTAAAGCATGAATATAGACATATCTGTATGTCATGAATATAGACATATCTATATGTCATAAATATAGACATATCTAAGACAACACCAGGTGAAAAAAAACCTGGAAGTGCCACCAAAAAAAGGACTTAATCTGAGTTCAGTCAACATAAACGTGGCTATATAGCCTCACAATTTGGGATAGTAAGTAAGGTAGATTTATCACTTAGGGTTGATGTTACCTCAAGTACCTCTGATTCCCACTCTATGTACAGTGAAGCTGTTGGTCATGCATTTTCTTTGAAGGTAAAGACATAGTGTAGGATGCATATCAGGAGATGTGATTTCCCAGGCATATCAAGCTGCATTAAGGCATCCAAGTACAGTTTCAACACAGGAGGTGAGTTCTACTCATTAGCCCAATTGACATCTCTGCAAAATCAAACATGCCCAGGACCTTTCTCTAGCACTGACAACAACAAACTTGGAATGGTCTGTGTCCATATTCAGCTCTCTCACCCTCCAAAGCAAGGTGGTTGGATATCTCTGGGTAAAGTCAATTCCCCATTCCTCTCTGGAAATTGTCTGGGAGAGTGCCAGTTAGCTCAGGCAAATACCACGTCTGTGACCAGCCTAACAATTTGACGGCATGGATAACAGTTCTGGTACCTGGTTTTGTACTCTGAAGCTGTTTAATTTGCTAGGAAACAGAGACAAAGAGGCTTCATGTATACTAGCTCATAGGGGATTTTTTGGTCAGTTTGTTCTGGGAAACAAAGACATCCTTAGTCACAGGCTAGTCCTGGAATCTGCTGTTTTTCTGTTTGTAAGAAAAGTGAGAGGTTTGCCATGGAATTTTTAAGGCAAGGGTCTCATCCCCAACAGCATGAAGTTGTTTGTCTGGATAAGCAGGAATCAAAAACACAATACCCACACTGCAGAAATCCATCCATTCTCTAGTGCTAGAATTCACATTTCTATTCAAAAGAGCTCACAGAAGCTAGTCCACTCTTCTTTTACAATCTGTTGAACATCAGCCATCAGTCATATTTAATGTATATAAACACCTCTGCACAAAATCTTAAGGGATTCTAATTCAAATAAAACGATTAACTATAAGCTTTCAAACTCATCTTTTTTTTTAATCATAAGATTTGCCTCTGCATTTCTCTTGATCAAATCAAAGTTATTTCAATGTTATTATTTTCCTAACCCTAACCTTCTAGAGTATACTGTGAAATCACAATACTGTACAGAGGAACACTGTAAATGGATAACATCTCGCAGTTGTTATGCATTACATCATGGAAAGCAGTGTTCCCCACTTCTCGGTACTGGAGCTTCACTTAGAAAACCTGCTGTTTCAGTGCCTCATGGGGCTCTCCAGCTCCATGGGTGTCCAACCCTTCTATTTATCTAATCACTTCTGCTACCAGCTGTGGAAAAGGTAATATGGTAAAAGGTAAATATGTAAGCCTGTCCAGACCTGGACCTCATCCAGCTCCATGCAGATCAATGCAGGTGTCTCTGAACATTGATCTCCAGGGCTCCAAGGGAATACAGAGCAGAAAATCTCATGATGACTTCTCCAAAGCCAGCACAGATTAGTTGATTTGCATAGGCTGAATATCTAATGATTGCCCTGCAAGATACAGCTCACTGGATAAAAAATAGTGATAACTTTAATAATCTTTCATATTGGATAGTCGCTTTGGAGGATTAAACATGGGCACCTAACTGCTATTCAAAAAGATATTCAAGAACCCACCACTTAAATACAAAGAGGAAAAGAGTGGAATAATTCCCAGGAGCTATTCTTCAGTCTGATTCATTAAAATATACATCTCTGTCTTTTTACATTGATTCAAAATCTTAATATAAAACTCAGTGCAGTTTCCATGGATTGATTCAGAATCTGTTGGTTCACATTTAAAACTCAGTTTCCCCCTCAGCCAGAAGAACCATGGAGTTACAAAGCCAAGCTGACTTCTGTGCTGGAAATGAAATCCCAGCTGAGATGAGATGAACCTAGTTTTGGTTGGGAGTTCTAGTGCAAGCAATTTTTTATAGAGGCCCTATAGCTAGAATGAGGAAAGACAGCAAAACTCTCAAAGCTGTTAAGTGGCATTTACAAAAGTCCACAATAACTCAATTGTTTTCAGTGTTCCGCAGAAAAATCTTTAACAGGCTTGTGAAGAAACAAAAGTTTTCTTACTCCTTTTCACAAATGGCTAACCACAATTGCAGCTTAAGTAAAGAATTTACCTTCAGGTAAGAATCTTTGCAAAATAAATGAAAAATGCAAGAGAGAAAAGGGCCCTTCCCTCTGCAGCCGGCCAGCAGAGCGAGCCGGCCATTTCGGGAAGCAGGACCACAGCAAATGGCAGCATGTGACACAGATCCCGAGTTCTCACTTTGCCATATATGTCATCATTCAAAGTAAGAAGTTCATATTCATATCAAATTATGCCCTGAGTGAGAACGAATGGCACAGATTTTTATTGCTGTGCAATTTTACATTATGTATATAAAAATACAGTGCTCACTGCACAGTTGAGTAAAGCTAAAATTCCTCCCTAGAAGATCCGTGTAATCTTGTGTTTGACAGGACATGACAAATATCACTCATGAATAAAAAAGAGGGGAGAAATGCAGAGAAAGGGCAAAGGAGACAATGATAACATGAGGTATTAACTTGAACAGACATTCATCAAAAATTACAGGTTTCATCCATTTCTAGTCACTTATTGTAGGCTGGTGGAAAAAATAGCTTTTAGAATGAAAATACATGTCTCAGAAGTAAACATTACTTTCTGGCTAGAACAGGCTGCACAGAAGAAGGCACAGAGATGTAACCCAGAAATACACGTAGGACAAGATGAAATTTGTTTCATGTGTAAAGACATGATCCATGGGGAATGAGAAGGCCTCCTTTCAATCTGGGACCATACCCGTGACCATTTTTGGTGGCTCATAGGAAAGAGCTATACCTGCTGGCTTATGTATCTCTGCATCTTCACCGCTGGCAGTAAATTATGGGAAGAAAAAAAACCCTTAACTTGACTTCCAGGCCCTAAGGAGTCTGATCTGGACTTGCTGAGGCACAGTAAGAGTCTCAAGTATGATGTCCAGAGTATCACACTGAGCAGGCTTGCACACCGAGGTGTGCACGCACGCACACACACATCAAAGCCACACTTCTGGGATTGTGCCGGTTCACTTTTACCGGTCAAGCAGCACTTTCACATGTCGCCTTTGCAGTGATGGTGTTTGGTATGTATATTCCAGACGTGCAGTGAAGCATAGGATGAAAGTCTAGTTATAATTTTATAATCACTCATCTGGAAGCATATTGTTACACCAGTGTGACACTTACTTCAGTGAGCAAATACTGTTTACAAAATCTTTTTCTAAATGTGCATTATCTACATGGCACTGAACATTTTACTGTTGATTAAGAATCAAAGTCCTTGCCACAAAAGGTTCATAAACTAAATGAAAAACAGACTCCAGATACATTACGTGATGTAACAAATAAGGTAAAAAGCAAAAAAAATAGCACACAGCTCTTCAGGTTTGGCACTTTTTAGAGAATGATAAAAATCAAGATTTCCTAACAAAAAAGAGGGAAAAATCCTACCTATTAAAGCCACAACAGGAAAACATTTTGGAATCTTCCATGTTTCTCAGTTATGTTCTTTTTGGGTCTATTTTCATCCACTTTTTGCGGAGCTTTCAGCCTGTGACTGAACTGAAACCAGCCAATCTCTCTTTCTGGTTCATGTATATTAGCTCAGTGCTGTTAGGTTTGTTTCTCCAAAACAGCAGGGCGCTGGGATTTTTTAAAGGTTTCCACAGAAATTAAGAGGAGAGGGATATAATACCTTCAACTCAAATTTATTTCTTTTAATTCATTTTATATGCACTTGGGGCTTAAATAACTCAGGAGTAATTACTGAAAAGTAGCCTATTGTGTGACTTGCACCCCTTTGTGAGCAACTATTGCCTTAACTCCAGATGCAGAGTATTTTGTAACATGACTACGCTCCATATTCCCTTTGTGGAGCATACAGACAAGCAGTGGATCCATTTTTCACTTGTGTGCCAGAATAGCTAACCATATGTGTACAGTTACCCATGTATATAAAGGCCAGCAATCAATTACTACTACTAGAAGTAGTACAAATCAGGAGACAGACGTAACACCTCACAACTGTCTCTCTAAATAGCAGTGCCCCCTAAGCCTACCCCTATAATAGATTAAAGTTACTCCTGACAACACAATGTGGTCCTTAATATTTTGACAAATAAGTGCCAACCTCTGGAAATGTGGTCTCGAATAACAATAGCAATGACAAGCAAGAAATTTTAAGCATTCATTCAAGCTGCTGGTCTCTGTCCAAATTGTTACCACTCATAGTGTGGCTTGAAAACTTTAATACACACATT
This sequence comes from Burhinus oedicnemus, assembly GCA_008921705.1. Lineage (NCBI taxonomy): Eukaryota > Metazoa > Chordata > Aves > Charadriiformes > Burhinidae > Burhinus > Burhinus oedicnemus. Next base: position 692,638 of record VFFE01006957.1, on the reverse strand, counting down.
CGTTTGAACAGAGTTTACTTTGTGCAGGGCAAACAAGGCATCGCACACAAAAAAATTCCATCATCTCCACAATATATAGTCTTATCATTATTACAGGTCTCCGGGGCCTGTGTGAACTACAAATGAATGTGCAAGTGTTATCAGAATGAAAGGGCAGAAATGAGGAAAATCTGGAACCAGCTAGGTACATTTCACTGAGCTAGATAACTACATCTTTCCTCTCTTCATTTTTCCTCTCCATTACAAGCATCTGGAAAAAAAAATAAATGAATAAGGTGTGTAGGGAGAGGAGTCATGTCTGAAACTTTTTTCTTTGCTTCAATAAGCTGGAAACCTCAGGATCTCTAACAGCTGAGTTTTTTTCCTCCTCAGCCCAAAGAAAGGGGGCTGGGCTTTTTCCTTGTTAGCACAAAGATTTTTATTTTTTCATACACAGACTGACACTCCTTTCTCATAGAAATCTTCTTCGAACAGAAAACATTTGTTATGAGATTAAATTTTAGACAAAAGCATTAAACTAGCACTATTCCTGGGGTGTTTTATGTTTAGATTTTCCATGTACTCATTAAGAAAATGTAATTCTGAATCTACATTGCATTGTGTAATGTAGACGGACACACATCTGGCTGAACACACACATACACTATAATGTAGTTTTGGAATTATATTTTCTTAATGAATACATTCACATACATACAAAAGACATCAGTATTACACAACCTACCACTCAAAAAATTGCAAACCGCAGGATTAGAATTGTCCAGGAAACCTTAATTCATCCCGCTTTGGAAATACACATCATGAGGTGGTACAAGATGGTAAACTGCACCACCTCCTAATTTTGCACAGGACCTTGACTCATTCTTCTCATTCTCTTTGCCTTCTTCACTCGATGTGTGATGGCATGAAGTCATGTGCTGAGTATAGGATTATTAATTTCCTTCTGGGCATTATGTCCAGCCTGTCACCACAGTAACTGAATTATTCACAAATGTGAGTGAATATATATGCCTGACATCTCTAGGACATTAGCTAGTATTAGTATTAGTATTATTAGTATTATTAACTATTATTTACTATTAAAATTATTATGAAATATAAATAATAAAAGTTACTAATATTCACTCATTTATAATATTATATGTTAATTGTTAATAATAATAATAATTAGCAAGTTAGGAATAAATGAGAGAGTGAAGCTAAAATTTTCTATTTAGAAGAGTTTGCCAACTGAAGACCCTAGTTAGGGGCATCTAGAACCAGGTGTGTCAGAATAATTGATCTTCATGTATTCAAACACAGCAATCATTAGTATTAGTTGTATCTGTTAGCAGTCAGCATTCTGGTAAATCTGTAACAGCATCCTATGTTAAGCTGCCTATAATTAAGGAAGGCACAGTTAGTGGCCAAATGTAAAACTGTAGGTTTAAATAATGTTTGCTTAGTCACAAAAGAACTCTGTGGAGAACTGTAATCACAGGGTAAAATTGCATGGCATTGCACCTCTTGAACCAGAAAGCTGTTCGTCTTTCCTGCCACTTCCCAGCTCTTTGTCCATGCACACTTACAAGACAAGGTCCTGTAGAGAATGATATTTACCAAACAACTTTCTAGCAAGTACATATCCTGTCTGATGCACTAAATAAAACAGTAATTCTGAAGCAAAAATGAAAAAAAAAATTTACATATTTGTTTAAATAAAGAGTAGACATGACAGTTGTTTTAAAAAAAAAGATACAAATACTCTGGAATCAAATATGGTCCATCATACCATATCAATTTTGGAAAAGAAATCTACTGGTAAAGAGGCATGTTTCAATTGTAAACATGTTTTCTATAACATCCTGAAATTGGGGTATTTTTGAAAAACAGAACCAAAATTTCTATTTGAAAACTTGTGGCTTTGTAAGAGACAGGCAATTGGTTTCTGGTCAGCTGTGTTACAGGCTGTCATGATTAACATATGGAAAGAGACTGAATTAAAGTTACAAAGATAAGCTTAAAAATGTATTTTCTCTCTTTTCAGACCTTCTATTCACGATGCTAAAATTCTTCCTCTCTCTCCCATGTCCCACAAATAAAATTGCAACCAATAATACTATCATATGGAACTAAACTGGTTACTGATGTGGTCTTTGGCAAATCCACAGTACCAAATCCACATTCATTTGAGCCAAACAGGCAACCAAGCATTACAGTAAATAATTATTTCCTATGCAAATGTTATATACTTTTTAGAAGGGCATTGCAGAGCAGAGGAATATGTAGTTTCAGCAAGACTGAGCTAAGATCAAACTTTTGAAGGAAGTTTTTGAAGGAAGTTCTCTCATAGAATCATAGAATCATTTAAGTTGGAAAAGACCTTTAAGTTCATCGAGTCCAACCGTAAACCTAACACCGCCAAGTCCACCACAAAATCATGTCCCTAAGCACTGTTGTTCTGTCCAGCCACTCAACCCTGGGTTGTTCTTGTAATCTTCTTCTACCTGCGGTTCCCGCAATAGCACAAGTCAGTGCCTAAACTGGAACCAGGGCTCCAATTCTCTCCCCAGCTACTCTTCTGGCGAAAAGAAAGGTAGCTGGACATGCCTGCCTTTTCCTATGTGTTGAATTTGATATCCATTTAGAGAAATGACATATGTCTCTTGCTGATATGTATAGTCCAGGTTCATTTGGAGTGAGTATGTCTACATTACATCATTCAGTTTAAGAAGAAAAGCCATCAGTGTCTCACTGTGACACTGACGTTTCCCTTTTCTAAGCACTAGTGTCTTAGGGCTTTATAGGTCAGCTTCCTGGTGAATAAAAATTTAAAAGTCAGGGACAGTCTGGGAATATTCTGCCTTACATATTTACTTCCACACATTCATGAACACTGAAAGAGCAGAAGCTGAATTGAATATAGGTACTGTACATCTCTCCTTTCGGAGTTCTTTGTTCACACCAAAGCCTGGTTGGCAGCAAGCAACTTTGTCTGAAAACTTTAGGGCATCAAAGCAGCATAAAGTAAATGCCTCTTTTGCTCCTGTAGGTCCCACTGATAAAGTATTGTGCTTTATGTATTTCTTCTCAAGACTGAACATTTGCTCAAACACAGAAAAATAAATTGGCAGACTACGTATCATAGCACCACCTAGTGATTTCCTGCAAGAATCACGTGCTATTCTAGCACTGATATTATTAAATTAAAACTATGTGAGACAGAAGCACTTTAAAATACTTAAACAGTGATGCTAATCTATATAATCTGTTGTACATCTTAGATAATTTGTAAACTGTTTAAAAAATAATTATTCTTAGCATAATGTGTTCTTTCAATGATTCACAAGCAAGGTCACAAGGACATGCAGAAATTTTTGGAACAGAATCGAAAGTACTAGAAAGAAGGTTTTTGCATTACTAAGAAATTCACCAATGCTTAACCTTTTAAAGGGAAGATGATACTTTTTAATCACTTTCTTGAAAAAGTACCATTATTGTTTAAATTAATCCCTTGCAGCAAAAAGACTCTGATTTCATTGAAAAAAACATATATGGTTTAAGAGAAATTTGACCTGCTTCTGATCAAAGAAGTATTTGCAATGACGTGTATTCTGTGAACGTAAAAAACTGGTAGAATTGTACACAACAAATACTGCCAACAATAAACTTCCCCCCCCAGAAAAAAACCACACACATTTTTTGAATATGTCACAACCCCAAGTATTGAAATGTCTTGGATATTCCTTGAGCACTTTTTTTTTTTGTCTGTACAAGGAGCTTTTACTCAATACATGACTAAATTTGAATGTGGCCTCATGGACGTAAATACTTCAGATGCGCCAAAACTTGGGCATGTATAGAACACACAGAATTTAAGGTTCAAAAGCAAGGTTAACATCAATGAACACAAAGATTAAACAGACTCTATTTAATGTAAGGCCTCCTCTGCTGAAGCCTAAGGAAAACCTTCATTAACAAAACTAAGTTCAAAACATGCACACATATATATAGGTATGTGTGTGTATACATATCACTACATATGCATATATATTTACTTCCATGTGTAGGTATACATAAGTGTAGATTGACCTTAGAGGAAATCAGGCCCTCTAAAAATGCTATGATGATGATTGTACAATGGTCTCCATTGCTTCTCCAAAGTTATGCATATGTCACAATGTGCTAAAAAGCATTAAATATAATTACGATTATCCTTTTAAAAAGTAGAAATGCCTCAACCTTGCTTCTCCTCGACCGCAGTTCTAACTCTTATCAGAGATAAATCAATCTGCAGCAGTGGCAGGCAGCTATTTAAGGCCAGCGGATGGGGCCAGAGCCATGGTAAGTGCAGGACTGTCACTGTCGCGTCCCCAGTCACCACATTCCTGTGCTCAGGACTGAGTCACCCACGCTATTTCTTGTAAGCAAGGCTGTCATCAGTTTGACTTTTTGTCTCTTGATCTCTGTTTGGCATCTTCCTGTACATAGATCTCAATTATTCCCCCTGCATTTGTGCATTATTTTAAATGACTGGGTTTTGTTTTGTTTTAATCTAAAGTTTTGAATCCAAAAATTCACTGGAAATGCTTTGAGGTAACTGGTAAGAGCCAGAACCTGAGCTGAATAAATGGTGATCTAAAGTGCATATGATGGTTTTTCTTCCCTGACTGGATAACTTCTCTTTTAATAAGACCTAAGGCATAGTTACATCATGCCATCAAGCCAGGACAAAGTTGCCTGAACTAATATTGCTCTAAGCTGAAATTTCCTTTAGTTCAGCACAGCACTGTGAAGAAATCCATGCTTCATCTGAAAGAAACAAAACAGAATCAGTACCACGCTAATTGGCATACCTGCTAATCCCAGACCAACACAGCACTGACTGTGCTGCTCTTCATGCAATCATGAAGCTATCCTGCACACCACCACTTCACCATCTGCACCACAGCCCAGCTGGGAGAGTGAGCTTATAGTACTATACAGTGAAACCTCCTCCACTCAGATGTCACCCAGTTGTTTTGTTTTCCATGAGAAATTTCCATCTCTTTCTGTGACAGCTACAGGAGCAGATTCAGCCTTCCTGCCAGCCAGCATACCTTAATCTGTGGTATAGACTGTACCAACTGCGTTTTAGTACTCTATAGTATACAGAAATCTTAAATGTGGATCTGCATTTTTCTACTATTTTTCTGTGGTATCATTCTCACTCACATTCTGTTGTCATCTACGTTTTCTACGCTCTGTTTTCACAACTCATTTTCACCTTCCCACATGAAGGATATCTCTGGCAAGGGGACGTTTATATTGTAAGTAACCTAAACATTTCAGTTTGTGTTTACTGCACTGGAACTGGCAGTAGTCTTGGAGCGATGGGGAAATGCATGCCCCTGCGTGGCCTTGAAAACACAATGTATTGTCCACAGGACCTACAGTCTCTTGAACTTCCTACGTACACACTCCTGCCATTCTCTACATTTCTGTTTGCCCATAAAACCTAAACTTCTATTTTGTTCCTCAGAACAAACTTGAAATGCAAATGAAGGTCTAGAAGATGGCTGAGGTCTGTCTGCACATGATTCAATGGTGGCTTCAAGGAAGAGAACTGTCCTATTTTAGGATAGGAGAAAAGCAAAAAAGTCGCTGAGTCTTGCCACCTGTTTTGATCAGGGAACCAGCTTTAATACTACTGTGCCACTACTTTGCATGTTTCCCTTTGAATTAAAAAAAAAAAAAAAAAAAAAAAGCAAGTAGGGAAAGACCTAAAAGAGACTTGGGTTTGGCAGTAAGAAGGGCTGCTGGGGAAATCCAACAACTTACAATGCATGCTTAATAAAAAGGTTTCTTCTTAAGGAAAGGAGAAGTTGCAGTACTCTGGTTGGGCACTTCCCTTGAGGACCTTGAAAGAAACCCTGGCAGATGAGGTGCAAACTCACATGGGAGACTCAGTAGATGGCACTCCTCCCCCTGAGTCAACACAGGGGCTCAGCTTTGGGTTAGAAGCCGTTCTTCCAAGGGGGCGTGGGGCAAAATCTCTTCTATAAGATATAGGATTCAATATATATATATATATATATATACACAAAAACATATATATTCAAGTTGTAAATACATATAAAACTTAAACAGTCTAGGACACAACTTGCTTGGAGACTACTTTTCTCCATATGTCCCAGTGTGACCCATTTCCTCTTAATTCCAGCCATGGCAGTTGGAGTGACAGATACTGTAGGTCCTGGCATGGACCAGAGGAGCATACAACAGGCTATTGCAATATGAAATTGCCTTGGAGGTTGAGGAGAGTCTGTTAATCCCTGCCTGCACAGGACAAGACAAATGCAGTTCTTGAGTTGCCCTGCTTGGATAACTTCTTCTATTTGAAAATAAAAAATCATCCTCTTGTTCTACCCAGGAGATGATTGCGATGTTTGGATAGATAATTCCTGTATTTCTACAGAATTTGTAAATTCTTTTATGACCTTTAGAAACGAAAGTCTATGGTAAGTGGTTACTATTAAGGTACACAGAGAAAATAATACATTTAAATCTAGCTAAGTCAGTCCTCATGTCAATAATATTAATTTACACTGCAGTTCCTTCATTGTGGATTTTCCATATATTTTACTCTGTTGAACAATACTTACTGAAGCTTTTACCAATCCAAAACCATAGTTCACACACCTCTATGCTATCTTTCAAATCAGAGTTTGGAAGAAAATTGTAAAGTGAAATGACAAATAATCTAAAGAGGGAAAAGTAAGAAGATCTAGAAAATAAAGAAGTGTTGGAACAGATATTAGAATTTTCCATTGCAAATTATCACCACTAACCGGCTGTCTGGGAAACACTCCAACCTGATGTTGGGTTCTCTTTGATAACGTGGTGTTTCTAAGCAACATTTCTAGTCAGCCCATGTGTATGAGCGGTCAGCCACCACTCTGCAACTTCAAAACATGAATTTCTTTTGTTAGATGCAGATCCAATTTGCTGTTTGGTTTTCATATGAAAAATACAGCAGGCTTTTTAAGATACAGTTTTAAAAAAAAAAAAAAAAGCCGTGCTAAATATTGTAACACATTTCAACACATATAGCAGCGTGTCTAGTTTATTCAATACTACATTAATGAACGCCTTTTTTGTTCTTAAGCTAAGCAGATGGGTATTCAGGTAGCATGTGTTAAAGTTGTCAAGAATTTATGTTCTAATTCCTTTCACATAAGCAGCCGAAGGCAATTCTTACGTAAGAATGACAGTGATAACAATTAGCTGGTCTCTTCACTCAATATGTTTCCACTATAATCCCAGATGAAATATTTTTCAAGATTTGGACCTGCTGAACTAGAATTTCTTAAGTTCATTCCTTCCAAACCTTGTATGTGAAAAAGATGTGAATTCCAATCCTTCAAAGTCCACAAAGTGCCTGTCCAGCTTGCACGTATGCTTTGCACACATTCAAGTGCAAAGCATATATAATGATTAGGTAATTCATAATTTAATTTGGAAACTGTTCCTATCTCACCCAAAAATAATTTTAGTTTTATATGTAGGGATTCATATCACTGATAAATAAAAAACAGGCATATTCCTGTGAAGTGAGGGATAATCAGTTCTGCAACAGACAGAATCTCTCATACTGAAGGGAAATGGACCTGTTCTTGGCTGATGGACTTTGAGCTGGACAGAGTCTTGCAGGCTCCTGGCAGGGATGGGGAGGCAGTGGAGCCACAGGAGATCACTGTGCTCGGTGAAGTTAGGCACCATTTTCTGTGGCTGTGCTTGCATCTCAAAGAGACTGACTTCAGATCGCTGGCAAGGACAGTTGCATTCCACACTCAGGCAGAAAATATTTTAGATTTCTGTAAAATCATCCTATCAAAATGAATATATTTTATCAACTCAGATCTGGAATATGTGCATCCTACCAGTGCTAATTATAACAAGACATATGGTTAAACAGCATTTCAGATTGAGACAGTTTGGGGAATTTCTCTACCTATGATTTCTTCTTGACACTGGAATCTTTCTTATGGACATCTGTCAGGATGCAAGTTCCAGCAGGAATGTGGCACACTCAGCTCCTTCCTCCGATCCTTTGCTTCCATATTGACATAAAACCCACAGTAGGTGACAGAAAAGTTGCTTGCACCTGGCTCACGGATAAAAATAGTGAGCCATTACACTTTGACGATACTCCATTTAAATGGAGCACATTTGGATAAAAGATGGCAACTATCCAGAGCAAATGGTTATTTCAAGTCTGATTCCCAGAAAAGATAGTAATTGAACTACAGATTAGTTACCCACAAACAGATCATCTGATATGCCTTATCTAAAGATCACCTGAAGTATAAGACTTCTAGAAATTGTTTTCTCTGAGATCATTTCAGAGGAAAGAAAGAAGGAGCAGAAAGCTAGCTGCAGGACTGCGAAAAACTCAATGATTCAGACCTGAAACTGGAGAAATGTCATGGACAACCCAGAAAACTCAGACCCAAGAACAGAAACCATTCCAGGGTAAAGACGAAACTGAAGCAGGAGGCTGAATGTGGAAATGTTTTGTCCACAGAGGTACTTCTAATGCTAGCTGAAGAAGACATGGTAATTTTTGCAAGCCATCTCTTTCATCTCAGCTCTCCTGTATCTTTAAGAGGGGAAACTGCAAGTCTGTGTTGACCATAATGTGGAGTTCTGGGAAAAGATGTGTGTGGAGAAGTAGGGAAGGAGGCAATGGGCTCCAGGAGTCTTGCTTCTCTGAAACAATAGAAGATTAAAAAAATGTATCAAAGAACTCTGCCAGAAAGAGAGGCTAAATCTTACCGAGACATGAGAAAGCTTAAAACATTTAGATATCTTGTAATATTACCCAAACACAGCAGCTTGGAGTGTACAAAGCGAACTGAGTTTTATCAAGGCTATGACACACACAGTCCTAGGAAAATTAATTCACCTAGCCTGCAGCTATGTGTTCCTTTCTTAGCACACTGGCTTCCCTTGGTATAGACACAAGAGTAATTCTGTCACACACTCTCCCCTTCACAACAGGCAGTCTTTACACAGGCCTGAATTTTGGCTGCTTATGTGGGTCATGCCAAGGTACAATACATGGAGAGGCCTTTTTGACCTTCTCTAAAGCATTCATCAGGGACCCAAGCAGTCTGTGGTCTCCCTGAGTGCAGCGGGAAAACCAGCTAGTGCATCTTTTGGCATTTCATGGCCACATGGAAACACAACCAGACGGATCACAGGTGCAGACACTGTCCCTCCCTCAGTCTGTCTGCAGGCACTGGGGACACCTCTCACCATAGCACCAGTGGAACAGTATTCTGTGCCTTTCTCCACCAGTGCTGGCTGAGGTATTTTTCCTCAGTATCCCTGGGGTTCCTGTATCTTCATGGAAAACGATAGTATCCTCTGGAGTCTTACTGAAATCACTGAAGATCTGCATCATGCACTCAACATGTCTATCTTTCAGCATTCAGCATGAGCAGAAGTTAGGTGACATAGCTCGTAACACAGAAACCTCACTTAAATTCCTGAAATAAATACCAAAAAAAGGGTGTCAGTTTAATTATATCCATTAGGAAAGACTACAAACACAGTACCTGGAAAATACAGGTAGAGCTTAAGCAATAAAATTCATGAAAGAAATTCATCTGTAGAAAATTCATCACAAAGACACAGAATGAATTCACAGTTAAATGTAGAGCCGAAGGAATATTCCCAGCAAACAATTAATCAATGTAAATTAATCTTCTTTTTTTTTTAGGCTGGTGCTGAGTTTCATGAGTTGTGGGGATTGCTCACAAATATGTTTGTCACCAAATGCTGTGAAGAGATCTGTGTGTCAGGGAGTTCCCATGAGCGTCCTTGAGAACAGCAGCGCAAAGGTCAAACCAAAGGTCCATCTAGCACAGTGTCTTTCAATAGCAGCAAAAAGTAGATGGTTAAAGAAAGTGTAAGTGCTAGGAAAACAATATGGTATTTTGTCTACTATATCATTCCAGCTTCTAGTGCTGTGTAGATAAGTGACTTCATAAGCCAGATGTTGTAACTTTGTGGTTAGTACTGCTTGATTGATTTTCTGCTCGTGATTTTAGCTGGTCACTACCTCTGTGGTTCAGACCATGGCCTCATTTCATTTCCTTCTGCCATGAGCGTTTCCATGCTTTCTACCATGCAGGTCACTACACTTGAAGTAACTTTTACCTATTACTTCATTTGATTCTCCCCATCTTAAAACTCAGCATTGCTCCAGAAAACCTCTGGGAAAGTAGTAATGAAAAGATTAATGAATGTATCTTTCAAATTGCATGTGTGCTCTAAAGCTTGATCCAGAATCCCGTTGCTGACTAAGCAAAAAACAGCACTGATTTGAGTCAGATACACACTACTTCCAATGTGATTTTGTTTTGAGAGGTGCCAGAAAGTCTCAGGGCACTTGAAAACTCAAAAGTCATATAAATTGGGATTGAACATTAGATCCTATGTTACTGGGTTTTATTCCCTGATTTAATCAGAGTAATAGTGTTTTCATTGCAAATACAAACAATTGTGAATTTGACAATGACATTTGGAATGATTATTACAGAATGTGCATCAAAATATTTTTGCCAGTTAACATGCTTAGTGAATATTCACAAAAATCTAGTACATAGTGAGAACAGAGTTTAGTGTTATAGCACCAATAAGCATTACAGTCCCTTTTGACAATCTTCGTCATTCTCACCAGTCCATGATTATGCCACTGAATACCGTGTAAACAGTCGCAGAATCACTGATGCTCCAAGAAGTCATTCAAACCACTTTGGGTGTTTGATAAACTTGTCTCTTGTCATTGAGTCTGCAAATATGTAATCAAGAGTTCAGCTCTCTATACCGTGAATGACACTCAAACTTGAAATTCACCACATGGATCAGAGTATTAAAAGACTTTGGCATCTTTGAAAATAGGATGGAAAGGGTAAATAATCCATGTCACAACTGATCAGCCTGGCAGGACTGCCATTTGCTGTTCCCCTTTTTTATTTTCTCCAAAATTTCTTTATGAGATACTATAGGATGAAGCCATCTTTATTGGGAGCCTTTTCATTTTCTCTACCAGACATCTACTGAAGTCTCAACACAAAGCCATTTTCTATCTCTATGTCCTTTGGACATATATGCCCCAGCATGTACTTCAACACAGTATCCCAAGTACCAGCTCTTTCTGTTGGTTCCCATAGTTCCTTTTAAACTTTCATATTTTAAGATGGACTGCACACCTTGATTATCTTCCCTGCTCACCTCGGTCTCCACCAGGATGTTTTCCCTACTCTCTCCAGAACCAGTTAAGATGTAAGCCCTTCAATGGCTCTTCATAGCCTGCTTTGGGGAGCTTCTTGAGGACGCCCACATGCCAGCTAGTCCACCTTCTACTTTTCCATTCCTCAAGCAAGAGGCCTGCAGGCAAACTCTCCTCTTACTCTCCTGTCCCAGGCCTTTTCCTGCAATTAACTGTCCTGTTCTGCTGTTCTCCCCAGTTCAGCTTTAAAAGGTTCATTCCTCCTCCCCTCTTTCCTGTCCTGCTCTCCCAGCTCTCACCTTTTGCCAAAATATCTTCTGATGTCCTCATAGGATCCCCTCACCAGTTAACTGACTTCTCCAAAGAATCTCGGCAAGCCTGTGACCCCTCCTGCCCCTCTTTTTCCAGTTATTGGATTCAAACCTTCCTAATCAGTTCCAGTTGAGGTGCAAATGCTCAACCACAGGAAATTACACTTTGGTTTATTTGGCATCCCTCTGACAAACACTCACCTACTTCACAGGACTGTATAGGGTGAGTCCTTCCAGGATCAGAACACTTTCTGAAGTCTTGGTTTGATTACCCAAAATATTTCAGGGTGCAGAATCAATTTTTATTCCTAAAATGTTCCTATTGCTTTAGACGTCACGACATACTTTATTTTAACCTTCCACCTTGGTGATCAAGAGATGTGTTCTAAACACCTTGTGAGAGATACTTGGAGCTCCTTACTTGCATGCAGTCAATTAGAGAATGAGCAAGTAGGGCTCAGCACCTTCAGGCTTGCAGTGATGAGGTGGTACATGCCCTGACAGTACCTTTGCAAGCTGCATTGCTTTTCCTGCATGGCATTTTTTTTAAAAATAATTCCATTCCAGGCTTAGCCCTTCAACACGCGTAGCATTAAGCACGTAAATAGTTTAACTGATGTGAAAGAAATCGCCTACATGCCTGCACATGTGATTAAATGCTTTGGTGGATCAGGCCAGAATGCTGAACACATTGTTGAATCAAGCAATGAGTGTGTATATAAACAAGATCTTTACAAACTGACACAAACATGGCACTTGTGTTTCTTTAAGAATCTCGTACCTGAGTTCAGCCCTGGCCTAAATGCATCGACTTTAGTAGGAAAAGGCTAGCAATGAGTTTAGCCTTACTTTTTTGATGTAAGGACAAACTGCTTGGGTAAAAGTCCGTGGTTCTAATTTTGTTAGTTACAAACATGTTTTCAACAGTTGCTATACAATCTCATGTGATGATTTACAGTATTGACAATATGCAAAAACTTTCAAAATATTTGGATTTCTATTTTTATCAAGCCCCAATTGCTTTTATGAAGGATGGTGTTTGTGTTATTGGCCACCGGAGCCCAGCTAAGAACATCAGAACATTATCCTGCCCTGCCCCGGCAAGCAATGAACTCTTTTCCAGTCTGTAAAATGTTGGCGTTTTGTGGTTTCCTGGAAGGGAGATAGCAACTAGCAGTGCCTGCTCCCACTGAACATGAAATCAGGGTTGTCAGTTTGTATCAGAGATTGCAGTGCCAGCCCCCCTTCAGGCGTTAGTGCAGAATTAGGGGAGCAACTTACTTTATTTTATTTTACCATCAAGATTGTACCACTGTAAGTAATCTCCAACTGGTATAGCTGGCCTATTAGCCACAACTCCATGCACCATGACAAGCAGCAGCGATGCTTTAGTAACATCAAAAGTAAACAGGGATTTACACATACTATTTCAATCTTGGTCTTGTTCCAATTTTTTAGAAGTTTAATGATTTTTAATAGTTGCCATGAATTTTCTTAAAACTTATAACACTTCTTTCTTTGCTCCTACTTCTGTGCTGAAACATATGACAAACCATTGCAAATGGGGTTAACCTAATCCTCCCAAAAGCCTCCCCGTAGGATTGCTAAAAGTTTAATTTCCTACTTAAATCAGTCATTTATTCTGCACTTTGAGAAATTTCTGTGAAGACAGAGCTTCCATTGATTGTAATAAATACACATAACTGGGCTTATTTGCGTAGGCTAAGAAAACTGATAAAAAAGTAGAAGTGACTATCTATTTTTGTAGATGGCTTCAGAAATATTCCAGCTTCTCTAGCGCTCACCTCCTATCAACAAGCAGAGGATCTGTGCACCTCAAACCTGCTAGTGTTAAAGAGAATGATCTCCGCAAACATGCTGCTTGTAGCTGGGAAAGGAAGAGAGTCCGATGCTCTTGCTTGTTAACATTCTCCTTTGTTTCTGCCCTCTCCAACTCAAAACGCTTTCTAGCTGTTTTGCTGGCAGCTTTAGCAGCATTGATGCATTCCAAACTAGAAAAGTTTCTACTTTAATATCTTACAACTAGCTCAATATGTACTGACCTCAAACCCAGGATAGTAGTAATTTGATATTGCAGCTCATTATTGTTACTCCCAGCAAGTTTCCCCTTGAAAGTGCGTGATGCTTCCCCCTCCCTCTCACACGCACCCTCCCACCCTCCATTCAGAATTTGTTTTTAATTGTTCAGGAGAGAAAATTCAGACTGTAAGCCAACAATATATTTCCAGGGGGTACAAGATATTAATAGAGCTACATCGTGGCCCCATATATTGTAATAAACTGTGCTGTAATTTGTTTACCCACCGTAGACAGTAACTAACATTCAGATAAATGGAGTTGGCGCCTGCAAGATTTATGATATACTTCTGTGCTTAGCAATGTTTAATCAGGGAGTTAAAATATTACAGTGTAAAATCCTTTACAAGCATGCACAAACAGAGAACTACCATTAGAGGCTTGGCAGACATACTCGGTGTCAAATAGTACCTCCAGACACTCTCAAAACACAAAGAGGAATATTCAAAGCAGCTACTAACTGACTAGCATTATTTGAGAACCACGTCAGAGCTCATTTTTTGAGGGGGACTTGCTTTTGAAGTGACAGAATGATAGGCAGGGACAAGTGGGCTTGTCTGCAGAGCCCATCAAGCTGAAAGAAGTTGGGGTGGGTGGAAAGCGTGGAGGTGGGGGGGAAGGGAGGTGAATTTTGGTCAAAAAGGTGGTAGATGCCTGTCACAGAGCTTAGCGTGTTTGGATAAGACAGGCTAGCATGTGGGGGGATCAGCATGAAGCATCACACCTGGAGGAAAAGACAACTAGCTCCAGCCTCAGTGCCATAAGCCTGGCTCCACAAAGTCTAGCCAACATCTGGAATGGATATCAAGAGACACAGTGCAGCCCTGACTGGCGCTCTACTCTACCTTTGTACTTTTCACTGCAAATTGAAAAGCAAAACAGACATCAAGGATATATTTATATAACTGTCTTCAAGCTGCATTTTCTACTCCCATCTGCTGCACATGATAAGTTTCAAGTGTTTTCTAATAAAAAAAGGATATTTTTTTTTTTTTTACTCCTTGTTCGGTATACAGACTGACCTTTTTTTATTCACAGTTTTAAAGGAACAGTAAATATTTTACAGCCAGAGGAAGTGTCAGCACTGTAAGACTTTCTGCTATTGACATTATTTAACCACGCCGGCTATTGAGCCAAATGTGACAGGGCGTGAGTATGCGTGTGTGCAGACGCCTGCATTTGCCTGAGTGTGTAAATGAGCTCGCTTGTGTGCATTTGTGTGTGCACGTGTGCTTTGGAGAGGAACATTCCTGGGAGTTTTTTCCTTTATTTTCACATCATGATGTTGTTATGTTGCTCAAAGGGGGAGGGCAGCCCTATATGTACAAACAGGAGACCCTGTGGTAAACCACTCTCCGGGAGGGATACGCAGAAGGAATGCAGCCACCATATCAGAAAGGCTCTGTTTTTTCTCTCTGCTTTTCCAGCTACGTAGCTGATGAGAACAGATCAGCCTCCTAGTCACGTTGATTAATTGTGAGGAAAATAGCCAGAATGAGAAGTTGGTAAATTTGATTGTGAAAGTAGTAACTTCACCCTCAGACCATAGGGAACCAAAATGGGCTTGGCCATGCACGGGTGTCAGCAGAGACATAGGGAGCACGGCCTGATGTGCTCCTCAGCAAAAGCCAGCTTGATTCAGGTATTCCAAAATACATTCTGGACCATATGGGCAACAACATCTGAGTAGTCACGAGAAAGTACAGTCATCTGAGGGGGTCAACTTCAACCTGTGAGAGACAGTAGGAACCAGAGATACTCATCCAGCCCTTAGAAATACCTCCTCTTCAGTGTAGGGCAGTGACCCTGATCCCTATCTACCTCATTTATTGATATAAATTAGGGATAGCTGCATTTGTTGAAGTTATACTGGTATAAAATGTCCAGAAAAATGCTTTCTGAATCCACCAGTGAAAAGTTTCACCAAAAGTAATAACAGGAATAACGATCCTATAGAAACTGGCTGGAACATCAAAACTGTTATTTGCTATTACTTGTTGTTCTCATGAGAAAGAAGAATCATACTGGAAAAAACTCCAGTTTCTCTCCTTCAAATTGTAAAGTACTATTTTCAGCTGGTTTAGTACTGTGAACAGGAGATAGGGATGTAAAACCTACGGTTCTGTTCTGACTGCACCAATTCACTTTATAAATGTAAAGAATTAGTAACATCTCTGTCTACTCCTTTGTAAAATATGTATCATTCATCCATTACAGGGATAACATGAGGTTTAAATAGTGGTCCTAACTAAGATAATCCTGAATTTTGTGTTGGAAATTTATTGCTGTGCTACAGCTTCTCAGTAAAACAGTAATATTTTTCTTTTTCTCCATGGGAAGCAGTACCTTTTTTCCGTAAGACAGCCGTCAAGGAAAAAGATGTTCTCTTTAAAAAAAGTTTTATTTTTGTAATAAAAATATTTTCAAAGTGAAAAATATTGTTTTCACCAACATTTCTTATATGAAAAACCCCATCATTCCTAATAAGCTCTACTTGTAATATGCTTCAGATGTTTCAGTGAAAAAGCCCAGTATAGGAACAAATACTATATTTATAGCATAGGAAGAAGTTATACACCCTACATTGTGAGACCCCATGAATTTCAAAAGGGCTAAGAGATGTTCTTAGCTGAATTTTTCTAAAGTAATATCAGAATGAGTGTGATCTGAAAAGTGGATCATTTCATAACATCTATTGAAAATTATTCTGTGTTAGCTAAAGAAACATATTTGCCCTCTTCTATAATATGCAGGCAAATACAAATATCTGTTTTTCATTTGCTGCTGTGTTATCAGCAGCAATCATTTTGTAAGGTGGTTTGGGGGGTTTTGTGGGTTTGGGCTTTTTTTCAGTTAAAAGCCTATAACTTCATTGAACCTCCCAAGTTTTCTTTGGAAAAAAGGGTGACATAGGATCTGTGAAGTGAAACTTACAGTGTCGGTAAAGCTGGTGAGAAATCACAAAAAGGAGAAGCCTTTTCTTTGGCTGAAACCAGTCACTCTGCATGAATCAGGCAAGTTTCACAGGCAAAAAAAAAAAAAAAAAAAAAAAAAAGCTTGCTCTCCTAATTCTGAAAATATGGTTTCCCTTTGAAATCTCACTGGCAAACTTCAGACATCTTCCCAATGTAATTTTAGAGTTTACTGCTTCTAAAGCTATGGTCCCAAGTGAAGTTATCACAGCAAAAGTAGCATATGACAAAAGATTTGCACATGCTTTTAATATGGAAACTCTGTGGAAAGAAACTCTAGGCCAGTGTTTGGACGTAAAGAAGGAAGTGCTTTCTCCTTTCCATAACTAGACTATTTCACAGCAGTTCTTGAGATGTGTTTTGCCATGCATATCCATTCAAAATAAAAGCTCCATGAATTTGCTTTCTGTAGAGTAAGACATTTCTGGTTGCCTTTTAACAGAAGGGATCATAGATCAAAGGAAATGCAGCCAGGTGGGTCAGAGGGAAACACCAGAGTTTCCTGACCCCCCTTACTTGTTTACAGATAAGCACAAAGAGCTGTAAAAGTGACAATCTAATGTGTTTGCAAGAGTGAGGAGGAAATAGAATTGAACGGATCTGAAGAAATAGGAGTATATTTCTAAATTTTACAGTTCTTGAGTTTATTTAATAGTAAATGTTTCTATAGTGACTTAGAACATGTTTAATATTATATATCTATCATGTATGTGTATTTGTATTTGTATTGTTTCATTTGTTAAGTTTGGATGGAAGGAGTTGCTCTCTATGGAAGGTCTAAAGAAACCAGAAACATGGTTTGTAGTGAGAGGGACGGTCTACAGCAGACCGTGCTAGCAGGTCATTTTGTACTACGTAGAAACTAATGAAATTAGCACTCTATAGAGTTAGACATCCCATGCTGAAAGGCACTGTCTGCAAATTCAGTATCAAGATTGCATTAAACCCCTAAAATATGCTGAGTGGGGTTCAGTTTCTGAGCGTGTTCCTCCCTCACATTTGATGTGGTGTATTTCTCAAACAGGGAACCTGCTCATTCTTTCTGTTTAACAGTATCTGCCTGATAAAGTAGAACTGAAAACACTGTGTTGTACTGGAACGTGAAGAAGTTCGGAGTTCAAAACAATTGCTTGCTACAAAAATAAAGGAAGGCCTTTCCTATGAAATCTATGAACTCGAAACAGGGATACAGAACTAGTTGTTGCCAATAACTTTAACTTCATTTATCTATATTTGGCAAAAATTGTGCTGCAGCTGGAGATGAAATGCTGAGCTAAATAACTGCAGCGACGTGAGCTCCAAAACAGCAATTACTAAGCTGTGCTGCCTTGTGTAAGATTTTACTTTTATTTATTGTATTTAAAGCAACTCTCTAGCTATGTACAGTACAACAAGAACTGCCTGATCAAATAATGCCTGATTGCAAGGCATCTCGGCTCTACTGTCAAAAGAGTTAAGTGTTTAGCAAGGCAAACATGTCTTTCATGACGCCAGATTAAAGTGGCGTGCATGGTAGTTTTACCATTCTACGTACCTTTTTATTGTCTCTAATTGTAAGGAATAACTAATTTTAAACCTAAACTTGGCTTATCACAAATGCTGAATGTATTAAGTTTATTTTTTCTTATTATTAGAAAAGCTACTGATAGTTTTAGAAGGCTGATGGAAAAGGGCACACAATCCCTATTCACTGCCATAGTGAAAACCTCCATCTCTAAGGCTTGGTTGTTTAACCTTTCTTCATGGTTACGAGAACAAAAAAATCACATTAATAAAGCTGTTGGAGGAACTGCTTCTATCATCTACCCTTTTAGAAAAGAGGACAAGAAAGTTGGGAGTTTTTTCTGCAGTGTCTTCTCTTCCTTCCTGGTGGATGTCTCTGTTCTCAATCGTGAAGCCTGGGTAGCTGTAATTGTGGGTGTTCTTCAGTACTAATTCCACACGTGTGTCTACCATTACAGTGGAGCCTCACAGGGGCTTCTGTCTCAAGCACAAAGAAGAATATATAGAAGAATATACAAGAATATTAAACCAGTTTTGTCATGCATAAACAACATAATCTAGGGAAATGTTGACATTTCTGAGAAAATAAAAGGAAAAAGGGAAGTCACATATGAGTATTCTGCTAGCTGTTCTAGAAATTGGATGCTGACACCACAAATCTAGCTCATTCCCAAAAAGTAATCTGACTGAAATAATATCACAATGCCAGAAAAGCTGACTAGGTGCCTGGATTCCAAAGCTGACATAATTTTTCCAAGAAGACATAATATTATTAGTAGTATTCAGTTCCTCAAATGGTGGATTTCGTCCTCGTTTGCCATATTTCTAACTCTCTTTCGCTTTACTTCCATGACCAGAAATCCTGATATAGAGCCTTCCCTTCTTCCAATTTCTTGGTTATTCATGAGCTTTTTAACCCAAACCAGCACAAACTCTTAACTGTTTCAGTCATTTTCTAGATGCAAACAGCAGCACGTCTTCGGGGTGTACTGCCTTTCAGCAGCTGGTTCCCAAACATTTAGGGCCACTGGATCATTGCTGTCATTCAAATTAGTCAAAATTACTCTGCACTCTTATAATTTAACTTCTTCTCGAAGGTAATAATGAAAATAATTCTTAATATAGCTCCAGATTTCATCTGCAGACCACCTCCCATGACTTCATTGACTGACCACTAGTCAGTGGTGAATACAAAACTCTTGATCTATTGAACACAGAACTGGTGATGTTTGCTCCTCATCATCTACATCCTGGAATCAGCTGTGTCAGAAGAAGCAGCCACCTAGATAATAGTAGATCATATTGCTTAATTTCTCACCAACTTCATCTAAGGAGAAGCAATGTTAGATTTTTCTGTGCTTAGGAAGCAGCAAGCTGGCTGCTTACATGTCCTGGGATGCTTCTCCATTTATTTCAAGACACTGAAACCTTCTGGGAGAGGTAGGAGTGGGAGGCTTGTTTCTTGTCACCTTCTCTCAACTTCTGAGCCTGCCCCATTTAATGGGATAAATTTTAGTCTGGCACTACACATACAGATACATCTTTTGCTCAGATTTTGTGATTCCAGTCTAGATCTTGTGATCCCATCCTCTGCTAAATTGCTTGGTTTCTTGGTGGAAAGGAAAGCAAAGAAAGGCGAAGCAAGCCAAGGAAAAGAAAACAGGTCCTGTATGAATCTTCAGAATTCTTGATGGAACTTACCCACCTTTCATTACTGGATATACCCTGTCAAAGCTTGGCTTCTCTCTTTATTTATTTATCCATGCTATGGGTCACTCTTGCAGTTCCATAGGCACAATGTAGAAATATTTCAACATGTTAACCTACACAGCATCACCACCAAAATCAGCTACAAGCTATAGTTTTTCTCATAGCACTTGTTACTACAGGAGACCTTTCAAAACAGAAATGAGGAATTGCTAAGCACATGCATCTAGCAGCCATTTACATCCCTAGACCAGCCCTGTTGTACTGACTGAGGAGCTGATGCTGAAGTCCTTCTAACCTTCTGATATTCCAGTCTGAGTAGATTGGTGATCAGCTGCTCTTCACAGCCAGGTCCTTGCACCCTGAAGGACATGAAATCCATGTTATGGTTTGCTCTTCCTTTTCAGTGTCACTAAGAGATGGCAGAGCTAAACATCTAAAGCCATCACTTTAAACTGAAGTTTTCTAGCATCATTGTTAGTGCTTTTAAGGTACAGTCCCTATTTTCTCTTTTTACATCAGAAATACATACTTGCATTGACTTCTTGCTAAAAGAGAGAGACTGCACACATACTTCCAGGGTAATTTAACTTGTACCAGAGGCTGCTAGAGATTAACTGACTGGGTGTTACTGATGTTGACACTCTGATATATGGCGCTCTGCTTCTACTTTAATATCTTATGGCCAAGCATATGTTGAATGTTGTTTGGGCTGTGGTGCTTCAACATAACATGAAGCAGGAACTACAGCAACATATAATTTACAATGAAGAGTCTATGTTTTACTTTCACATATAGAACACAGAATTCTTCCTTTTAAAGTAAAGCTTCCTTGTCCATTCCTCACACACAACTAATCACCACCACTTAGGCATCTTAAAGAAAATGATCTACCATGTATCAGAAAAACTGACAGCAAACGACTGAAATTGAACACGTCTGTACAGATTGTGAAGAAACTGCAGGACTGTTATGCAAACAATAATAATGGCAGCCACATTTCTTTTCTAAAAATGGAATCATTCCCCTGCTATTTACAACAGTTTAGTATTTATGCACCTTCACAAGTCTTCAAATCACTCTTCCTGAGTGATTCTGAGGTCTAGATCAAGGTTCTGTTCTTTTGGAAAGATCAACAGCAAGTCAAGCTCATCACAAAATAACAGCCTGACTAACTCTTTGTATTCAGCAGGATAACAGCACTGAGGACTTCTTGCTAACAAGGTTATAGTCTGTTTGAGGAAGATCTGTGTGCACATGTATCTCTGATTGCATTTAATCATTGAATTGAGATCTGCTTTCTGTTATTCAATTCACTACCCTTTGTATTTCATTCTTAGCTATTAAATAGGAAAGACTACGGTGTTGAAACTTGTGTTAATGTATATGATTACCATGGTAATGGAAGCATTCGGTATCTTCTTCAAATCCCTGGTACATATTGGCTGCTCTTTGCTGTAGCGTTTTCCTCCTCTTGGCTACAGTGTCACCTCTTCTGTTCCCAGTTCCTCTGCAGTAGACTGGACATAAACATCTGTGTCATCTCCACAACCGGTCAGATAAAGACACAAGACAACACTAACCCTGCTAAAATAAGGGACTTCTTCTGGAGCAGAAGGTATTTCAGCTGAAAGCCAAGGGGTAAGATAAAGGCAGCCCATAGTTTTTCCCACTCCTGCCTTGAGTAGACACCCTGCTTTGCCCTCTTAGAGATGTATGTGCAGGTTCCCGTGGGGCTTGGACATTCTATTTTCTTAGGGTACCTGCAGAGCAGGTAAATTACTGTCACAGCAGTAAGGTAATTCCCATTTCCACACTATTCTAATCTGCTTCTGCCTCATGTTCACTTCGGCTCTTTATGCTGATTTCGAGACAGTAATTTTTTTCCTTTTTATGCCAGCTGAGGGCCAGGCTCCACCAGCCTCTGAGCTTATGGTTTATCATCTCTGTGAAGCTCATGTTCTTTTCTGTTTATTCCACAGAATTCACTTTCACCTGATAAAAGAATGATTTAGCTCCATACATAGGAACATCTTACATATTTCCACCAAGCACGGCGTATTGCTGCCATTCTAGCATGACTCTATTGTAAATGACTACTCCGACACAAGACAGTGAGAAACCTCATGTTGACATGCAAAATAAAAAGCTAAAGTGGGTCTGTGCCTTTTACAAGGATGTGCATTATTGATAGCTTGTAACCTGTAATCATTTAAAAGGCCCAGCGAAATCATATTGGACATCATGAATTGTGGTTTCAGACAAGGAAATAACTGAGTAGCTCATATTCTTTGACGGCAAGCATTTTCTGAAGGGAAACTATTGTCCTAACCTTTCTAAGTAAGTAAAAAACATGAAGAACAATTTATGAGGCTTATACTAGACTCAAGACCCTCAATTTTTATTTGTTTGGTTGGCCTGTTGAGATTTTTTGTTTGTTATGGAGATATTTTCTTTCTTTATAGAGAGCACAATATTGTTAAAAACAAAGGATATACTGTTGTTAGTAGATCTGGCCTGAATATCATTCAACTAACGTTAGTTATTAGGTCAGAAATAAAACTTAGCCTGTTATTAAATCCATATTCTACCACAAATACTTCGCTAGTAAGAGAGCACATTTCTTCATATGGCAGACGGGAGCTGAGGAGAGGCAATGGTGAGGGATAATAACAGTGGAATCTCATTTATCCTAAAACATTGCATAAAACTTAGGTTGTAATTTTTCTTTGCCTTATTGAACTGTTTTCCTTTAAATTCCCAAGAGCAGCTAGGTGAATCAGGAAAGCATGAGAATGAAGATTAAACAGATTTCCTTTCCTACACTTCCACTCAGGTGAGGGGGAAGGAATCCAAAACACCAGTTATTTTAACTGCATTTGTTGGAGGCAAAGAAGAAAAATTTGGAGATGCTGCCTTTTCATTTACCAATTATTAGCGACTTTTACTGCAGAGAATAGTGCAATTATGGATCTGCCAAAATGGCTGAGACTATTTGATAAAGATCCATTAGAGAAGGAGAAAAAAAGAAAGTAAAGGAATGAAGATCGTGGATAAGCCAGCATGTTCCACTGAAGCCAATAGAGCCAAGGATGCAATTCAGTTTCCAGTTTTTTGTTTCCTGTATTTTCACACATTGCCTGCTAAAGCAGCCATTACTAGCAACTCAATAGGTGCTGTGGGCTGATTACATGACAAATTAAGATCAGGTGAAATAATATTCAGCATTTGCCAACAAGTATAATTTCAGTAATCCCGAAATTATTTCTGGATTTGCACTGAACAAGTGGAATAAGGGTTTGAGAGCTAATGCTGCTACTTATCACACGGGTTTCGTACTCTCTTCCAGTAATTACAGCTCTGCCCAGACACATGAGACTGGTTCAGTTCTGTCCTTCACTAAAGACAATTTGAACCCAAACCACTTTTCTCCAAAGAGAATGCCCTAAACATTGAACTAAGCATTCAGAGTATTCAGCCACTCTTTACTGTTATTTTAATATTCCTTGAGTTGACAAGAAAATAACCCAGTAGCCTAATGGCTACCAAGCCTGTAGACTACCTCGGCTTCAGGAACTGTCCTGGACTAGTCATAACATGACCTGAATGTGGTTCTTGCATTTTTCAAGCAAATGTCTTAACAACAGACTGTCAGTCAATATAAGCACTAGCTTCCTCAACCTGCTTCTGGTGGTATTTCACAATAATTGGTTCGTCAATCCAGTGAGTAAACCACAATTTAGCCCAGTGGTTAGGGCATTGCTCTAAGAAACATGATAAGTGGCTTCTCATCCTCCTCCACTGATGAAGTCACTTATGCAATTGAAACAGCAGTGACTTAAGAGCATCTTTACCAAGATATCTTAACCAGATGGTTCACATTTTCTACTGTGAGTAAGACACTGAGATTCAGTCTTCATTAGGAAAAATGGGGGACGGTCTCCCACACTGAATAAATGTTCAATACTGAAGACAGACAAAGCGGGGGAGGAGGAAGAGGAGTAAAAAGGATGTAATGATGGAAAGTGACCCTGTCTCAGGTCAAATAGACAGTAGTGTTAAAAGTGGAACTACAACTCAGCATCCTGGCAGCCAGGACACAGCCTGTTACTAGACGGCCTTGCCCGCCCTCACTTCATTTGCTGCTGTTTTTCCTAAATTGCCAGGACACATTCATCAAGCCACTCTGTGTCACCTGGCTTTAGAGCCCAAACACGGGTTGACAAAGTGTCACTGAGCTCCCTTTCTGGGCAGTGGAGACCTTTCTTCTTCTCAACCTGGGACAGGTTTTGAGACGGTTGAGGTGAAACATCCCCCTAAATTGCATAGTGTTTGACTATAAGAGGGGCCTAAGGTGATAAGACTAGACTGGGATTCCTGAACTACACAAGAGGAACCTGTATGATCCAGCTGCCCTGTCCAGGCACTACACCTGTTTGCCCTACAAAGACATCATGAGAGTTACTGCACATTCCAAAACCCTTAGAAAAAGGTATTAAGTACACATTATTTTCACCAGATTTTCAGACACATTCAAATTCTCTTATAGGCTGCTATTACTCTTCAGAGAAACTATTAAGAAACCCATCCTTATACTTTTACAGAAGTTTGAGTTAACAATGGAGCTAAGCTACCACAACACAGTAACCATCCCTAACAGCTGGCTTTTTTAATGGCATCCAAGACGAAGACTAGGAAATGTTTCAGTCATGCTGACCAAAAAGATGTGCCATCTCTTCATGAATAAGAGAAAGGGAAAAGCACTCCACAACAGAGCATACTCACCAGCTGGAACAGAAGGAGAGGCAGCAGGCAGGTGCAAAATAGCCATTTTGGGGCTCTAGCTGTTTTTCTCTGTATTCCGAAGGAGCGACACCAGAACAGCTTTCTGTGAAAAGAGACAAATCTAGATTTAGTCCAGAAGTGACTAGTCAATGAAAAGGGACAGTATCCAAACTCCCACATTTTTAAGGATTAGGCCCCTCACACACACACACTGTTTTTCAATATTGTTCTCTGCAATAAAAACTGAGATTGTTTTCTGAACAGGACGCCAGCTGCTTCCTGTTCATGCTACTAATACATAACACTGCCATTGTATCAAATCAAGGGATCCTCACTCTGATCATCAGCCAGCAGAACAAATGCACTATATTAAGTAAATCCTCATAAAAGGCTGCAGCTCGATTGGTGTAATTCAGCCCAGTCACAATGACTTCAGCAACGTTTTACTCCTGCTTGGGACCTAATCTGCATTGAAATTTCTCGTTCACATGATTAACTAATATGTTGTACACGTATACATAGGAAATACAGTTCTATAGGTTATGCACATAGTATGGGCCCTGTAGTTAGTCACACTTAACAAGCTATGACCTCTCAAGCGTACTTGCGATGAAAACATACACAAACAGCACAAAGCTCCCTGTAGCATGAGCTGAGTATTGCTCTCCTGTGCCCCAAAGAAGCATTCTCCGGCCTTCTGCAACTCTTGCTGTGAGCATCCCCTTCCCTCCCAAGAGGCGATCTTCCCCAAGAAGCCACTGCCTCTTTCCACACAACTGCTGTTACCATGGTTAATATTTCTGACTTGATTGGCACCACTAGTAATTGAACTGCAGTCTCTCGAGTGCAGCAAGCTCTATTCATTAGCCCCTATTGTGTTAGGACACTGCATCAACCCACATTATTTTTCTGTGTTAAGGGGAAAAAATCAGCCATGAATACAAAGTTATGTTGCCATACAAGATCATGCAGTTTTGCTCTTGGATTAATTTTATGAAATTAAACAAAATATTGCACATAAATTTTATTTATATCAAGAGCACTGCAGTATGGCATGAGGCATCTTCATTTTGACTGCCTAATGTTATGTATGTGTAAAACCTGAAATAGCTCAGTATCAGCTTTATAAGAGTTTCAGTTTCATCACCATATTAGCAAAATATTTGCAGTCTTCTTTCTCCTTTTTTCCGCTTTGTACAGAGTTATACTTTATACAAAGTTGCTGATTTGAGTCTGTATGTGACAGAATGCTATACAGGCAATGGAAAGAATCATATACCAGAAGGTTTCCTGTATAAGGAACAGGACAGATAAGCTTCATACTGCAGCTTCCAACTGCCTATTTGGATCAAGATTTTATATATTATATATCTTTTAGTAGATTTTATAGATGACTCTGTGGTATATGTAAGTGAATTACACCAATTAGAAATTACTTCATAAATCTTGGTAATTTTGAGCTGACAGGTTTAGTAGAAGTGAGCAAAATATGAGAAATATTTTGTATCTTGATCCCATAAAATCTTCCGTAAATTAATAACCTCTGGCATCAAGGAGATGGCCATACCAGCAAGGTGTTCCAAAGTGATTCTTTTGTTCATTCTACCACATTTTTACTGTAATAAATACCCTCCTGGTTTCATCTGTGCAGAAGTTTTCATGCTTTGTCTGGTTTATTCCTTTTTCCTTTCCCCTTTAGACAGGCCCATTCATTAGAGAAGTCTGAGAAATATTTATATTTGCCGCAAAGATTCTTTCCCATGGGGAAAAGGAAAAATAAAAGAAGAAGAAAGGAAGATAAGAGAAACACAGGTGCCAAAGGACAAAGTTCTGCTTTACTCCATCAGCCTGCCTTGGCATTGTGAGATGGATCTTGGAAGACAAGGAGTTTGCAGGGCTTCAGGAATGTGAGTTGGAGAAAGGTAGATGGGAGGGAGAGCAAGAGACACTGTGAGATACTGACAGCAGACAAACTGCTTCTCATCGTAGTTTGCTGTTAAATGGAGTAAGCTGTTCTTCATGCTCTCAGTGCCAAAACTCTCACCTTTCCACAATTTCCACTCTGTGTTGAAAATGCAGTAATATATTCCCTATTTCTTCAGTTTCCAGCCTCAGCTGAGTCCACTGCATTATGTAGAGTCAAACAGGTTTACAAGGAGTGAGGCAAGTCACACAAAACAGCACATGTTCCTGCAGAGACACACTCATACAACACAGCAGGGCAAAAGAACAGTACTGCGAGACGTGCATCTCTGAGTCCACGCATGGATGGTCCTGTCAGTGGTTCTCACTTGTCTCAGCTCTGTCTGAGAATGGCCAATGCTTGGCACATCAGAAAAATCTAGTTGTGTCCCGTTTTATACAAATAACTATCGAAGCGTCCAAAATTGGTGGCACTGTATGTTTAGATCCTCTTCCATAGCATGCAGATAACAACACTTATCTTTCCCTTTATCATTGTAAGGCTTACTTTGTATTTGCAAGGTACTCACTTGATAAAGTAGCAGTTGCCAGAAGAAAGTCCATGGCACTGTGAAAATTCCTTATCTGGTGTATGCCTGCTTCTGGGACTGCGTACGAGGAACACTGTAAGTGACAAACCCAAACAGACTGTGAAATGCAGTACTAACTGAACCTGCTTCGCTCCAAGTGAGTGATTCTCTGATGTCTAATATGCTGGTTGAGATGACTTGGTGAGGTTCTGAAGACACACACTATCCCCTCTTCTCAGCGTCAAATTTAGATTAGATTGTCCAATAGATTTAAAGTCATTAGAGAGAGGACTGGCCAGCAGAAAATAACAAAAGATTCATTTCGTAAGAAAACAAGGTTAAAACTAATTATTGATCATCTGTCTCATCCAGAAATCTCTGTCCATGCCATTTGATAAATGAGGTAAGCACCCCGCGGAAAACCATTACATGTGATCATGTAATAGTTCTCACAGGACATGTGCCAATGGGTATGCCTGTAAGCATCGGATTAAGACATGTGGCTGTCGCAATACTGACACATTCACACTTCTGATTACCTCATTTCACAACTGTAATTTGCTTTAAGTTTAATCTTCCCTTAATTTATCTTTGGGTGTGCATAATCCAAACAGCTAATGTCTTCTTATACTTTTTCTGCATTTTTAGGTTAAACTGGTAACTTGGTGCACCAGCCCGCACTCAGTGCCAACAGTCACATATTCCCAGGGCATGGACACACACGCTCCTGTAGCTTCCTGAGTTCTTTCTGAGCTTTCACAGCCTCACCACCATGTGGGATTTGTAGCATTAAGTCGCCCCACAAATGGTCATCTCTGGAGTGCATTAACTATGCACCCTTTGTTTCAAAATTTACAGAGTCCTCTTCAAGCTCCTGCTGGGACCACTGCAAGCAAGACTCATGTATGAGCAGACTGGTTATTTTCATGCCCGTCAGCTTTCATTCTTTTTGTTGGCCAACATGCCTGCTACATAAATAATCATGGTTTAAGAATAGAGCTAAATTCTATTCCTCTGTTTGACATACTGAACTAACTGCAAATATTCTCAGCCCAGCTTTTTAGAGCAGTTTGTAAACAGCACAAAAACCAGATGTGACTCAGAAAGGACACTCTCATGTAAGTATAAAAAGACATAATTCAAAGTACAATGTTAAGTCTCAGTAATTCACACTCATTTGAACTTTACGCTTTGATGGCAATAACCCTGACCTGACAAATACTAGTGTGTAAATTTGTATAAAATTGAATACATTACAGGATGTTAAAATCATAGTCACATTATAATAATAGCAGTGGACTTTTCCCTTGAGCCCAGTACGTACACACAGATTTTCTAAAGCGCCTAAGGAATGTAGGTGCATAAGCACTACTGAAGATCAGTGGGATTTCCATGGCTAAATCCCTAAGGCATGTTGGAATCAGTCCCTTTCAATTTCTAATTCAGGTACAAAATACAGTTATTCACTTCTATATTTTAATGTTCACCTTGGAGAGAACAACAGGCCACATTTGGACTGATCCCGAGTCACACCTGCCTGCATACACTTCCAGTGAGGCAACGCATGTTGGTTAAGTCATCTCTAACAGGAGAGGGAGGATCTGAGTCTGGCTGTGGCTGTTTATTTTTATTATCTTTGGTTCTATTCTCTCGCTTTCTTCTCTTTATGTTCAGCATCTCCCATTCTCAAGCTAATTTTCTTCACGTGTGTTTTGATATACACAATGTTTTTCTTCTTGGCCACACACTCTTTTGCTCTGCATCACCAGGCTGAATTCAGAACGGATTAGTGACTTAGCTGCCTCCTTCTCCAAGCTGTATTTATGATGATGACAGCACTTGGGTTAACTCCTTCTTGTTTTCTGATAGAACAGAAGCAAAATGAAATGTATTTGCTGGCCAGACAGCTACACTAAGAAAGTTTTTGGAGTTAGAGGTATGTCTATGGTACCAGAACACTGTCGGGGCAAGAGGGACATACCTACACAACCCTACACCCCCTATAACTCTCTGTCCATACCCATCCAGACTTACTCTCCCTCCCATTCCCAAACACAGAAGTGGGATGCTACTGTGGACAGTCCTGCTGAACCCACTGATCAGCAGCGTCCATTACATTTGAACAGCTTTATCCGTTACAGCACAATATCCATCAGGAGCAAATCATTCATATGTCACATGAGGCAATATTGTGTCTGAGTTACTGCAAGGAAATGCTCCTGGGGCAAACATGAAGTGCTGGGGGAGAAACTGCACATGAGGTCTTCTCCACATGAGCCCCCAAGAGATGGCAGGCATGGATCCAGCACAGTGCTGCAGATGGGCTCCACAAAGAGTAGTGCACCGGTCAGCAGCTGCCTGGACACACTGCTCGGTGTTAAGCTCCGGATTCCAGAGGAAGAAAATGGTCACTGTTCCACTCCACAAATGTGAGGAACAAAAGGAGCAGAGTCCAGGTGTATGAGTGCTCTTCACTGCACTGACACTGAACAGGCTTTGAGATTATTTTGAGTATTCAAACAAAAAATAAAAATCAAAAGCCATTTTGGTAAAATATGGTCTTAATATTTGGACCCAGACCCCCAAAGATATTAGCAATGTGAGGATCGAAGCCTCAGTGTGAGCTCAAGCTTCTTCACCACTGGAAAGCAGTGAGGTTTAATTATTTTATGGCTGGAAGATACATACCAGTCCCTATAGGAAACAGCAAGTAGTATTGCAAAAGATCAGCCTTATTTGGTTTTGTTTTCTTTTACACAGAGTAACATAGCTGCTGAATCATTATTAATAATTGTTTATGTTACTGTAATGCCTTAAGCAACCCTCCAGGACAAATACTAAAAAGGATAAACCTTGAGCAACAGCTTCAACAGAGCAAGAGGGGATTTTGTTTTCCCTGGACCCTGAGCCTCTTTGCACCTGCAGTTGGGCTGCTCCCCAAGGCATACAACCACACGTGTTTTGCGGGTCCTGAACTGTGTGTGCTACGTGGGGTGCTGCTAAGCAAGCGGTGCTACCATCCTCTGGTTTGCTCCTGAAACCCAGTCACCCCTCAGCTCCGTAACTCCCCAAGAGATCTGACAAGGAAATTAAAACAAGCCTGGCATGTGCTCAGCTACGTTAGTCGATCTGAATAATTCCCTAGCTTTGGTATCAGGCACCATGCAGCTCCCACTCACCTCAGTAGGAGGGAACTGGCCCTGTGCATTGCCCAATTTATCAACATGATACATGAAGTCTGTCTGGAAGATAAACAAGGGGACATATTGCGGTGACATACGAACTCTTTTCAAGTTGTGCATCCTAGGAGATAGATTACATGATGAACATGTGCAGTATGCCTTTTCCAGCTCGGGCTTCCGAGCTGAACTGTGATGTCCTTCCTGAGGACAAGTTGCATTTTATCCCACGGATAAAGCTGTCTTCCCTTTCTGGGGGAGCCTCTCAGAATTCGGTTGCTCGGGATACTTGACAAGTGCCTAATGAGAAGAAATTTATAACTCTTTGCCTGATTTTGTGTTGTCTGTGTGTTTGGGGATAGGTGAAGAAGTACACTTCAACTCAGAGAAATGCAAAGGAAAAGGAGCGAGCTCTATGCTGTAAAACTGTCCCTGTCCCTGCCTGCCTCCTACCACAGCTGGTTGCAAAGGCTGTTTGAATCCACCTCCTTCCGTGCCTCCCCTCTAATTCACCGTCACTTGAGGGAGAAGCAAGAGCAGCCAACACACAGTAATTTTTAAAAGGCATTAGGAGTAATATTGTGACAAACAAGTCAGCAGCAATTCAACACCTCCAAACGCAGAATGGCAGAAGTGTGCCCATCAACACACAGCTACAGAACAATTTCTGGACTTGCAGTGTAAAGTATGAAGGTGGGAAATCTCCAGAAGCCTAAAAGATACGTAAAGACAGCCTCTCCTCTCCCAGTCGAACTGATCTGGGGACCTTTGCACTCCTTCTGCCTTTGAAAAACTCCCTCTTCAAATGTAGCTGATGTTAGAGTTGTTATTAAATCTGCGTATACCTGGACTGCAGTATTGCTGAAAACAGTTTAGCTGACAATAGTAATCTTTTAATAATATCTTTTCTAATGATTTGTTCTCCTGTTGTCACTGATATGTTGTCATATGCTCAAAAATTCATTACAAACATTGACGTTAAGCTTGAGTCACCTGGCTGGAGAAAACAGATGGGTCTGGGAGTTTTTAAGAGATACATTCACAAAAAATTGCCCTTTTAATAAATATATTCATATATGGGGAATATATATGTAAACCAGATAGCTGTACTAACAAAGAGGCTGGCACTGGCTATAGACTCAGATTGTGTTGAAGCATGAATTAAGTAGAATTAAATTGTTAGGTGCCATAATCCAGCCACTTTCCTTCACATCGCTTACTCCAAAGCTCCTCAAAATCTGAACACACTCCCTTTTGCACAGAACCACGATACACACAAAAAGGAATATGCAATGCAATTTGGAGAGACAATATTAGGTTGAAGAATTTTAGACTATTTCTCTTACAGATGCAATCAATGCCAGTTTTGTGTATCTTTCTACCTGCACGAACAAAATAATTACCAGACTACAGCATTCTGCAGTAATGATCATTAACTGCAGTAGCAATATTGCAGGCTCTAGGGCCTTTTTGTAATCTTCCTCATTTCACTGTTAAACTACTCTAACTTCATTAGCTTCACTGGAGATACTCCACTTTACACCTACATAATTGAGAGCAGAATCAAGCCTCCACTGCTGTGGAAAATACTGTGTAGTGCAGCACTTTTCAAATAAAATGTAATTAACATGAAATTCTAGATCCATATTGCAATTTGCAGAATGATCACTGTGGGTGCAACATGACTTCCAACTCCCTCTCTTGTCTTAATTTAGTTAGAAATAGGACTGCCTGTGTAATATTTTCTCCATAGCAGCAAACAGAGGCATATTTCTTTTTCTTTTCCTATTGTTATTTTTTTCTCTTTATAAATCTTTGTCAACAAAGGATTACTGGCTCACCT
Source organism: Burhinus oedicnemus (assembly GCA_008921705.1). Taxonomy (NCBI): domain Eukaryota; kingdom Metazoa; phylum Chordata; class Aves; order Charadriiformes; family Burhinidae; genus Burhinus; species Burhinus oedicnemus. Next base: position 660,489 of record VFFE01006957.1, on the reverse strand, counting down.
GAGAGAGGCAGTTAAAGTCAGATACTTGCCCGTAATTAGGGAAACTTGGAATCCTTGACAGTGAACACCTGGCTTCTCATTACTACCTGAATTTTATACTTCCAAGTGTTAATCTCTCCTCAGGGTTTGCCTTGGAGTTTCATTCTGGTATTCAATGAAACCATCAGGTTTTCCAGGCACTGACACCTTTGAAATGTTTTCCACATGGGAACCAATATGAAACATGTGTGATTATTACCGATTTCTCTGTGTTGATTTCTATTATGGTAGCGCCCTGGAAAAATAGTACAGACAGCAGTAATAAAATCTTTCATTGAATGACTTTATACAGCAGGAAGAGTTGTGTTTAAAGGGGCTGGTTTGGTGGGGGGGCTGTTGTGACGAATGGTGTTATCATGATTATAGCTTGGTTTAAAGGATTCAAAGAACTTCTTGCACACTTTTTAGCCTTGAGAGTAAGTCCTACCAGCACCTTTTTCCGCTTAAAAGCCAGCACTGCTGCCATTCCTCATAGCTCTAGATGAAATACATGGGCTAGCTGGAAGCGGGGAGCAGGCTGAGCGTGAACTCCCAGCTGACTCTACAGGGCTACAGTTCAGGGAGATTACTGTAATTTCCTTCACTTTACTGAGTGCAGAGATTTCTTGACTTCCCAACCTTTACCAATCTTATGGGCAGCAAAGTTTTCTCATTCTTATGAGATCAAATGTGCTGAGAACTTAGTGCTTTTTCTCCAGACACCGGACAACCCAAGCGAAAGGATATCTTTGGGATTTATCTTCTGTTAACCAGAAGGACTTACTATCCTGTGCCTGAGAGTTGTTTAAAGCACTCCAGGCCCAAAGCTCATATTGACTACTGCAAGGTAATAGGGGTACTACAAAATCAGCTGAAAGAACAGCAAAATTAAGAGTTCCCATGGAGCTAAAACTCCCTCAGAAACAGGAAAACAAGTGGCTTTTAAACAATAGTTCGTTTAGCTTCTGAAAGCACCAGGTGCCATTGAGAAGGATACAACCAGGTTATCTTACTTCTATCAAGTCCAAGCCCTGATGCACTTGACAATTTTTAGTTTTCAGTGAATTCAGGAAGGGCAGAGTATGAAATTTACTTAAGGAGTAGGTAGCACACTCAGTGAAAGAAAATATGTAAGACCTCTTTGGGATCTGAAGGGGAAAAAAAAGAAGCAAAACAGTGGGAGATCTTGTGACTGATCTAAGCCTGAGTATCCGAGTTAGCAGAATTTTGCTGATAAAATTGATTGAATCCCAGAAGAAAAACACAGAAGACAACTGAGAAAACCCAAATTAACCTATGGTGAGCTTTATATGTGAAAAGATTAAATGAATGAAGAATGCAAAACTTAATTAAAATATCAGAGAATCAAAAATGTTGATCAAAGTTCTCTTTGTCTTGCAGTTCAGTGATAAAAAGTCAAAAACTCAGTTGCCTACTGCATTTCCCTTACATGGTTCAACTCAGACTCTGATGTCTAATGTGTCTAAACTAAGCAACCAATATGTTTCAGCAGAAGAAGATAATTTGTTCTTCCTAGATGGATACAGGAAGTTTCATGTCCCTATTTGCCAGAAATAAGTTTCATTTAAAACCAACCATAGTCCAGTTCTTACCACTGCCAGAGGACCCCTGACAAATTTTCCCTGGAGAAGGAGATTTTCTTTCTTCAATTGCACTATTATGATTTGAGTTCTGGGCACAGCCCTGGGACAGACTGATGCATATAGTTTGAAGGAGGCTGCATAATTTTGCTATCAGAACTGGAATGCAAGCACGTTTCCCCAGATCCTTAGTGAGGTCCTAGATGCATGGCATTTCCCAAATTCCTTGGGGATATCCAATAATCCTTACCAGTCTTCTGGTCGCTTGGGGAGCAGCTGCAGAGCGCTGCCTCTTATTCAGCAGAGCTCAGGAAAAAAAAATACTGTATCTTCATAAATATATGCTTCAGATTATTCATAAAATTAAAAAAAAAAAAAAGAAAACCAAACTAAAACTGTGCCATAGCGACAGTGCACATTATGTACATATATATGTAAGTAATGTAAGGGAAAGTTTAACCTAGATGCTTATTCCCTCAGCATTTTTTCAGTCTCCATTGACTGTTTCAATTGCTTCATTAACCCCCTTCCCCTCAATTCCCTGTGGTCTGTTTCCTCTCTCCGTTGTAATACTCTTCCTGTCTCTCTCTCTGATTTTATATAAATGTGGGTTATCTGGGGTGATGATTATAAAACTGAAAGTAAAGAAATACAATAGTCCTGCTCTAGAGCATTCGACTCAAAGCACAGTGGATGACTACCTACTCTGCTGGGAGCATTTCTGGGCACTTAGCTACATGTTCTGCAATTCTTGTCTTCCTTTCTTCAGATCTCTTCCATTTATGCATGTCAGGACTGAATTGCCTCATAAGGCTATAGGGCAGACAGTCCAGCTCTCTAGGACTGGTGACTTGCATCACGGATGTGTGCCCTGTCTCAGGAATTATGTGGTGCCAGCTTCCCAGCACGCAATCTTCATATATTTAGTTTTTATATTTAGTTGTATCAGTCATTTGACACTTCTGCAAGTCCCCGTTTCTTCTGACATCAGCTTCTCTCATTACAGGCGCTATAGTTCTCAGTTTTCTGTTAAGAAAAACATCCGCAGAAGAGGTGACGAACACTGTTGCAGTGGTGCCTCCTGCAATAAGTTGGTGAATCCGCCCCAGTACAACTGGCAAATTCTGGTCACCGATGAAGTTACAAGGGAAATCATTGGGCTGTGAAATGTTTCTATGAATTCACCTCAGCTGTTCTCACAAGATGAGGAACCCTGAGGAGCTGCTAATCTTAACAACTATGATTTGACCAACTTTGGCTCAAGAGATTGACTGATGAACCAGCTTTAACTGCCTGTCTGCCAAGAGGAATGAGGAATAGAAAAATCCCAAGAAGGATTTTAGAGACACACACAAAAGCAGTGATGGAGAAGGGTCACAAAACTCACAGGAGAAAGAAACATGTATGTTCACGTGATGGGGAGGACCTGCCTTAGCTAATGAATCGGCTCAAGTTGTGGAAACGCTGCCTTATTCAGAAAGCAGCAAGAGAAATATCTAAAAGAATGCCAGAGGACCCGCTTCCAGCCTGCATGATGTACCAGAGGAATAAGGAAAAGGCAAAGAATTGTATATAGGATTTACCATGTTCATCTTGTGCTAGTAAGTAAGGAGCAAAAGAGTTCATAAAACCTGAACAGAGCCCTCTGAGAAGGTATTAATAAATATACCCGTGCCCTCCTGAATACTTACAATGTAAAACAGCATGCTCGTATCCTTGCCAACAGTGATTTCTAGGAAACATGTTTAAATTTGGGAAGTCTAAAGAGTTGGTGTTTTGTTTAGTGGAGGGAACAAAAACAAATGTTGTTTTGGATGAGCACAAATGTTTCATTTTGTGGGTTTCTTTCAATTCAGTCAACAACAAAAAATACTTCATTGCTAGCATCACTTGCGAGTCAAGCGTATACACAGGAAAACAAAAAACATAAATTTATGTTGTTCTTTGTTGGACTGGAGAAACCCAAGGGGAAACTATGTTTGACAGGCAAAAAAAAAGAAAACAGAGGGGAAAGAATTCTTATTTTAAAATCTCTAACAGGATTAAAATGATGGGGAACAAATGACTACAAACCTCAGAAGCTGAGGACTTCCATCTTCAGGTGTGCTGGTGCTTCTATTATGAGCCCCCACTTCAAATATAACTAGAGAAGAAATTGATTTTCTGTTTTTATGACTTTTTAAAGGCACATTAATGTTCTACATAGCTGACTATTTGCACAGTGCTTTATTATGTGAAATACCATTAATTTCAATGGGAGTTTGTGTACTATGGTAACGATGTCATTAAGCAGGGCTGTTAAACTCATTGGGCTATATACCATCCCAAATTACACCTGTACACCCCACTCCCCCCAGTCAGCATGCCCTCTCCCACACCTCTGTACCTGAGCCATACAGCATGCCCCTGCTTCCCCTGGCTAGCAGGGGCCAAAGACCAAAGCTCTGCAGCTACAGCTAATGACTAACAGGTAGGAACTTTTGAAATATAGCCCATGTTATATCCATCTGCACAAGAACAAGATTTGTCTGAAAGACACTTAGAGACCTTTACTTTACTGTGTGGTTGTGTCATGGGTTGGAATGGCTTCATTTATCACTTTATCCTAAAATGACACAGCTTTATTCTCACAACATCTTTGTGAAGAAGAAAAAGAGCAACTTAATTCCCCAAAGTGGAACCGATGCACACACAGAAAATACGATGTGCACACAACAAATTCCTCCAGCAGCCTGAGCACTGAGAAGCATTCTGGCTCGAGTCTGCTTTCCAGACCCATTACTGCTGCAACCAGTAGGGACATCAGTATATGACGTTTTACAGGTGACTATTTCCATTTTAGTCCATGGATAATAACATGCACGCTCAAGGATTTGCAAGACTTTGTCCCTTTAATGTTTAGGGATTAAATTGCATCTTCAGGAAAAGCTTGAAATAATGGGTGGTGAGTAAGCTGCACCATCTTTGAAGTAGCTCCAGGAAGTATTGTGCTCAGCATCGCTCCTCTGAAGTATTGTCAAGTCTCTTTCCTGTGTGTGCCGAGCTGAGGGAAGAAAGCATGTTTTCATTCCTACCCTACCCATGCCTTGAAGAGAAGAGAGAAATTGGTATAGATTGGAGAACAAGAGGCTGGAGTGCAGCCCTGCAAAAGTGGATCTGGGAATTTTGGTTGATGATAAACTCAACCTGAGTCAACAATGTACAGCCAAAAGGACCAACCATAGACTTGGGGTGCATTAAGCACAGTACAGCTAACTGGTCGAAAGAAGTGATTGTCAGCATTGGTGTAGCACGACCTCGAGCACTGTGTGCAGTTTTGGGCTCCACAAGAAGGATATAAAAATTTTAGAATGTGCCCAAAAGAAGGGAACAAAGATGGTGAAAGGACAATAGGGCATATCTTATGAGGAGTGGCTGAGGATACTAGGTTTGTTCAGTTTAGAGGAGACTGAGGAGTGACCTCAATGCTGCCTACAACCTCCTCAAGAGGGGGAGCAGAGAGGGAGGGGCTGATATCTTCTGCCTGGTGTCTGGTGATAGGACACGAAGGAATGGCTTAAAGCTGCATCAGGGGAAGTTCAGACTGGATATTAGGAAAAAGTTCTTCCCTGAGAGGGTGGTCAAGCACTGGAACAAACTCCCCAGGTCATGGCCCCAAGCCTGTTGGATGTTCAAGCAGCATTTGGATGCTCTTAGATACCTGATTTAACTTTTAAGTTGCCCTGTGTGGAGTCAAGAGTTGGACTCAATGATCCTTGTGAGTCCCTTCCAACTCAGGATATTTTATACTTTTTTGAAAATACAGCCCCATCCTCAGCTTTCCACTCGACCTAGATTCAGCATGGCAGAATGGACCAGGAAGCAGCAAAGGTCTGCTATGAAGCAAGCTCTCACTTTCTGTCTTCACATGATGGCTTGCAGCCCAAATCATTTCTTTAACTTTAACCTCTGTCCTTTGCTCTCTTTCCCAATAATGGGTTTTTCTTTAGGATGGTTTCTTCCTGTCAGTGAGAGTTTTGTTATAACTTCAGCAGAAGCAAAATCAAGCTCTTTTTTTTTTTTTTTTTCCTTTTTTTTTTGTTGGTATCTAATTTGGATTGTAGTTGTACTGATTGACAACTCCACTACAACTGTATTGAATTGCTGCCCAAATCAGTAATCTACTTTGGTGTCTTAATTAACTAGAGTCAAATTTGAATTGAATTGCTTTTCTTGGAGATCTTTTAGGGTGGCTGTCAATCCAAAGGTAAAGACTTTTATAAAATTGCTGCTGCTTTTTATTTTGTACAATTGCTTTAGATAAAGATATTTTTCTTCATCTCTTACCTCTCAGTACTTACATTTTCTTATTTCATATTCCCTTCTATTTCCTTTTTTCATTTTTAATATATTCTTTTCTCCCTCTTATTTTTTAATTAGCCTTCTATTTGAATTTAATTATTTTCTTCTCTTTCAGCTAACTCCTGTCTTACACGGCGCACTATCTCACCACCCCCTTCAATAAAGCTCTGTCTCTCAGCTTCACCTGCCTCTTTTAAGTCTTGAATCTCTAATTTATTTTTTGCATTTCTAATCCCCCCCAATAATTCTTTTTTAACTCATGAGTTTCCTTTCCAGCCACAGGGCCTAAGTTTCTCCCCTTTTGCTTCCTTTACATCAATGCAATGCTGTAGGTCCCAAAGAGCGCCACAAGATCGGTACCCTTCCAGTGTAGAGAAGAATCGGGCCCACCCACAAAACAAACCCAGTAAAGAAAACTGGAATGTTTTCCTGGGCAAAACTGGGATGTTTCCTTTTGAACAGACTGGGAAACAACTGTTCAAAGTATGACAAATAATGGGAAAATTTTTCACGTTTCTGATCCCAGGAAGATGGAAGAGCATTGCAATAAGCAGTTAATAAATATTGCCGGTCTTTATCTATTCCCTACCAACTTTTCTCTTCCCACTCCCCTTCTTCCTACAAAATTCACATATGCTGCCTCTCTTGGGCACAGATTCTGATCTTGATTTTACTGCTTTTACACTGGCTTCACTGCACTAATTTCTGTTTCATTTCTCTTGAGTTATCCAAGCTTTAGCAAGAGCAGACTCAAGCTCTCTGTTGGGCTGGGATTTTCTTTTTTTTTTTCCTTTTACTTTTTAAATTAGATGTCCCAGCTGATCTTGAACAGCTGGCTTTTTTCATTTCAGGAGTAGCTTAAGTCTGCACTCTCCAACAGCATACAGCAGTTATCAGTTAATGAGATGACTTGTACCCTTGTCCACACTTGCATCGCTATGGCTGCTTAAATGAGCTGATGTGCTGCAACTGAGGATTAAACCTTCTCTTTCAATCCTGCATGCACTGCAGCACAAGCTACTCACTCCAGCAACCACAGAAGCGATTGCAGTCCTGGGAAAGTCAAGATGAACAGAAACCCTTGTGCATTAAAGGTAAAGCAACTTCAGCAGTGGAAAAAAGAGAAGAGGAACACAACCTCTGCCTGCTGTTCAAATGCTGCTGAAATCCCCTACCTGTTTTTTCCAAATGTACATTGTTTTGTGTATTTTCACATCCTTTTTTAATCCACCCACCCACGCTTCATTTTTGAAAGGTCAACTGTGAATATGCCAGGGTTAAAAAGGACACTCCAACATTCATGTCTGTAGACTTCACCATTCCAAAGCCATATACATACAGTATAGAAAACATGTTCTAGAAAAAAAACAAGAAAATACCTAGTGTTAGAATATGATCTTTGGGACTTCATACTTCCAGGGTGAGGTAACAACTTTGGTACCCTGAAGCTCGAAGAAGAGCTATGTTTATAATAATGCTATGTTTGCTGACTCCACAAGGAAATCACAAATGTTGGGATATGGTTTCAGAGGATTTAATCCAAGTGTTGGTCCCATGCTGAAGGATATTCAGCTATAAATGACTACCTGGTCATTTAAACTGGGGAGCTGAAGATAATTACATACATCTTTTGGTTGCTATTGATTACAGAAACACCACAACCTAACTATTTCAGCCCTAGGGTTAACTAGGTTCAGATGCACCCTCTTCTTTCTACACAGACCGCATAAATGAAGATGCCTTAAGGAAGGATTGGAAATTGGGATCCATTTATCAGTGCAAAGGTACACTTTGTTCAGAGAACCTGAATTAGTTCTTCCATTTCTATGTTACAGAGACAAAATTAATAACATTTCTTCATATGTGGAGGCAGCATTTGCACTGAGGTGATTAGACTTGCCAAAACAAGCAAAAGCCTCAGTTGCTGAAGAATTTTGCTGTTATTGCTATTATTCCCTTCTCTGCAAAAATTCTGGGTTAGGCTTCTTTGACTTATTACAGTAGAAAGCTAAGACACCACTCTTCTAAGTAGCTTTATGTAGTACCAAGACTCTGCAAGATCCCAACACAGCTCTAGGCACCTACGAATAGACAAATCCATATATCTGCTCAACCCTGAAAGATATTTATACCGATGCAAAATGAATGTATTACACTACCGCTCTGGTTTGATGGCAACTGAGATCCATCAGTTAATCAATTGTGTGCAGCGCCAAAATAGTACTGAAGGGACACGCCAGTCCCTGCCCTGGCAACCTCATGAACTACTTTCCCATCCCTTCCGTGTTATACTTGTGTGAACTCTACACATAGACAGCAAGTCTTCAGGCTTAGAAAGGATTCAAAATAAAATCCACACCAAAACAAAAACCCCATTGTGTACTTTCTGATTAATTTTTGGGTGCACCTGAAGCAATTACAAGAGTAGTAATGATATTCTTCATAAAGCCTGTCCCTTAATTAGAGGAAACTTGGATCCCAACAGACATGGTCTCTAAAGACTTGGGAGATTGAGGGGGGTGTGAAAGGGAAGGGGGTAAGGCCATTAAACATAGCCAAGGCACCTCTGCCTATCCCTCTCAGCACAGACCAATGCAAATATGTGGTCTGAAAATTAACACAGCTAGGAAGGAAACATCCCACAGGGAGAATCAATACCCAGCAAAGGATAATGGGAACCCTGTGCAAGCAGCTGTGATCTGCCCTCTGAACATTAGCACCTGTCGACAACAGCAATCAATGCTGGTCAATGGGCAGCTCTCCTTACAGCTCAATTCACACAGTGATCGTTAGCTGGAACCAACGCGGTGGCACCCCATGCTGCCAAATGGTGTCCCTTTCGTCTTAAACACAGACAAACAATGACTTCCCCAAATAACTGGCACTGCTCTTTTTAATCTTTCCTCCCTCCCTTCTGCTTTGCCCTTTTTGGAGCATACAAGGAGGATCCGTAGAATCCACAGCTAGAAACTAAGTTAATTTCAGAATGTGTTCTGCCATGAAGTCAAAGCATGACAGGCACTTCAATTCAGCCATAGCAAGAATTCGGGCTTAGCCATTTCCATTGATACCATGTTTGTCTCGTACTTTAAGATTATCACTATGAACCTTATTTATTACCCTTTCAAGGACAGTGGAAGAGCAAAAACTGGAGATGCTCAGAGCAGGTTGGAATTTGAATTATTCTCCACAGGACAGAGAAATTTTGCAGACAGTGACCTTTATGCCTGTCTATAGCTGTCTAAGTTGCATCACTGTTAAGAGCATTGTTGTCACAGCCTTTGTGCATGTCTCCATACAGTAATATAGTAAAAAGAGAAAAAATGGATATAAGCAAAGAGTCATGCTTTCATGGACTCCACTGGGCAGAATGAGGAACTAGTCTAATGTAGTCAGTAGCAGGTCCTGAGAACATTTTTTTCACTCAGAAGGACCTTCCTGTTTCTGGTGCAAGTAATAGCAAACAATATCAAAGTCTTCAGATTTGTTTTAGAAATCTGAAGCATGTCATTTTGACCCATGACTGTATGAATCCTCCTAATAGTCTCCAAACTCTGTTGTGCTTTATTATCCCAAGATACTGTGAAATACATACAGGAAGCTGAACTCTAGAGACATCAAAGCCTCATCCGTCTAAATGCCATGCTCAATATTAAAATTGTGGTTCATTAGACTGGGGTCCATGAATTTGCTCTAAATACTAAAAGCCAGAAGAATATCTCCAGAAGTTTTCAGGAAATCATAGTAGCCACCAAATATTACTCCAGATCTTGCGGTTCCCAGTCCTGTGCTCTCAACATAATAATATCCAGTTTCCCACTAGAGAACCTTAGCAAACACAGAAATGCATTAGCAAACACAGAAATGCAGATTGAGCTTACTGAGATGCCAGCTAGGGCTCTGAAAGGTAGACAGCTGAGCACTGTACTGGAAAATGACCAGATATATTTAAACTGGCACGATCCAGTTCACTACGTTCTGAACTGATGCCAAAAGTTCAGGGGCATTGCGAGCACATCTTACGCAAGGGACACATGTTTCTGCCATCTACTTCTGGTACTGAGCACAGCCGAGTGGAGAGCAGAGGGCAGAGGATATTCTACACTGTTCTTTCAAACTTGACACAGACTTCCATTTTGTCACGTTCTTAGCATGTGTGTTTATTTTCCTTGAATATTCAAGCATTTGGAGCTTTACTGTTGCCAGAGCTTATGAAAAGTGCATATTTAGCTCAAAGAGTTCCCAGATGTGAATTTCAAAATGACACTGTGTTGATTAGCTATAGAAGTCAGCCAGTCAAAGAGCAGAAACAATAACATGTGACTTGGCATTCCCCCGCCAGCCAGAAAATAGTCACCCATTTAATTTTTCATGAATTATCCAAAATTTAGGAATACAGCAAGAGTTAAAGGCATGAACAAATGTTTCTGTTTCCTAGTCTGTACCCAATGTCTTACCCTATCATCACTGCTGTTTCACCTCCTGTTGGGAAAGGTTTTGAGAAGACCTGTGGGGTCATCAGAAAGCAGTGGCGAGGACTTCAAGGTTCCTCCATCACTGAAGTTACTCTGCCATGGAGACACCTGGGGCTCTGCCCCACCTCTGGGGGAAAAAAAAATGAAATTAGAGTGAAATGCGTTTATTTTCTCTTGATGTTATGCATTGTCTGCAGCTGATCATTCATCATCACAACTCACCCCTATCAATGATTCATGAGGGGACAGCTGTTCCCAGGGCCTTGGCTCCTGAGCTCCACATACCACAGGAGGCATCCCCAGGCTGGTTATGCAAGAAGTTGAGCACCTGAGAAATGCTGAGGTCTCTTCAGCTCAAAGAGCTTCATTTTTTCAAGTGAAGGCAAGGCCGCAATGCACCCTGACAGTGTAAGGGGGAAAGGACTGGGTAAGTAGGTTACACATTGAAATAAAAGGTGCTTCAAGCTATACAATAAGCCAGGCTTTAAGGAGAGGTAGTATTAGTCTGATCAGCTGGAAGCAATGGTATTCAATATCCTGTATGGGATTCTTCTAGCTTCCACAAAATGCATCCATAAAACACACAAAACTTCATTAAAATGTTGACATGTCTTGCAGGTATTATTTGGTTTGTGCTTCATTTTTCAAGTAAAGGTCTATACTTAAACTGCAGGCACTACAAGGACACAGTAAAGCCAGTTTTCATATCTATTTCTGATTTGCTTCAGACTCTTATCTTTGTATAATAAGCTGTATGTCTCACACTTTCATGCACAGCATATATAGCACTTTCTACTGCAGACAGAACTAAACTTCTCCTAATGGGGTTTCCCAGCTTTATATTAACAGTAATGCAAAAATAATATCCTCCCTCTTTCTTTACTATTACCTCAACTGAAGGAGAAAGACATAGGAGAGAATTTAAAAATCTACTCAAAAAGCACAGTTGGAAATATTACAGTAATTATTATTACAAATCAACTATTTTTTCAAATACAATGACAATTTTGCCTTAAGAAAATAGGAAACTGGCAATAGAACTGAAATGGCAAACAATTTCTGCACTGTATGTGGATGTTGCACAAATCAGGAACATATCATGCTTTTTTCTTCTCTCTTGTGTCCTTGCCCCTTTAAAAAAAAAAGATAAATTACTTCCAGGATGATATTCTACTAGCAATTTTAGGAAATCCCTAGCCCCCAGCAATTGCACTGAAGAAAGAGTGGTGCTACTCTTTCAAGCTCCACACACAAAATAAGATTGAATTGACAAAATCTGATGCCATTCCTAATAAACAGCACAGATGTTTAGAATACAAGAGAAAATGCTACTTAGAATTTGGGTTTCAAACTCTTTAAAACCACTTTGATAGAAAAAAGCAACAGACTGACATTTCAAAAAATATTTCCTAACTGGAAAGCCTCTAAACCTACAGCCCAGATTTGGAATTCACATATCACTCCCTTCTTTAAGGAAGAGTAGTTTACACCAATGCAGAATGGAGGGAGTTTGTGTTCTTTTTTCATAGAGCTTTTGTGTTAGATGTTCTTTATCCTATTTGGACAGTACGTTCTCTCAGCCTTGTTCTGACCTTTCACTCATCCTACCACAGACTCAGTCTACAAAGTATTCAAGGTTATTTATACCACAATCATTGTTTATAAAGAAGTGGGCAAGGGAAACTCAGTTGTTTGTAAATGCAGGAGGGCAATTTAAAATAGAATGAATTTCAGCTGCAGTGCTGGAATTCTTTACCATGTCTCCATAAGAGATGTACAAACCACTTACTCTGCAGAGAACAAGGTTACAAGTCGCACATCATACATACACTGGAATTACATGGTTTGTGGTAGACCTCTCTGGTGCCAGAGCCAAACTCTGTTCTCAATCTCCAGAGACAATGGGCTTGTGTTGATATAAGGTTGCAGAATTTGACTTTAAATCAGCAAGCAGGCATACCAGACAAAAAACAACAGGCCTCTGCAGACATATGTCCTTGATCAGATATTACTTGCACATGGAAATCATTTTTAGTTACAGAAGAAAGCATTTGTTGTCTCCAGAAAGACCAATACTATGTCTAGGCAGCCAAACATTAAGTAGCTCTCTGAAAGCAGCAGTGGTCATCTTTGCAGTAATGGAAGAGAACCATGGGAGGATTTCCCAGGGGAAGAGGCAATGTCTTTAGCCACCTTTTTTGCCATCAACAACAGTTAGTGCAGTTCAGCCTCCTCATCACTTAGACCTGTGGCACCAACATCATCATACCTGCGTGCAGCCCAGAGAATTAATTATACAGATCTCTGCTTCAGGGAGTTGGACTCGATGATCCTAATGGGCCCCTTCCATCTTGAGATATCCTATGATACTGTGATTCTATACATTTCAGCCTGCTTCAGATAACATTTTCCAATGACAAAAGTCCAAAAGGATGAACCACCAAATCATTATTCATTTAATAAACAAGCTGCTATAGGATTCTTTCTCAGGCTCGTGTTTCTTTAATGAAGATCACTTTCAGTGATATGGTGAGAGAAGACCAAATGTGTAGAGAACAGTAGGATCCTTGAAACTGAAACAAGGGCAATTCCTTCAAGTACAGTGTGGCTATAATATGCCTCTCCTCTTCTCAGTACCGTTCAGATTTCAACTGTGTGCAGAACATGGTACTATTATCTGTAAGAAGAAAAACAAAGTGAGAAAGAGTGGTTGGTTGTCTGGAACAAATTACAACTGTTAAAGAGGAGGCATTACAGAGCTCAGAAACCATTGTTAGATACATTGCGTATGCCCATGCTGGTCACTCTCTGGGAAACATATTCTTGTCTAGTAGTTGTTTAAGTCCTATATGCTGTAACCTCACTACTGAAGATCTGATTCAAGCTGAACACTACAGATTCAAACATACTAAATTTTAACTGCTTTGACTTATAATTAAATTAATTAAATAATTTTAATTAAAACCTGGCATTACTTCTTATTATTTAATGTTACAAGGATTTTTAACAATGAGGAACAACTTTGCTCTTGAATAACAGTTACCTGCAGATTTGCATGCACTCTATCCAAAAGAGATAAAACTGATCATCAAAGAAGCAAAGACCATAGATGAGCTCCTTAGCAGAGTTGAGGTTAGATCCCTCAATCCATTACCTCGTCCCTGGATCACTCAGTAGAAGTCAACATTATAGAATTCATAGAATCACTTAGGTTGGAAAAGACCCTTAAGATCATTCAGTCCAGCCATAAACCTAACACTGCCAAAACCACCACTAAACCACATCCCTAAGCACCACATCTACATGTCTTTTAAATACCTCCAGGGATGGAAATTCCACCACTTCCCTGGGCAGCCTGTTCCAATGTTTGATAACCCTTTTGGTGAAGAAATTTTTCCTAATATCCAACCTAAACCTCATACCATTGGCCTCAGACCACTGATTCAACTTGAGGCCATTTCCTCTCGTCCCATCACTTGCTACTTGGGAGAAGAGACTAACCCCCACCTCGCTACAACCTCCTTTCAGGTAGTTGTAGAGAGCAATAAGGTCTCCCCTCAGCCTCCTTTTCTCCGGGCTAAATACCCCCAGTTCCCTCAGCTGCTCCTCATCAGACTTGTTCTCTAGACCCCTCACCAGCTTTGTTGCCCTTCTCTGGACATGGTCCAGCACCTCAATGTCTTTCTTGTAGTGAGGGGCCCAAAACTGAACACAGTAGTTGAGGTGCGGCCTCATCGGTGCTGAGTACAGGGGGATGATCACTTCCCTACTCCTGCTCACCACACCATCCCTGATACAAGCCAGGATGCTATTGGCCTTCTTGGCCACCTGGGCATACTGCTGGCTCATATTCAGCAGACGGTCAATCAACAACCCCAGGTCCTTTTCTGCCAGGCAGCTTTCCAGCCACTCTTCCCCAAGCCTGTAGCGCTGCATGGGGTTGTTGTGACCCAAGTGCAGGACCTGGCACTTGGCATTGTTGAACCTCATACCATTGGCCTTGGACCACTGATCCAGCCTGTCCAGATCCCTCTGCAGATCCTACCCTCAAGCAGATCAACACTCCCACCTAACTTGGTATCTCCTGCAAACTTAATGAGGGTGCACTCGATCTCCTCTTCCAGATCATTGATAAAGATATTAAACAGAACTGGCCCAATACTGAGCCCTTGGGAGCACCACTTGTGACCAGCTGCCAACTGGATTTAACTCCATTCACAACTCTTTGGGCCCGGCCATTCAGCCAGTTTTTTACTCAGTGAAAAGTACACTCATCCAAGCCATAAGCAACCAGTTTCTCCAGGAGAATGCTGTGGGAAATGATGTCGAAGGCTTTACTAAAGTCCAGGTAGACAACATCCACAGCCTTTCCCTCATCCACTAAGTGGGTCTCCTTGTCATAGAAGGACAACAGGGCAGTCAAGCAGGACCTGCCTTTTATGAATCCATGCTGACCGGGACTGATCACCTGGTTATCCTGTACATGCCATGCAATGGCACTGAGGATGATCTGCTCCATAACCTTGCCCAGCACCAAGGTCAGACTCACATGCCTGTAGTTCCCTGGATCATCCTTCTGGCCCTTCTTGTAGATGAGCGTCATGTTTTCTATCTTCCAGTCAACTGAGACCACCCCGGTTAGTCAGAACTGTTGATAAATGATGGAAAGTGGGTTGGTGAGCACTTCCGCCAGCTCCCTCAGTACCCTCAGGCGGATCCCATCTGGCCCCATAGACTTGTATACATCTAAGTGGTGTAGCAGGTTGCTAAACATTTCCCCTTGGATTGTGGGGGCTTCATTCTGCTTCTCATGCCTGTCTTCCAGCTCAGGGGACCAGGTACCCCAAGAACAGCTGGTCCGAATGTTAAAGACCAAGGCAAAGAAGGCATTAAGCACCTCAACCTTTTCCTCATCTTTGGTTGCTATGTTTCCCCCTGCATCCAATAAAGGATGGAGATTGTCCTTAGTCCTCCTTTTGTTGCTAATGTATTTATAGAAACATTTTTTATTTTTTACAGCAATAGCCAGATTAATTTCTAGTTGGGCTTTGGCCCTTCCAATTTTCTCCCTGCATAGCCTCATGCAATCTTTGTAGACTTCCTGAGTGGCCTGCCCCTTCTTCCAAAGGTCATAAACTCCCTTTTTTTTTCCCTGAGATCCAGCCAAAGCTCTTTGTTCAGCCAGGATGGTCTTCTTCCCTGCCAGCTCATCTTTTGGCATATGGGGGTGGCCTGCTCCTGCACCTTTTAAGATTTCCTTGTTGAAGAATGTCCAGCCTTCCTGGACTCCTTTGCCCTTCAAGGCTGCCTCCAAAGGAACTCTGTCAACCAGGCTCCTAAACAGGCCAGAGTCTGCCCACCAGAAGTCCAAGGTAGCAGTTCTGCTAACCCCTCTCCTTAGTTCTCCAAGAATCAAAAACTATCATTTCATGATCACTATGCCCAAGATGGCCTCCAGCCACCACATCACCCACAAGTTCTTCTCTGTTCACAAACAACAGGTCCAGTGGGGCATCTTCCCTAGCTGGCTCACTCACCAGCTGTGTCAGAAAATTAAAGCAACCACCCTGGCTATAGACCTTTATGCCCAGGACTGACCTGTTTTCCAGTGTTTTTGGGTGATCTAAGAGAGATCCTACAGGTGTGGCTACAAGTGAAATCTGACGAAGAAGAAAGAAAAAAAATGCTGTGCATGTAATGGACATGAATGGAAATTCTTTGAATCAATTAGCACAGCAGTGTGTTCATACTGACATATGAAGTATCTGTGGACTTAAAGCATTTTTCTGTGATGCTTAATAAACCTCATATCTATGACAAACTAAAATTTGAAAGATCAGTTTTTCTTACAGTAACATTCACTACAATTTTTTCTTCGCAATGCTTACATTTCTGTTCCCACAGTGAAGGGTACTTTCTCACCCTTACTGAACACAGTAAATATTTGAAACAGAACTGAAATAATTCATTCAGACAGATGCATATCTTGCAAGAAAATCCAGCTGCACGAAGGCAGGTTAGAAAGGGAATGATTTTATAGGTGCTGTCATTCACCTCCTAAAATATCACTTATCTTTGTGAAGAACTTGTCCTAGAATAATGCACTCTTTTTCCATATTACGGGTAGGCTTCTGTGCATATGTTTATATCCAGACTGTTCTCTGGATTTACAGTCATTTGCAGAGATGCGTGTGTGCTGTGGCTCTTTTAAAGACCACTAATTCCTGCAGGAGAACTAACCCACTGCCCACTAACCTGCTGCCAAGCATCAGTATGGGAGACAAAACCTCACCACTGCAAACAGATGCTGAAACTACTTCAGATCCGCTTTTTTTCGAATGTGCTTTCTACGTAGTAAGTGGCAAAGAAAACTGCAAAGCAGAGGTTGGACTAAATGACTTTCTAAGGTCACTTCAAACCTGAATTTTCCTGTGATCCTATGACAGGTGGCAATGTGGTACATGAGACAGATACTGCTCCTACTGTGTAAACCTGAGGATTTACTGTCTATTATTACTAAGCTGCTGTTACAGTTCTGCCATCTGATGTGAGGTACTGCATGAACTAACATCCTGATCATGTGAATTGCCTTCCTCTGATATGCTTTTCCACATAAAATACTAATATATTTGTATTTATAGTTCATATATTTATAAATTATAAATAATATGATTCACTATATAGGCCCACAAAAAAAAAATCCAGTGAAGACAGCATGAGCTAAACTAAAACCCAAGCAACTCTGACAATTTAGCAATGTCTGTGCACTGTGCTACATCCTTAAAACAGAAGCCCACACATGAAGATAGAGCATGAAGTGCCTTTCCTGGGGCTTTACGGCAACCAGGGCCGTATTGCCAGGAGCAGAACAACTCTCAGCCGTGTTCAACAGTTGTGCAACACTGATTTGGAGCAATATCAGAATGGGACCCCCCTCTATGACAAAAATAGGGCTGACAAAGTTGTGGAAGGAGCCAACACTTAACAACAGATACAGCACATGGCAAAAGGGAATGCTTTGAGCGTAATGTAAGATAAGATTACACTCATACAGCATTGCTGTTTGCAGGAAGAGAAATGTTACCCCTCCAACACAGGCATGCTCACACATTGTAATGAATCACAGATTAATGGTGATGTTACTCCTGGAGATTCAAAGGGCTGTTGTAGAGTAGAAGCCTGTGGGGGTGGTTGTCCTACTGCTATCAGCACCAAAGAGCTGCCTCATTTCACTTGAGAGAAGGAATTCCAACATTAGACTAACAGAAGTGCTCAAAAAGCCACTTTTCCCACCTATGCTGTGCTTACTGTCATGACCTCAGTCCTCAGCTATTAACTATTTCAGATTATTTCAATAAACAGCCCACTACCTGGTGTCAGTGGCCGGGCACTCAAAATCCAGAGAGTGATTCAAAGCATGCACACTTCAATGGAAAGACATGCCCTGACTCCCATCCTGACTCACATGGGCTGAGGGTCAGGCTCTTAGAGTCCACACATGACTGGTAATTTTTAAATGATTACAATGAAAGGAAAGACTGCCTTTTTAATGCCCAAGCACAACAGCTGCAATGTCATTGGGGTTGTGTTCTGAGATGCTCCTAGACTGCAGCCCAAATAAGTGTCTTAATGATACTTTGAAAATATGTAAAGCACTTCTTTTATATGCAATGACAATTCTGTCTGGGCATATCGTCTGTTTGTCCAGCCAGAACAGATTTAGAATTAATGAACCAGATTCTACTCCAATTTGCACAACGTGCAGCTACAGTAAATGCAATGAAGCTACATCACGTGTAAACAAGGGCAGACTTGGACTAAGTTACTTTATTTATGACAGTGAGCTTACAATTACATAGCACCTTTCAACTCCAGTGGATCTCCAGGTTCTCTGAAAAGTGATGCACTACACAAGGCTCTGCTCTATTTATGAGGATCTACTGTTTAACAATTCTTAACCAACAGCTTCAGAAAGCTCATGTAACAATAAAAGTTGTTATCAAAGCTACAGAAAGAGTTTGGCAAAACAGACTACAATTATTTGCACAGGAATTTGTACAGTATGCAGGCACTTCACCTCTACTCCTGTGAGAAATGCCTTTGGAGCCTTTAATGATCATACCTGATGATGACCTTGTCTTGTTACTGTATAGACAAGACAGCTTCTCTGGTATAGTGTCCCAAAGGTGACAGTTTGAGTCACTCAGAGGTGACACCAAATGATGGTCCAAAGGTGTATTAGTGATTCAAAGAGCTATCATCTCTTAGTTGCAATAATTGTTATGTATGGTAATTATGTTACTAATTATGTTATATATGGTAATTTTTATACATTGTAATTTATACTATATAAAAAATGTATCTGATGTTAAACAAGTAATAAAATATAGACTAGGTTCTGGTCTTAAAAAAAAGGGTAAACGAAATGAGTTCGTTGGGGTGCATAGCACCGTCTACAGAAAGGAATGGCTGAGGTCCCACAACTTAGTACTATTGACATCTTAAAGGAAGCAAGTGATAACATAAGTGCAAGATCAATGAAAATAGTGATGGTTGATGAAGCAGTAATAGCTGACTGTATCGGGGGGGGTGAATTAGGAACAGACAAATGAACCAATATTAGTTCCAATGATACTCTCATATTCCTACTGCCCTTATACTAGACCAGTGTAAGGGCAGCAGCATCCCAGACACTATCTGATGTATCTTGGGATTATAATTTCTGTCCTTGGTAGACATTTGGTTTTTGTGGGTTCTTCTAGAGTGTCTGAGGTATTATGCAGGAAGATACAGGCCTGTCCAAAGCTCTTCGAGTCTGAAAGACAATCCACCACTAATTTATAAACCCATGAGGGTAAAAAAGGAACTGCTTTATTCCAAAACTCTTAGCTTTTCGTAGGCAATGTCTTGCTATATAAAGTAAGGCAACCTAATGAATGATACCTGCTTGTCAGCACTCTGCACACTGAGAGGTAGGCATTTCCACATACTAATAGGCTCATTAAAATCTGGAGGCCAGAGAAGTTTGTAGCTCTTTTCCCTTCTGGCCTTTCACTTGGTTTTACATAGAAAAGGCAATTGTCCATTTTCTTCTTTCTTTCAGTGAGAGTTCCTGTAATTAAAATAAGATTTGGGGAACAGGATGCAGGATAGAGGGGAAGGAGGTTAATGTAAAAGTCCTGAGAAACTTTAAGAGGCCTCAGCTGCTCATTAGGCAACATCTACACAGCCACCAGTATGCAGGTGAATAAGGGAGCTATACCTTAGGGACAAACAACAAATCAAGGGTGACACTCCAGCTTATTGGATGGAGAAGAGGCTCCCGGGAACTGGCAGCATAGTCCTTGACAGTAAAGTGACTTCAGTGAAAACATATGGAAGCCAGCACATGGTTATACCATCTGACTCCTTATTACACTTTAAAGGACAGAGGTCTGGTAACAGCATGGGGTTACAATGCTACAGCAGCCCATAGGATATGTGCTTCTCTCCTAGTAAAAACTTCTGTCTCCTTCATACACCTATCAGGCTGTGTCTGATTGACTACAGCAAGTGACTTTGGCGGGGCAACATACAGCCCTGAGGAGGAAGGGCTATAACATATTAATATAAGAATGTAGTTGATTACAATATAAGCCGCTGAAAGTGAGCTGACTATAGCACAAGACTGGAAGAATGTGGCTGTCTGCAGGGTCCTGCCGGGAGAATGCATCTATCTATACCTACAAGCGCGCGGCTGAGTGCAGGCAGCTGTCATGCGATTGGAGAGGTCTGGTGGGGTTGTCACCTATCAAACCATCGCACCCGCAGTTATTGTGGGTTTAAATACACCTCCCGTCTGCCTGCCGGCAGCTAGCTAGTGTTTGTCTCCAGCAAGGAAGGAGAAGGAAGAGGTCCCTCTGGCTTTGATTAGAAGTTTCTGAATCTCCACTTTGACAGGAAGTTTTGTCCTTCAACTAGCAAATGCCATTCAAGCTTTTGTACTCAAGCGAATGATTCCATTATTAAGAATCTGATTTATTTTTAATAACCCTTCTGCTATATATATAGGAACACCCTGGATATTATAATCTAAAAAAATCCCTAAGGGCAATTTGTTTTGGAACAAATATACTGTCTGGGATTTTTTGAATAGTGGACAGTAATCAAATGAAGTGCATTTTCTATATCTGATGTGTTGTAAGAATACACTGAAGTGTATGGAGTTTTTTGTTTTCTTCTTCTGAGATACACAAGCAGCATTTAAATAATAAAGCATTACAAAATATAGGTCTAAATAAATTCTTAATAAAGGACAACCAGTCCTGCAATCAGACCCGTCAGGCCCAACCCGCCTGAAAGCCAAAGAGTCCACCTGCTCTGAGCTGACTGCTATATTTATATGTGTATCAGACTGGGATTTGCCAGTTACTCTCTGCCCTTAGTTAGTGGAGCTCAGCCCTGCACGGTCTCAGAGAGGATGCTTAGGATAACTCTGCATGGGGTTGTGGCCGTCCTCCCCAGCTGGTGCAGCATGCCTTCCCGTGCCCAGCTCCCCTTTGGAACTATGGGCCCTTCCAGGCACCTGTCTTCTCCTTGTCGGTGGAGCAGCCCACTGCCTTTCAACTCTCACCTTCCCATTCCAGATCTCCTGCCCCAGAGGCTGCACATGCAAGCGTTAGCTGGCCTCACCTCTCTTCCTTCAGTACTGGTACATGCGAGTCCATTTAAATATCCCAGGTTGGAGTTTTTGATATCACTCTCTATTTATATGGATCAAGTAGGCTGAGCTTTTTCCTCTTCAGTCATATGAGCTATTAGTATGTGAATGTTTTGTCCCTTTTTTCCCCTAAAAAAGAAAGCTTAAAATGTTATTTGCTTTGGATTCTGAGAAGTACAAACTCTACCACATGGCAGACACATGTGAATCCATATGCTAGCATGTCTGTAAAGCTGAGAGATTAAAGCCCGAAGCTTCTATTAAATGCTCTCCTTTTTTCTTGCATGCAACATTTTTAGATTGGGCTCTAAATGTTCACCGACTCATGAATATTTTTGAGCCAGCTCTGTTCACTGTGATAAATCATGCTGCTTGTGTGTTGGTTTAGTGACAGTTACCTGAAAACTTCTAATGTAAAACGGTTTATGGCCGTCTGAGGGGAAAAAAATCTGTGATCCTTGCCTGACTGCTGGAACAGTATGACAAGAGGAAACATACTGTATTCAAGCCCCACAGCATGCCAACTTTCTTTCTTTCTCTAGAAATGGACAGAACTGATAGGAAAATGACTGCTGGCGTATTGTGAAAGTACTTCCAAGTTTGTACAAGCTCCAGTGATAGATGCAAACACAGACAAAACCCTTCATAGGAAACAAAAAGTTTTGCAAAGAAATCTGAAAAATATCCTGTGAAAGAAACAGAACTATCATGGTTAGTTCTTCCAACAAAAAGAAACAGATGCTCTCTAGGCTTATGTTCCAGAGTCAGATTTATTGTAGTTGCTAAACCAAATATAGATATTAAAGAATGTTATTCACACTGTAAAAAGCACATATCATATTTAAAGCAATGCAAAGAAACCTTTTCTTCTTTTAGAGATCTCAAATACAAGGATTGCCTTGTCTCCTTGAAAGTTAGCTACCTTGAATCACCTCACACTACCGTGGTGCATGAGCATATGAACAGGCAGTTGGCTGACAAGTTACCCTGCATGAACTGCTCTGTGACAGCAGCTTGTATGTACGCTTCTACACAGCCGTAAATGCAGGACAGTCTGATTTAGCTGATCCTTAATAGCCATCAAATTCAACCCTTGAATTCGAGAACCCTCTGGGATGGGGAAAAAGTTGTCTTCCATTCAGGTGAAGAATGAGCAGGAAACTACCTATAGACAGCAGAGATCCACTACTGCTCCCCATGATGTTGATTGAGCAGCAGCAGCAACCTTTACTGGAGTCACCGTCAGATGTCTCAGATCATGCACCAAACCAGCCCCTGCTAATGAAAACAGAGAGATAGGGCTTTTACTTCTTCCCCTTCCAATCATTTCATCTTAATTCAGTCCTAAAAATGGATGAGTTCTTTGTAGAATAAAACAGTTCTAGAGAAATATGAAATTTCTTTCCTTTGGAATAGAAATGTAAGAGGTAATGGAAAAAATTTCTTCCTGCTGCTCGGTGGAA
The DNA here is from genome assembly GCA_008921705.1 of Burhinus oedicnemus. Taxonomy (NCBI): domain Eukaryota; kingdom Metazoa; phylum Chordata; class Aves; order Charadriiformes; family Burhinidae; genus Burhinus; species Burhinus oedicnemus. The sequence continues at coordinate 637,892 of VFFE01006957.1, read as the reverse complement.
GTGCATTAGCATAATACAGGATTCTGTAGTTAGGCTAATAAACTGTGTTTCTTTTCTTGATTAGAAGTAAATCACATCATAGTTATACTACCATCATTAATACAACATGACCCCTCTGTGAATAGTTCAGCTCTGGACTCTGAGTAAGACCTGATAAAGATTTCTTGCAGGGTGGAAACAAATTCTACCACCTATTTTAATGATGAAAGTCAGGAAATCTAGGCTCTTTTTTTCCCAAAGGAATCCAAGGGAATAAACCACCAAGATCCTACTGATTTTCAGTACGATCTGGACATTAACTCCCTATAGATGCCTTTGAAAATATTAGCCTGAAGAGCTCAGCCAAGAGTGAAATTCAGCTCAGTAAATCTGAAGAACACCACTAACATCAGTTGCACTGAGTGGGAAGGATGAAGGGTGATTACAGTCCCAGCTGCCAAATTCACCTCGGTTCTAAGTAATCATGATTTGCACTGGAATTAGGAGGTGGGTGAGACACAGACACTCTGAAAATCAAGCCACTTTTATTAAATGGTAAAACATGGACATAAGCACTTCATCTGTGTTTGAAAATCTTCACCTCAATGACTAGGGAAGGTCAGAGAGTAATCTATGCAGAGATGTGAATGACACCAAGCCCATCCTGTTCCCCAAAAAGCAGACCATGCCCCCATTTTTACTAAAGATATCATAGAGTACCTTGGTCTCTTCCCAGATTAGTACTTTTGCGTCTTTTATAATTAGATAATGCTAGCAATGAATTCCCCATAACCACCATCATTTTACTGATACAGGCTGTTTACATAGTTAACATGTATTTGTAGTAAAAGTGCTGTTGTTTATAAAACTATTCTTACACTATCATACCATTGTTCTCTATTAACCTAGCCACCTGCTATTCTTTTATATGTATCTGATAAACTAGTGTATTAAAACAGCCCCTCCATTGGAAAGTGGTTATTTACAGTGTAAGAGCAGAGTAGCGCAGTAATCCACCATCACCTGAAGTTCTCAGGGAATCTCTGCAAGGATAAAAGAAGGCACAGGTCTCTGCAGCTGCAGCACCTCATTCCTGACCCCCAACCCTCTGTAGTTCCCAGTCTTTTCCATGGAGGCACCCTCCAGAGGCACTGCTGCTCGGCACTCCAAGCAAGTTCTCAAGCCAGCCCCACAGCAGCCGCTGCACACGCTTGCTGTTCTAGTTTGGAGGAAACTCCATCCTGGAGTGTTCAATATAGGAAATAAGGAGACAAGCTACTAAAGGCAAAAAATAGAGCTCTGTTAAGTCACCTACCATTCATAGCATCAGAAGCCTGTTGGTGCCATTTTCATATTATGGTACTAAACACAGCGATCAAAACAGAAATGGCAAGTGGAATCAAAGAGATTTTCTAGGGCGAAAAAAACAATCAGACTTGCTGTTTTGCAAAGCTTTTGGCTCAGTGGCCCATTTCTGTCAGACTATTCTGCACATTCAACAAAAATTTTTCAATAGAAAACACTGTATTGCTTGCAGGGGCCTGGGGCCAGCTATGAAGCAGGCATGTTGGCTTTACAGACCAACCGCTGTCTTACAGATAATCACTCAGAAAACTTCAGTCCAGAGCATCTTATTGTTCTTATAATTGTGGTATCTGACCACCTTTAAGAGTAGATTATTTGGAAGAAGGTAAATATTAATAAATTAAGGAACTAAGTAAACACACCTGGACTTTTTCTGCAGCACTCTGGTGATCAGTGATCTGGATCTAATCTCTTTCCTTCAGTGAAGTGAAAATTCAGCAGTGATTTGGATCTCAACCCGCATTTGAAAGGTAGATATTTAATAGGCCAGACTAAGTCCATGATCTGCAGACATTTGGAATTCAAGCAAGAATATGACTGGGAACAACGCTATCTCTTCTTTAAATTAGACTCCTCTTTCCAATTTTCTCAGCTTGCCAGCTTCAGCCTGCCTCAAAACCAGTCACCATAGAGAACAACACACTTACCTGTTACTGACAGTCTTTGCTTTGTATTCTTGCTGTTCTCTTACTAGTCCAGATTTAACACATTGATTGGAAAGAAAAGAAAAGAAAAGAAAAGAAAAGAAAAGAAAAGAAAAGAAAAGAAAAGAAAAGAAAAGAAAAGAAAAGAAAAGAAAAGAAAAGAAAAGAAAAGAAAAGAAAAGCAGCAACCACTAAATTGCTTTTCTCTGAATCATCTGATTAAATTACCTCCCAACAGTAGCTGAGCTAATTGCTTTTACCCTACAATTTTATATTCCCATTTCACCTTTGCTGGCTATTTTCTAACCACGTTTCCTATCGGTTTCCCAGAAGAAACACTCCACCACTTAGAGTAATGTTCTCTTTCCTTGAAGGAGAGGCAAAGTACCTTGGAGCTCCTCCAAAGTGAGTTTTAAGGACCTGAAATGGAAAGTTCAGTAGCACTTGCAAAGTTCAATAGCATTATTCCTTATTCTTATGTTTCCATACAGCCAATGGATCCCAATGGAAACCATCCTACTCTTGCATCATCCAGCAGTCACGTGAATAATTCTGAAGAGTAGATAGAAAACTCCAATTTTGGACTAGCTGGGAGAGATCTTCTCATTACAGTCACCTCTCAGGCTTCTCCAGCCACAGGCATTTATCTAATATCCCAACTCAGCCACAACTCAGAGATTTGAAGCAGGAACTAGTTCAGGTAAATTCAGGAGGAAGAGTTAGGAAAGGAGAGAAAATGTGCCAAATGTCAAATTGGATTATCATGATGGTGCGTTGTAGGCTTAAAATATGTAAATATAGACCTGTTCTCCTGCAGAAGTCTTTACACAGTGCTGTCACACATTTCTTAGCCACAGAGACTACCAGCATTTCTCAAGTGTCCCAAAATGATTGTTACCACATGGGAAAAAAAAAAAAAAAGAGAAAATGCCTTCTTCATTAGCCCATCTCCAAAATTTTTCCCCAACTACCTGCAATATCAAGCCTGCTATGATAGGAAACATACTTCAGACAGGTTTCCACAATCCCACATGCAGTCTTAGTGAAATGAATGAAACACACGTGACATAAGGATAAGTGTGGACCTCAAAGAATATCAGCCTTGCTGCTGATGCTCCTGATGTACCTTTCAGGTACATATTTGAGGTCAGGTTTGAAAGTAATCAGCACATCAGTGTGAAGAGTTCTATACTTCCACTGCACATTTTCCTTGCTTTTTGTACACAGAGAAATTATACATATAGTTTATGTGTAAAGTTTTCAGATGGTTATTTTCAGACTAAACATTACTGTTTAGATTATGTACGAAAAGGAGGAGACAATCCATTTTCTTTCTATATTCTGACTCAATCTAGTTGAGTGAGATGCTTCCTGTTTTTTTCTGGCAACTAAATGCTTTTTTTTCCCCCACATTTATATAGCACCATATTGATTTTAGGATCATAGCAATTTGTCAAGGACCACTTTTATTACCAGAATTTAAAGACTAGGGCCAGCAACTGGATCTCATGAGCAATCTTGGGCACACAGATAGGTTTAGCAATGAACAGATTAATAGATATATAAATCTAAGGTTAAGAAGATGGAAATTACATTCAATCATTTCAGGAAAAAAAAGGAAATATTTGTCATGCTTATTTGGAAAAAAAATCTTGTAAAATCTACTAAAATCTTCAATGCAAAGAAAGGATATATTTTTCAGTTTGCACTTCCCCCTATTATGAATATCCCAGGAAGCTATCAAAAAAACCACCAATATAAATTCCCATTTTTCAGCTGTGAGAAATTTTGCGTGCCATCTTGCAAGACAAGAAAGGTGGGGAAGATGTTTTCATAAAGTCACTGCAACTGTGTAAGCCGTCAGTAGCCTGCATGGGTGAAATCAGTCCATTTAAATCAGATATGTCTGGCTAATAGTTATTCATAATAGTTTTCTTTCTACCAATGGCGTGTGCAGGTGTGCAACATCCTGTTCTGATGTGACTAGCCAAGTACAAACACCTCCTATAAAATTCATCCATGGCTGTAGCGACTGTAAATCCCACTACCCAAAAATGGCAGTCACACTTCTGAAACTCAAGCAAACAATGCCAGTGGAGTGATTCATAAAATATTTCCTGCCCCTGATCAGGACAAAGTCTTTCATGAAGTACAAAGAACAGGTGTGCATGTGAGCTAAGTTGTCTCCATTGTTTTATAAGAAGCCCTCTCATTTTTTTGTACTTCAGCCCTATGTCCATTAAATGCAATTTAGTGGGATCATCAGAGCTTGAAAGGGCAGATCAAACAGCACTGAGAATCCCAGCTGTGCAGGCCCCAATTCAGAGTGAACATTAACCTCGGCGTTCAGCAATAATTTATTCCACTCAAGACAGGAAGATGCTCTATTTCTGTCTTGCATGTTGGTCCCATTGTTTTGTTCCTCCTGAAACAAAGTCATGCATGTATATATTTATATGTGATAAACTACGGCAATTTTTATGTGTGTGTGTGTGTATATACATATACATATACATATGTGACACAGAGAATTTTATATATATATATATCACAATTAATTTTAGATGTGCTCAGGGCTGAACTAATATCTCAGAAGCCCTTCCAGAGGAACAGACTATTTCTAGTACTATTATTATTATTATTTTACAGTGCCTGAGCTGAAAGAAAAGAAACCTCAGTAAACACAATGACTCTACAAGTTCGTATTCACATCTTTGTAGTACTGTGGCTGAACCTGATGGCTGAGGCTGAGGATTGTGCTGAAGGCATTTATTTTAGGCAGAAGATGGTGATCAGAGATTGTACTTTAAAGGTAAACAGCAAAACAGTGTTGTGCTGGTATTTTTCTTTCCTTTTTAGTCCTTCCTTTTAGATGAGAGATGTGCACAGAATGAATTGCCTCCCAGTCAGATAGGCTGCACCTCAGCTGATATAACTGTATGAATGATATATCTCTCCCTTTCACAGCATATTTCTTCCCGACATTTTTTTAACTGTGAGATGTGTAGTGGTATAGACCTCAAAAGCTGGTCAAGAATTAAAACCTGCAACTGTCCTTACAGTAAAAGAAGGCAACGGTAAAGGATTAGTGTCCACGTGCTCATTAGGCAAATTGTTAAATTATGTACTAGAGAGGCAATTGCTATTTTAACTACTACTGACGTGGCTAGTATTTAAACAGTACCATTTCTATTGCTACATCCAGCACTGGAGACATCCAGGGAAAGGTCAACTCCAAAAGACGAGTCATAGAAGAATTGCAATTAATGGCCAAACTACAGAAATAACCCGTGGGGTTTCTCTCTCTCTCTCTCTCTCTTTTCCTGTTCTTTGCTTCTGTAGCAGATTGTGCTACATAAAACATTTCACTTGTTTTGATTTTTCCTAAGCACTGAAGTTTATTTTGGATCAGTGAGGTGAGAAACCTTTGAAAGGCTCATGAGACTCCCTAAGCCCAAGAGTCCAGCATTTGCACCTGTCAGGAGCACGGTTTTCTTCAACAGATTGCTAACTTGGAAATTTAGCAGACATATTTCTGCATTTATTTCCTTCTCTGCCTTAAGAAAAAAAGCAGTATTGTGTAGGTAACATGTAATCAAAGGTTTCACTTGTCAGATTAAGCGGATTGTGATTTTTTCAGAAGTGAAAAAAAGCTGCAGTGAAGTCGGTCTGCATTGCACAATCCCCCAGGTACACAGACAGTAGTTAGCTTGTCTTGGAGAATGTTAGAAGGATTAAAAGACTGTATAAAAAAAAGAATAAATAAATGGGGTTACTCTGATTAAGGAAAGCAATAGTTGCCTGTGTGTTTGTTTAAATCTTCACAGTCACATTTAGGGCTTAATTACTTTTTTGTTAAGGATTCAGGTTCTACTGAGGAAGAGAACTATAAAGACACAAAACTAATTGATGCAAAATATTCAGAGTCAGGGAGCACAAAAAATTCTTGCAATATCCATTTCCCTTAGACACATTTAAGTTAGTAAAAGGTATGTCCAATAATATCAGACAGATTTCTTCTGATGAAATATTGCAGCATTGCTTCTTTCCTCCATTCTTCCCTCCCTTTAGAAATAGGTCCAGTATTTAAATTCCTTCTACATATAACTATTCACAAAACAGAAAGTGAACAGATCCTGGGATCTGGACATTTGTAGACAGCACAGATCACAGCTACAGAAAGATACAAACAGACTTCAGTCTGGAGGTCAACAGTTTCAGAAGCTCCTAAGCTCATTAGCAGTCTAAGTCCGACAGATAAGCCCCACTTTGAAAACCAAGCAATTAAGAATTCAGGCTTCACCAAAAAGGGAAAATCAGGCTCCTATCACTTCCAGAAATCAGGTATAGTTGAATAAATTGCTTACACTTTGCCATTTTTAGAAATGTGCACCTGCAGTCACAAACATTATTGGAAAGTAATACTGGGTGTTTATATGAGCCTTCAGATACCTACAGGCTTTTAAGAATACAGACCTATGGCCCCAAAGTATCTAAACCTGACCTGCTGGCTGGCTTTATCTGAGTCTTATTGAACTTGGTGCTGCTTTGTGAAAGGGCCATTTGCTTTCCATTATATCAGAAATGTTCAAAAGCTGCTTCAGTTAATGCTTAGCTGTAACACACTGTGAACCAAAATCACAACCAACAGTCAACGCAAACGAGTATGACTGAGACACTACGTTGCCTTCCCCATTGCCTCCCCCTTTGGCCATGCACCCTTTTGATGTTACCCCAACAACACTAAGGAAGAGAAATGTAGGTGTCCCACAGCAGCTCATGATCTCAGAATTACATTTATGCTGAGCCAGATCCTCCAGCTTTCACGTTAGTTTATGCTGACAGTGCAGCGAAAAGCAGCTGCACAGTAATGGAGACTCCTGCCCTACATTTCTATTTCTATCTAGCCTAAAGGAATCATAAGAGGATGACCACATCAATCATAAACTATCCAAATGTATTTTGATGCATACTATGAAGTTGGATGAATGTTGCATTAAAGAAGGTTGTGCCTATTTGTTAAGAGAAGCCATGAATGAAATTACTTTGTGCTTTGTGAATATTCAGTAGTTAGGTTGTGCTGTTAAAATGTTCAAAGGAAGCACATATGCATTACAACATTTACAAGCACATTTGTGCTAATGGTGATGGAGGTATCAGTCTCACTGCCATCTTGACATCTCTTCATCAAAATTTCATTTACCCAAATCAGGGGACAGGGATGATGGTATGTGCCCTACTTAATCACTTTAATACAACACATAATGCCTGAGGTAAAAAGATCACAAAAGCTGAAGAGCTTGCATAGATTGTTAAACAAAGGAAAGCAAGATGGGATTTACCAAATATCCAATACAATACATAGGAAATTCATAGGTGAAACATGAAGAAATATCCTCTGGAGCTAGTTGGTATTTCCCCAACTCACCACAGTGGTATGGAGGACACAAGGACCTCAGCAAATTATCTTTGCTTTTTATATTTACACTGGATACCAAAAGCAGTAACACACAGTGAGGGACAGTCTCAATTTCAAGGAGCCTTTTGTCCAAAATGGGCAAATGAGGTGAATAACAGGATGGAGCCAATGTACATGCAGCCTGTAGATGTTCACACTAAGTCATGTCTCAGAGGTATGTCCGCAACACTGTGGAGATGTGTTGTAGAGGATGGCTCTTGTCAGCACTGCGTGGCATGGTAAAAGGTCCCAGGCTGGGATATGGGCTGGGAAGCAGAAAAGAGCCCACACCCAGCACACTGTGCCATGGGTAATTGGCTATCAGGGCAAATAAAGAGTGGATAGAAAGCTCGTCCAGCCTCAATTCCCCGCCTAAATCCATGCCTAGGTAAGTCACACAGCAGTGAAACTATTTGTCCTGGTAATCCAGCTACAAAGCTAGGAAACTCCAGGCTTCCCAGCTCTCAACACAATGTGTCTTCCATTAAAGCATATTTCTTCCAAGTGCTCTTTCAAGTTAATGCCACCCTTAAAACCTTACTTCACAGCTTGTCATCTATTAACAGGTCACCCAGTTCTAATACCATCTTTCCATCCAGAAAAAAAAACCCATCTTTTTTAAAAACTTATATTCCTCTGTATCTCATGCCTTTAATACATCATCTCTAACAACTGTGATAGGAAAGCTCAGTGTGAAGGCTACAGAACTCAGCAGTAGGCTTGCATGAAGTGTGAGCCATGCATTCATCGCTGATGGCCTGTGTTTCATCACTGATTTATGCAGAGGTGTACATAAACTACGCTGACTCCTAAGGAACTTGTCCAATTGTAATTGGAATCAGCAAGAAGCCTTGGAGAACTGGGCATGTGCAAGTCTTCTGAGAATGTGTTTTGAAAGAAAATGAATATGGCAAACTGGCATCCAAGTAAAATATGAACCATGTAGCATTTGATTTCCTAAAGTCGCACGTTTCATGCTGCCTACCAGCTTTTAAAGGTCAAACATGTAAACTTAAGAAATGTGTGTGAGTGTATACTAGTTGCAAAGCTCTTTTTTTGTCAGTTCTATGAAGCAATAACCCATGAAATATAGTTGATCTCTCATGGGCACAGTTCTCCATGACTGCAAACATTTAAAATTGCACTTGTGGTACATAAAAGATTTATAATGATCTCACCCACAAATATAAATTTTATCCCACATAGGAGAGAAAGACCTAGAAGCAGAAGCAGTGAACAGCTGAATATGAGCACAGTGTCATAAATTCATAACACTTACAGCTTTTTAACAACCAGTCATAAATGTGACCGATTTCAATTTAATTTATGAGACTTTGTGATAGAACCAGGATTACCTCCTCAAAACTGAGTTTTAAAACACAGTGGGTACAATTATGGCCTTACTAGCACATCAGTTGTGGCAAATGGGATTGGGGTGGCCATCTGGAAGGTCCCTGAGCCATGCTCCTTGTACAGGGTCAGACAACTGGAGCTGAATGGGCTCCTCCAAACCTTAGTGGAGATCCTACTACCATTCCAAGCCAGGCAGCACATTCCTTCACAGCACAAGCTACCACCAAGGGACATGTTAATTGGGGCTATGCAACTCGCCATCACCAAACCTAGCATTCTTTGTATGAAAACATCTGGGCAATAGATGGCCAAGACACACATCATGGTAGTGCTGTGACTATTTGTCATGCAGGTAAGTATCAGATTCACCTCATCTCCATCACCTCCCCCATACATTCACATGACTCAATCATTGTAATATTTTACACACATTTAAACAGTTTTGTCTAGACTGGAATTTTTAGTGGCAGTTATTTGAAAGAAAAGGATAGTTGGGAAAGGACTGGAAGACAGGAAACAGCACCAACCAAGAGGACAGGGGATGAAATAAGAATTGAGACATGCTTGCTCAAGCATACTTCCTCAGGCATCACTGGAAGAGCTCATGTCAATCAGCTGCCATAAGTTAAAAACCTTTGCTTTCCAAAATGCAATGTTACCTTTCTCCCACAAGTGTATCATTTCAGTCTGGTATCTAAGGTAAAAAAAAAATCTGAATTTCAGCTACATGAATATCATAAAAACTCCAAGACAAGCTTTGATATCTGGCAAGTCAACAGAACTGTTTATTTTCTTGGACATAGAGACTGAAATTTATTTTGGGTCTGGCAAGAGGAAAAGTTTTGAAATACCCTGGGGAGTCAGAGTTTGCCTCAGAGCTCTCTCTTTCTGCACCTGTCAGAAGTTTGATTTATTTATTTTTTCTCTACTGTACATATTGGCAGCTTGGAAACCTAACAAACAAACAACTTGTGTATTTTTCCTGTAACCTCATCAGGAAAAACCAGGAGGAAGAAAACATGGTTTACTACCTAAGCTTTTGCTTCCATTTTTATCTTACATTGCACTTGTTCTTACACGTGGAAGATAACAAACAGTTCCTTGTGTTGCCAATGTGTATGTATTTGAAGGCAAAATATTATGTCACGGGGTGAAGTTGTAATATTGTGCCTATTAAAACATCAAAACTATCTCAAGATAGAAAAAGACCTGGTGAGGTCAAGCTGCAGATGTATCCCCAAAGGTACTAACTAAAAAGGACATTTTAGTCCCAATTATTTTTAATGCATGTTGATAACTAAAGCATAATTCTTCTGGTTTTGAGGGATAATGTGTTTGCTAATAGTTGATGGCTACATCATCTGAATCATAGAATCATGGAATCATCTAGGTTGGAAGGGACCTTTAAGATCATTGAGTCCAACCATCAACCTAACACTGCCAAAACCACCACTAAACCATGTCACTCAGCACCACATCTACGCGTCTTTTAAATACCTCCAGGGATGGAGATTCCACCACTTCCCTGGGCAGCCTGTTCCAATGCTTGATAACCCTTTCAGTGAAGACATTTTTCCTAATATCCAATCTAAACCTCCCCTGGCATAACTTGAGGCCCTTTCTTCTTGTCCTATCACTTGTTACTTGGGAGAAGAGACCGACTCCCATCTCTTTACAACCTCCTTTCAGGTAGTTGTAGAGAGCAATAAGGTCTCCCTGAGCTTCCTCTTCTCCGGGCTAAATAAGCCCAGTTCCCTCAGCTGCTCCTCATAAGATTTGTGCTCTAGACCCCTCACCAGCTTTGTTGCCCTTCTCTGGACACACTCCAGAATCTCAATGTCTTTCTTGTAGTGAGGGGCCCAGATATTTTATTTATATTTTTTAAAAAATTTAAAGCACTTTGATTTTCTTAACAAGAAGATCATTGAACTATTAAGGAGACAAAATTTCTAATGACTGACAGATTCATGACATTTGTTAATTACTGGTTGATATCTTACTCACACTAATTGCAAATCATGGTGGTCAATGTGAAATATAACAGTGATCTGAGTTTCTTGCATAAAATTGTACATATAACTGTAGTCAGTCCTGGATCAAAAAATGATGCTGAATTCACACAATGCTCATAGTAATTCTCAAAGCACTTTAGAAAGAGAGAGAGATAATTGTTATATATTCTGTAACAAAAAACAAGAAAGCGGCTACAGACACCACCAAAAATTTAGTGGTGTTAGCACTGGAGTCTGAGGAGATAGTCTGTGCTCTGTAGAGGCGCATAGGGAAAAAAAAAAAAGGCAAAGCCAGTTGACAGGACAGCAACGAGGACCTTGCAGAGCCCTTGGCCTCACAATAAAGTGGTTAATATCAAGAGCTCTTCAGTCTCTGAGAGGAGGCCCTCTCCGTACCACGCTGAAATCACTGCAGTACCCAAATAATCCAGATGCATTCTGGGCTGTGGCACAAAGTTGTAGCAGCCAAAAGCTCCAGTCATGGCCCAAGACACCACTGATCTGCTTTGCTGCTGAAAGCCCAATTGTCTTTTCCCAAGTGAGTTGACCTAATAAGAGATATACACCTTTCTTTATATACCTATCTCAGTTTATATTCTCCAGATCATCATGGTTAATAGGAGTACTGTTTTGGGTTCAGAGAATAAGAATATCTCTCTCTCTGAGAGAAGCAAGAGAATCAATATGCATTGAAGAGTTTCACTAAGAAGCAAAGCTTTTAAGAGTACAGAATAGGACTTTTTTCTTAAAATAGAAATAACACCATCACCCAAAATATCTTACCCTTCCAAGAAGGTAAAGTGGGTTCAAGGTGCTGAAGAAATCCCACTGGAAACCTCACCAATCACCTTCAGTGAGATCTTTCACACAAGCAAAATTTGGGCTACGATGATATTCCATTTATCTGGCCAAGGTATGCACATGGATTTGGAAGCTCTTTTAATTTTCTGCAAGTATTTCACGATTATTTTTTTGCCTCAAGCTAAGACGAAAAGAATAGGCTGAAGCAAGAAGAAATAGAGTTGTTTGTGTAGTCAGCACATGTCAGTGAGCCGTGTCATGCTCTGAGTGAGGTTTCTGTTCCAACAGCAGAGGTGCAATTCTTCTTTCATTTTCAGTTTCGTCACAAAACTATCAGAAAATTAACCTTTATTGAAAGCACAACTGTAAGATTTTTCTACATCTGCTTTTAGTCTTCCACTCACGACACCTTGGATGTTAAATTTACCATTGCCTCTTTTAAAATAGAGTAACCCACAGGAGGGAGAAAAGGACAGGTATTTATATCCTAATAGATGCAGGGACACAACTCGCATTTGCACTAGTGCTTCAGCTATTAACTAATAATGAACATGAATTCCCCAGAGGTCAAGGAGAAGGAGGAAAGATAACCTTTTCTTCTTAAATCAGTGGTCTGGAGAAATGACTGCAGAAGACTGAATAAGAGGTTTCTATGCTTTTACTTCTCCATGACAAAATATAATTACTTATAATTTGTAGGGTATTTTCCAAAAAGTCTTTAAAATATGGCAGCCCCAATACCACAGTTCTGATGTAGGCTCATTTCCACTTATATTAGGGGGGCAATATGACCATATTCAGGCAGCCTGTATCAGAGTAACTTCAAATGCCACAGCACTTAGAGCATCTACCTCTAAAGGAGTCAGTGAGGCTTCATTACTTACTGCTGTCATATCCCGAGTCTCAGTTCACTCGGTGGGAAACAGCAGCCACGGCAGCCAAACTGGACACCAGCTGTAGACAGTCTGAAGAGCATCTCTTATGCCTGCAGTCAAGATTTATTCAAGAAGTTTTGTATGTGCCAGTGTAAAAATAATGGATCCCAGAAAGGCTCTGAAATTGTAAATATTAGGGTTATCAGAGCTAAACAGTTAGCAACTGAGTCACACCAAAAGAGCAGTTACTCGTGTGCACAGTACAATTTCAGTAGCATATCTTAAACCTGCCCTCCTACAGTGACTAAAACATTCTGTCTAGTTTTTAAGAATATTATGCAATTGTCATCAACATTTATCCACCCAGATAAAAACAAGTATTCATCTTAGCACTCTGATTACAGGTAGTAGAACAGCTATGGACTTGCAGAGGACAAATAGTCAAACACAGTTTTGCAACACTGAAGTAGGTGTTACCATTCGCTCTTCTATCTTGGATGCATAATATTCATGTTTGTGTGATGCAAAGTTCAAGCTGAACTAACCACTACTTTGGCATCAAAAGAACAACACATGATTTTAAATGAATGTTTGACAGCCTAGGTACAAAACTTCCAAAACTAGGTAAGACCTGAGAAAATTTATTAACATATATTTCACTCTTCCACATCTCTGCACATTTCAGCTGGTAAATCATACAAGCCATTTGTCATCCAATGCAGAATGTATTGTTAGTGTCTTAATAGTCCTCAAATTCTGTCAGGCATAGTCCATTTACAGCAGAAGCTACATGAGGTGAGGGAGATTAAAAAAAAAAAAAAAGCAATTAATTGTCATTGTTTTCTGTACTATTCCAGCACCTATATGCCTTTTACATGCATATTTATTCTGGGATCTTTGTATCTAGATGTACCCCAAACACTAAGCATACCACATCTGTTGTTGACCAGTAACCCGCATTTTGAACTTGCTTGATCTACTTGAGCTTTTTCCAGCTTTTTTTCCATCGTGTTTGGAGACAAAATGGGTGGCTACATAATAGAATGCCAAACTACCTTTTTTCCACGAGACATGAGGCACCAGATAACTGGAAGTACTGAAGGCTTCAGGGTGGCAGTCCCTTGTTGATCTAAAACATGACCAAAGGAGTATGGACCAGCACCTCAGCCAACAACTGGGAAGCAATAAGAGACGCTGGAGGTGGTGGTGATGAAGTTCATAGGATGTTGGTCCTGGTTGTGGCCCTGCTACTGGCTTACTTTACTTTTAACAAAACTGAAAAAGGAAACTAAAATATTGCACCTTCTGCAAAGCACAAGGAGGTCTGTGAGCAACAAAGAAGTAAAAAGAGATAGAAATAATCATTATTTCAGCACAATAACTGCATAGCCACTAAAACATATTGAGTCACATGCTCTTTTGTGTATCATTTGAACAGCTATCAAATTCACAAAGCAGCTACCCCCTGGAGAAATAGCTTTAGTCATCACATTGCTCCTGGACACCATGGGGGTTTCTAAAAGACAGCTGGTACAGCATAGGTCATCAGCCTCCTCACAGTCTGACCAAAAAGCAGGGGCACTGGTGACTCTGAAGTGATACCGAGACGTACATACATGATGCTGCTCTTGACTACGCTACCGTTTTTTCTGCTTCCACTGATCTTTTTTGTTCTCCAGAAACTTCAGTCCTTCCTTCCTCCTCAAACTGTCACAGTATGAAGAGGTTTCAAAACTGCAAGAACACTGTTGGGGTGGGAATAAACCATGGCTGAAAAGGTAAGGGTTTCCAGTTTTCTTGTTTAAACATACAATCACAAATAGGAAAAAGTGGGTATTAGACATACCTGAGAATTTGTTGTTTTACAAATGCTTTTCTTCACCTTCCCACATGCACAGTAGGCATCCAAATACGTTTTACTTACCTACCTTTCAGCTTGTGAGGAACAGTAAACCAGTCTTACTGTTCTGCAAATGAATGGGTAGACTCACTAGCATTAGTCAGACCTTGGCTAATGTAGACCAGGAGACAATAAAAGTCCATGCAATTTACTGCTGGTTTAATGAAACATATTCACACTGAAGAAGTGCTACTTCTTTTCTTTTACCGGCTCCACTCACTTCGTTACTCAATCCTCCATGCCCATGCCATTAAACCCACCAACTTTCTGGACCATAGCCTCTACAGACATCTTCCACTCAGCTAATGAATATCTTCCAGACAACATTCCTTTTATTGGCATCCATAAAAGTCCTAGCTTATTTGCCTTGCAAAAGTTAGATTGTTATTGGCTGTGTATGCATCATTTAGTTAATTAAGAAGTAACCAGCAACAGCCTTGGATTATCCTGATTTTGAGAACTTAGTCTGGGTCCATTTCCAGTGCTTTAACATGTCAGTTTAGCATTTCCTGTACATTTTCCTATAGCCTACAACAATTAATAATAATCATTTACTATTATTTGGTTCTATTCTAGTCACACCTGAAGATTCATACTAATCTGTGTATCTGGTATGTATTCCAAAACCATGACTAGAGAAGTCCATGCTTCCCAGAAGCTCATGATACAAACAAGAAACAAAAAAAAAGTGGAAGTAAAAATAATACTATTAATGAAACATTGACTGATAAGGTGGCCTACATCTGGCAACATCTGGAGCCCATGGAAAAGCCACAGAAGTCAGAAGAGGTAATTTTTTTTCTGGTTTCTGTGTACATAGATATCAAATGCAATTAAATTAATTTTAAATTCTGTAAAGATAGATGGTAGTGCTGTATCTGAAAACCAGTGAGCATGTTTTAGGCATTAAAGATCATTTGTCTGGTGGGATTTTTTCCTTCCATATTGGGTTTATTCACAACTCTGAGTATTCACACATTAGTGGTCAGACAAGCCTGGTAACAAAGCCCAGCCTTATTGAGCCTTCTTGATGTTCATTCAGCAATCAAGGGAAAAATGATTGAACTAAACAGTCACTCTTGATGGTCACTCATGATTAGTATGCAATGTCATTACAGGATCAGGCCTGCATGAAGTTTACTCCTTTCTTTCAGGTGCAGTGCTAGGTGATTGGCAGGATTGTGATTAGTTCATCACCCGGGGGCCGGTGCCAGCGACCGCAGGCAGGGATGTTTGCTAGCAAACCTATTGTGAGACACAGCAGAGAGAGACCCATACAGAGTGAGGGTTGATCTGTCTCTTCATCAGGTGTTCCCGCAGGGCACTGGTGAACAGGAAAATATTGAAAAATGTTTCCTGAGAGACTAGACGAAAATACTTTGTGGACACCCCTGCCTGTATATTTTTCAGCGGCTTTTCCATTTTGTAACTTGCGTGTGTGAAATGAAGGGCTATTTTCTACCCCTATTGAGTGTATATTAAGATATTTGCCTGTTAGGCGGGTGACTGTTTTGCAGATACTTCTTGAACAAGGGTAATATATGCTGTATAAAATCCTTTATACTTTGCACGGGTTGATCATTTTATGGGCACAGATTTTGTGGAAGGCCCATGTGGTAGAAGCAGAGGACATGGGGCACATTGAAATCTCTCCTCTAAAACACACGGTCCACAGTGTGCCGTGCTGTCCCTACAGCACCGTCCTTCCCAGCCCATTTTAGCCTGATGAGTTTCGTAACGTAGAAAGAATCCACAGACCTCAAGCACATTGATCTTTTTCTTATTATTACCTCCTTATAAGAAAAAATACATTCATTGACTACAGTCAAGGATGTCCACGCCTTAGTTTGTCCTTGACTTGCTTCTGGAAAGAAAGAACAAAACCCAGCAATGGCTTTTCTTGCCTGTTTTACATTACTCTAATTTAGAATATTTTGTTGAAATACTGCACTGAACAGGAAGCCCCTCCCTGTCCCCTGAGGGTATTTCTAATGCATTGATATACATGCTAAAGAAAGATTTGTGTTCCGCATGGACCATGGCTTCAAAAATAGCAGCAGCTCTTCAGTACAAAAGGTGCATTGCTCTGAGGGAATGTTCTGCAGTCAATCTGATGACTTCTGTGACCTTTCACAGTGAGATGAGGGAGATCATAAGACCTACGCATTGCCCCCTCAGTCCCCAGCCTCAGAGCTGTCGACGTCTTGGTGAAAGCTGTACATACTTCCCTTGCAGCAATTGCTGTCTGACACAAAAGATGACTTTGAAGACAGAGCCAGGCTGGACACACAGTGCCAAATCAGCAGAGTGTTGGATAAAAGTTTTAGACTGATAGCTGTGTTCTGATAATTGCACACTATTAGAGTATTTCCTGAATTTATCATTAGAAAAAAAATAGAGATTCCTGCTGCAGTGGCCCATAATTTTAAAGGGTAACAGAAATCCCAGCAATCAATGATTGTGCATTGGGAGTGAAAGCTGATTAATGCCTAAGACTGAGGACGAACAGCTAAGATATCTGGATTGTTTTCTGAGCTCTGCCACAGATTTCTTGTGTCTCCTGGGGCTAGCCACTTAAACTGTAGGAAATTGTTCAGCAGCTGCAGCCTGCAGTGCACTTTGGAGCCCTGGACCTTCAGCCAGAATGGGCATCCGTCTGGGACACAGCAAGGCTCTCTTCTGGCCTCCCAGGGAAGACAGGGTTTCATCCAGAGGTAGAGCTTGGAGTACAAGCAAAGAAATCATCCAGGACCTGGGAAGAGTGTGCCTTAGCTTCTCCAGTACTGACCTCCTTTAAGAATAAAAGGATACCAGGGAGGAAAGATGGGGAAGGCAATCTAAGAACGAAGATAGAAAGTAGGAAAGATGGGGAAACCTCCAGCACCAGTAGGTCCTAAAGTATTGAAAGTCTTCAGGTTAAAAAGACTGTAAAAGTGCAAAAAATGATCATCTCCATATACAGAAGGTGCTGCTGTGCCTCTGTGAGTTATGTCAAAGGAAGATTGCATTAGCTGAAACAGGTCAGGAACCAATGATAAACAGCAGCTTGCATACTTTGGGGAGCTGAAAAATATAATAAGCAACAAGAATACTCCCTCAGAAAATCCCCTTCATTCATTTGCTTGCTTGAACTGTGCCCCCAAAATCTGGGCAGGGGTCTGAGTAACATGTCTTACATTCTGACATTTCTGAACTTTAACTGACGGAGAGAAGAAATGTCATTGAAAAAAGGAGCATCAACAGTAGAGAGAGGAATACAGGCAATTAGGCCTTCACCCTGACACATCTGCCCAGGCAAGCAGGCTCGACGAAGTCAGAAATGTTGCTTGAGCAGGGTCTAAGACCTCAGTGCAGAAAGCATTTAAACACGTGCTTTTGATTTGAACAAGACTTGACCAGATACTTAAAGTTAAGTGCAGTTTGATGAACTGAAGCTTGATGAATGATTGCAGGATCAGACCTTTACACCATTCAACTCAAAGCTGCTTTTAAAGACTCTTCACTTCCATGGTTATAATGCTCCCTCCTAGAAACATCACTATTCAATATAAACCTTGCTTATTTTCCTTTACAGTGGCATTAAATCCTGAAATTAAATTAATTAGTTGCTAATTTTCACTCTGTAAAAATGTGTTGACACAAGGAGTATAATAAACAGTGGTTGGGTCAGATAAATAGTGAAGCATTTACCTGACCCCAAGCCATTATTATAATTAGCTCCCTCTGACACATTGCAGTTTATTCTTCAATCTACATCCAAAAGGACAGCCACAGAACAGCACCAGTTCACAGTTCCAGGCATACTGGGAAGAAGTGCTTTCTGTCCTATAAACAGCATAGCAGAATGCAGTGTTAAGTCTTTCTAAGGCTTTAAGCACTGTGAGAATGGCTGTTATTTCAGGTTGTTCTTTTTTGTGGGTTTTTTAAGGCATGGTTTTACAGGAGAGTTGGACATTTCAGTGTTCTACCAGAGCAAACAACAAACTTCAGCATCTCAGGAGCAACAACAGCAACAAACAGAATTGCATCCACAGTGGAATCCTACAAGCCAACTGTGTATTGTGCTTATTGCCCCTTGTTGTGAATTTCCTGCTATTTGAATATCTGGCAATATTTTGGATGAAAAAAAAGAGATTTAATTTAAGGAAGATTATCAGCTGTTCTGAGTTTTTGAGTCAAATGCCAGATCTTTCCAGTTTTCACTATAAAATACAAACAGGTTATTTTTATAATATGAAGAATTCTGGGTTGCTTTTTTCTTTTTTTTTTAAAACAAAGGAACACATGATGTCATGGACAAACAAATATTGTGTTAGTTTGTTTCTAATAACGGACACATTTTTTAAAGTTAGGATAACAGGAAAAAAACAAGATAAAAGGAAAAAAGATGAAGTTAGTGTTGAATGAATTAATAGCAGGCAGGTGGCTGGGTGGGTGTCATGGCAGATAAACACTGAGATGAAGCCAAGGTAATTATAATTATAATCTGGCTAGTAATGCTTTCAGCTGAGGGTGTATAAAAACCTCCGTAAGTTAATACTGAGATGTTCAGATCAACCTCCTTCTCGCCTGCTCCCCCAAAACACAATCTCATATATTCCAACTCACGTTTTATGCATTTTTATTTTCTGAGCATTTCAATTAGTATTTTTGAAGAGGGCTATTCTGTTGTAAGTAGAGTTCAACCAACTTTCCACTGTCCTCGTGCAATCCTGGAAAACATGAGTATGTAATCAGCTGAGTCTCTCCTGACCTCCATGTTTTGCTGGACAGAATTCACCTCTTTCTATCATTCTCTTTCGCAGGCTTTCTCTCCCCACTGTGCTATTCACGGGGGTATAAAATGCTCAGGCAAACAGAAGTCAATGGCAGATGTGTCGGCAGCACTTCTTTCTGTAATTTTACTAAATGGATGTAGCCCATAATAGCAGCCTTAATTAATGGAAACATTTTAAAGGCACTTATAATAAGCAGGGAAAACAACAGTTGCCAAAAGCAAACTTTATTAACAAAGTATGTTTAAAAATTATTTTCCCGAAGGTGATGAAAGATTTTATGTACGCAGTAATTAAAATAGGTATTTCTCTATTCAAATACCCTAAAAATCTTAAAGGACTCAGGTCTTGGACATGTTCTGTTTTCTGGAGGATGAAAGTGAGACAGGACAGGTTTCTTGCTCCTGTGCGACAGGGGGGAAATGCTTTTACTGTGCCTCAAGGGTGTTTTATTATTTAGAGGTCTGAACCTGGAAGGTGCTGAGTGCTCTCAGCTCTCATTGACTTCAATGTCACCCAGTCCTTCAGTCAGCTTCAACGGGATCTCAGGGAACACCACATCCCGCAGCAGATGTTTCCCCCATAGAGCATCTTCTCTAGTGCACCCCATCTTCAGAAACACCAGGGCCTCGATTCAGAGGCAGCAGAGCTCTTAGGTGCACACTTAGGCATATCCTTAACCAAATACCACTTCAGCAGGATTTAGCTACTTGTCTAAAAATTAGTATGTATTTAAATATTTTACCTTCCTGAAAGGAAGCAGCATACTTTTTTATTTTCTGTGGAAGATGTGACACTGTGTCCTTTTGTTTAAATATTAAGTCATTATTTTGAAAATGAATAAATAAATATCATAGATTAATATATTCTCAGCAGGTAAATAACCTGGGCAAATCCCCTCGTCATTTTCTAAAGCCATCACAATTCATTTTTGCCTACATACACTTTGCATTGTTTTGTTGTGGCAAGGGTGCACGTGGGGAAACTGCATAAACCCCATGTTCTTGTTTCATCAAAGGAAATGGCTTTCTTTAGGAAAATGCCCCCTCACACACCATCTGACACTGGCTTTCCAATCAAATATAAAAAGTAAAAGCAAACTGTCCCCACCATCTGTGACAAAGCCCCTTTAATTCTTCAAACACTTCTCTGTAAAATGCAGCTATTAGTAACAGCCATACATTTTGCTACATTTGTACATTAGAGTTGTTTTCTTTCATTCCTGATTGAGACAGAATCGTTGTATTATTAACCCAGAGAAGTTCTCTGTCCTTTTTAATTCCAGAATAATGAAACTCATTGGAACTTGGCGGCATTCAGTCCTGCTGACTAATCATTGGCATTGGCTAATGGCAATTTTTAATCAAATCTTATTATTAAATCAGAATATAAAAGATTTAGAAAATGCAAGGTTGCAGCTAGAGGTCATTAGTCATGAGCACAAGAAGTAATCAATACAATTATGGTTGCTCAAATTGTGTTGGATTGGCCAGGTGGCGCAGTGTGATAATGCGTTACCCTTTCACCTCTGGTGTCCTGCTTGTATCACAGATAACAGCGAGTCTGCTGGTTTCCATCTAATCTCTGGTGGATGCTTGAACATGCAGAAAACATTAAAAGGAATTCAACCAAATGGGCTAAATCCAATTCTTAGTCACACTGGCGTAATTTTTCAGTGGAGTTATCCCAGATTTACACTAGTCCCATTACAATTCATTTAGCCGTCCCTTCTTTAAAACTAAGATATTGTATTGGATAATAAGGATGGGCTGGAAATGCTCACTTTACAAGGCCATCAAACAGCCTAACCTACTGTTATTCACTGTAGCGCAAGTATGAAGTAATTAAAATGAAGTCATTGCAGATTTATACTGATGCTAACGAGTGCACAGCTGGATTGTTGGGCAGTTCCTTGTCATTGTTAGAATGTGAGAGTGAGGTTGCCTTATTTTGTTTGTCTTAGGAACCTTTTTAAGAAAGGAATCTCAGGAAGGAAAAAAGGGTCTAGGAAAAGCTAAAAAAATTGAGTGTGGGTAGCAGGTGGAGCTACAAACAATCTGTGAAAAAGCTGCACTTCATCCTAATAAATGAATTTTCCATCTCAAACTGGTGTTAACTCAATGGCACTAGAAAAGTTTACACCAGCTGTGAATCTGGTCCTACTGGCAAGTGTTCAAGCAAAAATATTACCAACTGCAAGCATTTACTTTCCAAAAGACATGCTTTTATTTATCTCCTTTTAACAAAATGATTGGCTCAACTCCAATGTTAGGCAATTTTTTGAAGGATTTCACATATGCATCTACCTGGACAAGGGGAGCTGGTCTCCCACCCCTCTCAGCAGGGATCATTGAAAAATGCTTGGTTACCAGCAGAGGTTGATGTCTGGGGCATATAGGCATCAGGAGGAGTATTACGTTCACTGAGAATTTCAAAATTTCCTTAAATACTTATTTTGGAGATAATTTTATCTTACAAAAACGTCATCAATTTCACTTTGTGTTCCTGTATTCCTTGCGTTAATCTACACTTCCACCCTCTAACGCAAACAAAGGAAATTCCAACACTGCAAAAATACTGGGTTCACATCAAGGTGAGATTTCCTTATGAAAGCTTGACAGGCCAAGAAAAGTAGACAATCCTCAATCTTTTTTCCTTTTTTTGCAAGCAATGAAAATATCTCCTTTTTCATACATAATGTCTCATCCTGTGTCCTTTCATGTACATATGAATAAGAAATAAAAATTCACATAGCAAGCTAACTACCAACCATATAGACATAATTGCTTTTGGAAATATTGTAGTTGAAGACATTTTCATGTCAGCTGTATGTGTTCGGGTACATCATAACATGGTGTTTACACCAGATTAATACCATATGCTGTGTGGGAATTATGTCAGGTTATAAATGGAAATACAGTATAATATCTGAAATTCAGGAGTGCGTTAGAGTCTGATTTCTTTTAAAGTGCTTCTAATCAAGAAGAACATAAGTTTGAATAACATTACTTTTGATTTACACTGGTATGGTGCAGATAGAACCCAATTCCAGCTGCCTTTCAGTTTTGTTAAACAAGTGTTAAAATTATCACCAATTAAAACTGTTTCTACACACTATTAGTGGACTCATGACCTCATTAAGTTAGCCAGGAGTGCTGCCATAAAACCATGGTGAGTCCTCAGATCTGATGAGAATCATTTTTCTAGCTTTTTTTCTCCCAAAATGATGCCACTTTCCTGTGTCTCCTCTAGGCCTCTTGTGAGTCCTGTCAACACATTTTAGCTCAAAGCTGAAAGCACTTCTTTAATCTGCATTTTACTCACTGCCTAAGTAACTTAACAGTTGTCGAGCAGGTCAGGAATAGGAATAAAAGTATACAAAAGTGGGGGAAGATCAGGGATGCGAAGAACGCGGCAGAAGTGAGTCTAAACAGAAAGCAGAGTTAAAAACAGACGAGAAAGGCAAATTAAGGAGCAGAGCCTGAGTACCAAAGCCAGTAAAATCCAAGGGAGCTTTCCACTGATTTTAATCAGACCCCCTGGGAACAGCAGTGGGGAGAATAATGAAGGACGCCAAGAGAGATGGCATCATTACACTAACGGAGCTTAGCAAAAGGACAGCGGATGCTGACAGAAGCGAAGGTTTACCAAGGGAGCGTCTTCCCGCATTGCTGAAGAAGAGGCAGTGGGCTCCTTCCTGGGCTAAGCCAACCGGCTCCAGGAGCCAGATGGCCACATTAAGTCAGCATTGCACTCCAGGTCTTGATCCCGCTCTCCGTGGGGCTTATTAGCTGTGATGCCTGGGCAGTGCTCGGGCTCCCACGTGGAGCGGCTTCCCGCCGAGCCAGGGCAGAGCGGGAGCGGAGCAGAGCCGGGTCTCCCATCTCTGCAGACCTGATCCACCTTTCTTTCACATTTGGACTGCGGAAAATTAGGCAAACACCTGACCCCTTGGCCAGCTCCTTAAATTCACACTCAAGTTCTTTGGAACAGACCACATTACTAAGGTTAGCAGATTGGAAAAAAGAAAAATACCAGAAAATTCTCATGCATAAAGTTAAAGGTCCGAGTTTAACTAACAACATTACATTATTACATGTACAACATTATGTGAGAAGCTTTCAGAAAATTACAGTATGTGAGAAGATCTCAAAAGTAAAGGATGCATTAATCCCTCAAAAAACAGAATTCAGGTCTAAAGATGATTATCATTTTAGAGTGGATACACATGCCGTAGGATCACAGCTTCTCATGTAAGGAGTAAAGTATCTGCAAAGTACTCTACGGACTGTTTTCCTGTGCTGCAGTAAGTTCTCCCCTGTATTTTCCATTAAAACATGGTATGTATTCACATTATTCACTTAAACATTACCTAACTCTCTTAGAGATGACAGATTGCCATTTTGATTAAAAATTTAAGGGTATGCTGTTGATTTGACCCTGATTCATATACTGAGTAGGACGTGATATCTTTTGTGCTAATCTAGTTCCAAGCAGATTAATATATATCTACATATATATATACACATACACACATATATAAATATATGTATATATAAAAAACTCTGTTGGGGGATTGAATGCAGAAGGAGAGCGTTAACTCTCTCTTTGCACAGGACCTATTAATATGAAAATTACTGTAATATGATTAACTGCTCCTCTTAACACCAAAGAGAGTGAGTCTTGAGAGATTATTTTGCAAGATGATAACATTTCCCTATCTAGTTTGTAACCCTAGGGAAAACTGAAAAAATATGGATTTTGATTTGAACAATAATGAAATGGTAAGTGATATAGCTTTGCTGTCTTATAATGACTGTATTAATTTGCAAGCTGTAGCGTTAAACCAGAATAGAGGTGCTCGAGGAGATATGCCTGTTATCTAGGCAACAGTTAATATGATGAAAATGCTATTTAGAAGCAGCTCCATGTTTTTATCATAAATATAACTTTAATTCCTTGAGAATCTCCATAAAGTCCCAGTAGAACGTAATAAATGCAACATAATCTAAAATAGAAGACTGTCATTTATAACCATTCCCAATATTAGTTATGGATCTTTTAAAGTTTAAAAGCACTTTTTATGTAAGAGAATCTGTCCTATATATTCCATCCTATATTACTTCCTCAGTTTAGAAAAATGACTTAACTGTGATAAAGAGATTCAATTTTTACCTTTTGCTTGCTTTTGAGTTAGCATGGAAGACCTTATCTATTAATTTGCCAGGAAGAATTTCTCTTCAATGGTGCTCTTTTTCCCAAAAGTGAAAAAGTCTTTTCAATTTTAATTTTAGTGCAGGAAAGTACTCCACAAGCAAATGACAAAATGGAACTATATCCAGACCGATGTTTTATCACCAGAGTGAAAGTGCAAAGCTTCTGTGAATGCAGTGCTCTTACAATTGTCAGAATTTTATATTACAGATATTTATATATGACTCAGCTGAAGGAGCCTTTTTATTCACTGGTGAGGCTATACTATACAGATTTCATGTTACCTTCACTGAAACTAAATTTAATTTGGCAAGACCATAAACCACAGCCAATTTTTCTATAACAGTAGCCTAACTGCAGCGTTTGGAAAACACTATTTTTAAACTTTCTTGGAGGTCAGCCTAGTGCCCTGAGAAATGAAGAACTGAACCAAGGAATGAACACAGGATTATACCAAGATACCCACAACATACAGTTCAGACCTCAGTCAGAGCCTCTCTTGTCTGGCTTCTCCATGGCACTCATGTTTAGTCTTGTCTTACCTTGTATTATAGTGCAAATATGCTGGCACATTCTACATACATCTTCATTTGGGTAGAAGATACCATAATAAGGCAGGATGAGAACGCGCAGTGGCTCCTACATGCTGCAATACATCATCAAACTTGGCAGTGTGCTGCAAAGAGTTGTTCTCATTCACAAGCCACTGTTCCCAAGGTTTCATTCCTGAGGATCCATTTCACAGTAGCATCTAACATAAGCTAACAGGCTGATGTTCATGAAGGGACAATATTTAAAATGGCATTGTTAGCTGGTTGGTCTTGCCTGGCTGCGTAAAAGAGATACAGATGGGGTTTTTTCCAATTTTCTTACAGAATGCTGAATGAACTTCCGGTCTAAGCATTGTGGGAAGAACAGTTCAGGAGCTGAGTGTGCTTCATGAGGCAGAAGTTGTCTGCAGCAGGCTGAAGTATGTGATGTTGCTACAAGCTTTGTAGGCAAGTGTGGTGTTACCAAATACTTAGTGGTATGATAGAGGTAAATGAGGACTTCCTAAAGGATGGGGAACACTTAAATCCTTCTGGGTAAGAACAAATGGCAACCTTGTTTCTTGAGGAGGGGTTGGCTCTTTTAGTCCTGCTTAAAGTAAATAGAATCATAGAATCGTCTAGGTTCGAAGGGACCTTTAAGATCATCGAGTCCAACCATCAACCTAACACTGCCAAAACCACCACTAAACCATGTCCCTCAGTGTCATGCCTACCCATCTTTTAAATACCTCCAGGGATGGAGATTCCACCACTTCCCTGGGCAGCCTGTTCCAATGCTTGACAACCCTTTCAGTGAAGAAATTTTTCCTAACATCCAATCTAAACCTCCCCTGGCATAACTTGAGGACATTTCCTCTTGTCCTGTCACTTGTTACTTAGGAGAGGAGATCAACTCCCACCTCTTTACAACCTCCTTTCAGGTAGTTGTAGAGAGCAATAAGGTCTCCTCTCAGCCTCTTCTTCACCAGGTTAAACAACTTCAGTTCCGTCTAGACCCCCAGCTTTGTTGCCCTTCTCTGGACATGCTCCAGAATCTCAGTCTTTCTTGTAGTGAGGGACCCAAATAGAGAGAGAAGTGGCATTTACCAGTAAGCTTCAGAGCATGTCTTCTCATATTTATCTGTGCAGTAAGTTATTATCATTTTTTCTCCACATGACAGTGGCACCAAGATGTGTTGTGACATGTTGAAACAGGGTTCCAGCTCTGAAGAAGAAAAGTATTAGGGGAAAAAAGTATGAGGAATGTATTAAAATGTATGTATTCTGTTTACTTTTTTTTAGAGCAAATATAAAGCACCTCCAAATGTTCATCAGCCAAACCAGCAGTTGCCTTATAATCACTGACAATGTGAGTATTATGAGAAGAGATTCTCTGTGCTTACTATCCACACAAGCAGCAACTCTAATAAGGAGTGTCTTCCTTTTTATGTATTCCAAATGTTGACGTGATAGTCACAGATTTCTGTATCACCCAGCAGAAAAGTCTTTGCTGCCTTCTCCTGAGACAGAACTGACTAAAAATTATTGGGAATCTGAGGGAATCCGAAGGATATTCTCCCCACACCGGTATTTTCCTTTAAACACTCTCTTAAGCTGGGGGAGCAGGAAGTAAGTTTTTTTGTTCAGCTTTGGTGTGCACAAAGTCTTAGTTTCTGTGCAGATTGCAGGATGTTATGGCGTTGGCTATGTCAATATTGTCTGAGTGCATTCTTAAACCCTGTAGCTCTGAGCAGGTAAAAGTCTGTCTGTAGCTAAATGATAAGGCTGTATCTGCTATAAATATAATAACATCATCCACACACACGTACAGATGGCTGCAAAAGAGTGATGAGACATCTTGTTTTGCCTAATATAGAACCTAATGAAAGAAATCACAGACTCTACATTTTAGCTCTTGAGACTTCTAGTCTTTGAACTTTTGAGTTCAAGTTCTTCTTGGCGCTGAGAAAACTCAGGTTTTTATTACATTATTTAGTTCTTCCTTTCCCCACGAAAATCCTAGGGCATGAATTAATTACAAATAAGAATCTTGGCACAGGTTTCAATTTAAAGAGTTAAACATTTTTCTTCTGCTAACTTTATGCCTTTTCTTCAGGAGATCCAGTGAAGGGACAAGTTTAAATTACAACAGAGAACACAATCACCCCAGAAATGTTTGGAAAAAACACACATTTTCTTCTAAAGTTTAAAATACTTTGCAAAAACTCACTCCCAGCAAGGCTCTTTCAACGCTGCTATTAAAATATAAGTGATCATTTTCATTTAGGTTTATGCAAAAAGAATCCATTGTCACTTAAGTCTACTGCCAATTTCTCAGCTCTTATAAATTGCCATTATTCCAGCTTGGTGGAGTAACATTCAGCTTAGGATTTGGCTCCTGTTTTCCATTAATTCTGATACAGGGTAGCTGTATGAAATTCTGTGGCCTGTTTTACAGGTAGTTAGACTAGATGCTCTAATGGTCCCTCTTCTGCCTTTAAAATCTATGAATGTAATGAAAATTATGTGTGTCTATCAAGGGAGAAATACACCTGTTTACTGCACAAAATTCTTGTGCCTCATTTCACAAAAAGCATAGAAACCTGACTATTTCTTAAGCCAGGATTCCTTTTCACATTATTGATAATTATATTACAAACAGTATTTAGCACATGAAATTAATAAATCTTTTGCTTCCTCGTCTACACCAGTTTCCCATATTGTATTAGTAACCACACATTAGTTAATCAGCAGGTTGAGGGGAAAGCTGCCAAAAGCAGATCTGATAATTGGCAGCAGTCAAACAATCATAGCAGGAAACTTTACACTTCCTGCAGACAAGGCTACTGATGAAGACAATGCTGAGATACAACTTCAGGGGAAAAAATTAGGATGTTTAGTTCTTTCATGTTTAATGATCTCCTGGAAAACTGGATTCACATCTCACAGGGAGATACAAGCGTTTTGCACAGAAACAATATAGATAACCACCCAACATTGGTTAAGGAAAACTCAGTAATCTAGTGATCATCTAGAAACATTCATGAGATTTGTTCTCTGCCAAATTTTACAAGCCATTTAAAACACCTTTTCTATCTAAATCTATATACGGTACAGTTATTACTGTGATAACTGAGCACTTGACACATTTCTCTGCCCAGCATTCCTCTAAGATAAATAACAGCAAATCTATCCTACAGGAAGGAATTTTAAACACACATGAGCTGATGAACCGCCCAACACTTTAGGTGCTTCACGTAGGATTTAAACCAAAATTCAATATTCTAAACTTCCGCTCATCCATTCCTTAGCCTTGGCACATCTGAAGTCCTTCAAGTGTTTAAAGTTTCCCAAGTCCCTTCAGGGGTTCTCCTTCTAGGCATAGGTAGAAACACTTCAATTTTTACAGTATGAAGAAGCTGGAAATCCAAAGTTGCTTTGACCTCGAGCATTATCTACAGCTTGGCATCCTTCATTTATCTCATTCTTGGAGGCATTCTTGCTAACGTTTTACATCAAATATCCCTCAGTTTAGATACAGTAACAGTGGCTCAGAAAAGCAGAGCTGCAGATCTCCCACTTCTGCTCACACCTAGGTGACTCAGTCTCTCTGGGCCATCACATCTGTAAGTCTCTTTCACAAGGAAGAACAATTTCAAGACAAAAACATGAGATGTTCTTACTGTAAAATATCCTATATCTGGACAGGCAGGACAATTCCAAAGAGGTAGCAGAGAAATAAACATGTCCTAAGAATTGCACTACAGGGCTTCGAGAGAAAAAACTGCTGTGCTATTCACTATATAAAGCAAAGGAGTAGGAGAAGGCACAAGATTATGAATCCTGAGAAGAGTTACATTCCTATAGCTTAATATATAGTGTCTACATTCCTACAAGATAAGTATTTAAAAAACACCCTTGGCACTAGCAGTTTTCACCACTTCTCCCTACTACAGATGGCTGATCAATGCCTTTCCTTGAACTCTACCCCCTCACACCAGGTTGTCAAATTAGAGACCAAATTCCAACAAATTTCTCGCTATGCAGGAAACCACTCTCTTTAGGCAGCTTTTCTCTTCCCAAGGAAACAAACACCTACTTTCATGAAACAAATGGGGAACGGGCAGGCCAAAAATTAGGTACAAGTCCTGAACTTGAAATTGTAGCAAAATGCAAGATGAAAGAATTTCAAATAGCAAAGGGAGAAAAGTAATATGTCATGTACCTTGTCCACCTCAACCCACCTGTTCTATTCACTGTTTCTACTGTCTTTTATACTGTCTTTGGGCTGTGTTTCTGTTCCAGGCATATACAGGGCCCAAACTACAAGGTCCTGATCTGCACCACAGTCTTCAGGCAGGGAAAACATAAAAAACCACAAACCAAATATAAAAATAATGACAGAAAACTAACAGCTGAAGAACCGTGAGTGCACTGCACTCATTTCCAAACACCTTATGACGGTAAAGCTTCAAATACAGTATGAGGGGTTCAATAAGATATACAAAAAGTGACATGGGGAGTAAGAGGCAGAGCAGTAAATTCCAACCTAACCTGTGCAACATTGAAGGCATACGCACTTCTTGGGAGGTATATGTTTTGGGGAGAGATTTGTAGTCTCTACGCTATCTTAGAATAGGATCACCATCTGCTTGTGTCTATTGAATTTTGCCTCTGTGATCTCCTTTACAGATCTGAGATGAAGTTCTTTGGTCAGCATAGGAATCACAAATTCTGGGACTGTACATCATGCCTTCATCTGGGGTACCTCCAAATATATAGAATATGAGGACACAAATTTGCATGTTTTCCTTCTAATAAGTACTGAATCCTTCAAGCTATCAAGCATAGCAGGACCTCAAAGGATATTCTCATTAGTATCAAGTATCAAAAGCAGAAGGAAAATGCAGGGTAAAATGCCATCCTTGAGGTAATCCCTAATCTCACAAAAAATCTCTGGGAGTTTTGCTTTTACTTTCAATGCAAGCTAATCAGGACTCTCTGGTAAGCCATGTGTTTTGTGGATTAAATGTTCACTTTTCCAAGGTCGCACAGCAAAATGGAATGATAGTCTTCCCCTACAAATTTCAGATTTACCATTTAATTAATTGACTTTGGCAGTTGGCACACAACCTTTTAAAAAAAACATTCTGAAATGTCAGCCTTGAAGGGGGTGAAAAAAAATCATTTGATGAATTTAATCTAAGTGCCAACCAAAGCACAAATGTTCCCTGTGGACCCGTTACAACACTGGAGTTCACAACTGATTGCTTGGGAATGAGCAAACTAATGCGGCAAAATATTTACTAGCTAAGTACATGTAGTTTAATATATACACTCTACTCGCCAGATATTTACACCTGTATCCTGTAAAATGCTGAAATCTTCAGACTTGTTAAATTAATTAATTTAATTAAGGTAAATAAATAGAAATACAGGTTGCTGTTTTCCCAAACATGAAGTTTCACAGACTGAGAGTGTTCACTTATGATTTATTTTTTTGTTGTTTTGCTTTTTTACAAATGTGAGAAACCACAAAAAAAGTTGTTCTCCTGCTTCCTGTACCTACATGTTGTGCAAATTATATATAGTTTACTGGATAGTCTTCAGCAGTGAACTTCAGGTACCATCTGTACAGATTTCTGGCACTATTTATTTGCAATTAACCAGGGCCTTATGTTTTATCCCCTGCAACTTAAAGTCTTAAATTCTGGAGGAGGTAAGTTTAGCAGAAGGGAATATTGAATTCAGCATCAGGCTTTCTAATGAGCAAAATCTATCCCACTTCTCCATATTTAAACCATTGTGACTGAGAGAGATTGCTCTTCCTAGGTAAAAAAAAAAAACCAACCATCTCTTGGTAAAAAAAAATGTTTTAATAGCACCTGCAAGTGCAGATTAAATTATTTGTAACGATTCATTAAACTTGATGGCTCAGATACTACACCAGTGAAAACAAGCTCCGCTGATTTCACCAGAACACAAGGACTTAACTAGTAACTGAGAGACTGTAGTAATTTACCCCAGGTGACTCAAGGTGTCCAGTCACATAATAACCCTTTCATCCTGCAAAGCTTCTCTTGAGGTCAGTGTTTAAAAAGCAGAACCTGTAAGAGAACAGATATTGATGTGAGGCACCAGAAACTTTATTGATGCTGGAGACCGTTTCTTCCTCTCTTCTTTCACCCCACCACAGTCATCCCACCCCACCCACAGAAACTGCACATCTTGAAACTTGCAGATGCATTCATCTATCCACAGAGACACCCAGCTTAGGTAGAACGCTTGAGCAAAATACAGCAGGTTCAGAAAAATCCCTCTATTCATAAAATCACTTGAATTATCTAGGTGCAGATTCCCGTATGAGAAGTAGTAGTCAAAGATATAGCAATGAAGCAGAGCTATGAGCCATATCGACATTTTCAACAAAGGAATAGGCAGAAAAACACAAACAACTGCATGACCTATTAGCTAAATCACTTATCCGCTTCTGAAAATGGGGCTAATCTGGGCAGGCAGCAAACAGTTTGTGACAACATGGTGCACCCCAACCCTTCATAGCACTGCTTTCACTAATGCTATTTCAGTGTCCTGAATGGTGAGTGATAGGTGCTTTAGCACCTTCCCAGAAACACCCACCTGTGATGGTAAAATTGGTGGAAATGACTCGTGATGCTGAAAATATAAACATTTCATCCCAGACATTGGTCACATTCTCCTAAGCTGAGTGAAATTCTCTGAAACCTGCTAGTATACAAGTACATCTGTGTGTGAGCATGTATAAAAGTGAGTGAGGGAGTGGGTGGGGAAAATATGTGTGGTACAGAACAAATAAAACAGAAAACCCCAACCTTATCTCTTTCCATGCACAAGAAAAGGCTATTTGTGTCAGTGCAAGTACTTCTGAAGCAAACAAACAAGACCAGAGGGAGTAAATGATCGTGTTTCCTTCCAGTTTTTTATACCATCCCTCAACATTGGTATCAACACATTAAGGAAAGGGAACTGGTGAGTTGTACAATCAGGAGAACGTGAATAAACATCAACATAAAACAGTGAGTCAAGAAGAGCTGAGGATTGTTGAAATTTGCTTGTCTGGTTAAATTAAATCAGGACAGAGAAAAAAAAGAAAAAAGAAAAAAAATTAACCAAACCACAAAATACTGGCCTCACCGTTTCATAGAAATAAGTTTTACCATTTCTTGGCACAACTTTACTGGAATTGAGTAAGAGAGACAGAAACTCTGAATTCCCCTCCCTCTTCTCAGGTTCATTAGCACCAAAGGGCACAATGAGGAAGCTGTGACTGGGAAGCAGCAGCCCTGCTTTGAACATCTCCTCACTGTGGTCACAGCAACTGTCACCAGCTACCACACACATTCACACGTACGCTTCACGTATTATATAGATTACAAAACAGAGTATCTGAAATTACCCTTCAACATGGGAACAGTTTTGCTGTGTGAGGTCCTTACAGCCTTTTGTCACATTTCCAGCAATGGAGCTAAGGAAGAGTAAAAGAACAGGGCAAATATATACTCATAGTTTCTAGGTTTGCTGACTCATCCCTTCATGATGTGTTGTCAGGGACCCTCCGATAAGAAGATATTTTAATACTTCTCAATGGATTTTTATTCTACGAACCTGTTTAATAACCCTGTGCATGTCTAAACTTTTTTCACACTCACGAAGTAGTGAGTTGCAGAGTCAAACTGCACACTGGGTATTTGTTCCAAACCTGCCATCTAGTAGTTTACATTTGATGCCTTCTAGTTCCAGCGTTACGTGAAGTGTTGAATAACGATTCTTTATTCACCTTCCCCCCACCTGTCACAGTCTCAGAGATTTCCACCACTTCTTCCCTTCAGGCTGAAGACCTCTAGCCTATTTCATCACTCCACCTATGGAAAATGTTCCATACATTTGACCACCTTTCTTGCCCTTGTCTGTATTGAGCCCTGGGATGGTGTTTTCAGAAAACTCAAAAGATTTCCTCTGAGTGGTGAGAGCCAGTCCAAAAGTCATTACTATGTATCTAAAGTTAGCACTGCTTCACACTATTATCACTGAATTATATCTGACATTTTATCACACAGTCATTCAGTACACAATATTCCTCTGCAACTCTTTCCAGCATTTATTTTTCCTAATAGCTTGGTATTATTTGTAAGCTATGTTACTTCAGTATTTCTTTTGCCAGATGTTCTACTGTCTTTGGGGGACTTCACTGATGAACTTCTACTGAAAACTTGACTATTTATTCCTCTGCTTTTAATCAGTCCTTACAGAGGAGCCAAGAACCAGGAGAACAGGATGAGATAAATATTAGAAATCAGTCTGTGACAATGAAGTGCTGGCAGTTCTGCGCAGTTTCATTATTGGTACTCCTTGTGGTACCTGTGTCATATTGTTCACAAAATAAAGGTTCTTCCTAAATTATCCTGCACTGCAAAACTAAGGAACTACGATCCAGCAGCTAGGGTTGGAAGTTAAAAAAAAAACCTTTCAGTTGAAAGCACTTCATTAAATTTTACTCCTCATTAATAGTTCTGGAAAGGTTTTTGTATTGAGCTCCTGTCAGCTTTCTACAAAAGCATTTGCTTCTTCTGAAAATATGACATTCTTAATAAAATACCCCCAAAACCCAAAGTGCTTAAACTTGGAAATGATGCCATGGTGGTGACTAAGAGCAACTGTACGTTATTTGCCTTATTTCCTTCCCTATGAGCAGGGCTCTCTGGCTAGACACCACTTCTCAGTATGCACCATGGCCCCAGACTTCAATGATAGAGCTTACAAATTCAGACCCTACCTTTGCCTTCAAAAATAGTTGCAAAACATATGCAGAAAACCTCTATTCTCCCACTGCTTTCAATTCTTGTGCTCTCTTTTTTACAAGCTGAGTAATTTTGGAGTGCAGAAGAAAGCTAATATCCAGGGTCCAAATGCTACTGAGGGTAGTTTAACCAATAATTTAGATGTACATTTTTAGAAATGCTGAAGTTCCTCCTTCATTTCCTATTTCCCCTCTATAGGAAGTGCTAGTATACCCATCTGAAGGGAATGGACATTCTTCAGCCCATTTCAATTGCTGACTAGTGATCATAATGATTTTTGCAAATGGTCAGATTCCTTTTGGGGCATTATATGATCAGTAAGCTGCACTGGCAAGCCATAAAATGATACCATAATATAGATTAACTTTAAATAAGCATTTGAAAATGCAGCGGATGCACAGATCCTACCAGATTCATTGTTTTCTGTTTTCCAATGTCATGATTCCGGTTCTCTTCTCACAAGATTAACCTACCTCATTTACAAGGCTAATGATCTGCTTTTGCTCTGTAGATCATTGCCTGCAAAGGCCTTTGATCCATCCGTCTGCCAGGATCACATTCTGCAAAACTGGTGGTGCTTCTTCTCTTCATGTATTAAGCCTTTGAGATGAGCCTAGGTGGCATGGAAGTTGCTGACCAGAAGTTATCTGGAATTAGTTGAGTTGAAAACAGAAAGAAACAGATCTGTGACTGCCACCTTCTCTGCACCTTACTTTTCATTTTGTAGTGAAACACTGAGTTTGCATTGGTGGGGTTTCTTTCAATAAACTTTTTTTTTTTTTTTATATTGCTGACTTCCCAAGACACTCTTCTTTTGAGTGGGATATTTTCTCCCTCCCACATTTGCATGTCTTGTGCCAGAAACCAAAAAGAGGAAAGGAAACTTGGTCTTTTTTGGGTGAAGATTTTTCCTTTTCTAATTCAAAACACACACACCGGCAGCCCAGTAGAATTTGTATTTTCTTAGGCTTTTTGGATTAATCTCCTTTAGAAGTGATCAAAATACAAACTCAGAAGGCCTGGTATGAGCTTATTCATCCAGTCATCCACCTCTGAAATACATTATTATATGCTTGTGATAGTCTTTGAAGTAACAGTATGGCAATCCTCCCATTTCCCTCTCTGTCCATCACTTAGTAGTTTTCTACCTAATCATCAAGGTACTGTGACAATCCCTAGGAGAGAGGAAGTCCAGAAGCCATGCCTGATGGTGCCCAAAACTCAGAGCAAAATAAATCCAGACAGTAAGTCATGTTTTGAACATATGGTTTTCTTCCACCACGTTTCTACCATAGCTAGCTCCTTCACATTTGCCTTGCCAATCACTTTTGCAAATTCATGAGAAAACAAAATAAGAAAGCATACCATGGCACTGGAAAGTTTCTGGATGAGATAGATGACTATCAGTTCCTCCTTCAGGTCTGGCATGCATGAGATTTATTCATTAATAAGGCTTGGTTGGACTGTGCATTGCCATCACAGCACCTACATGTGACTTCAAGATGCTTCTGCCAAACATGTAGGGTCAAGGAGTGGAGAGAAAGGCTGTGGGTAGGTGTTGGGCCCCATGGTCAAAGAAATCCCCTGTGAAAGGATATTCCTCTACAGCAGACATGTATATTTCCCTTCTGCACACAAAAAGGACAGAATGGGCGCTAAATAGTCTGGAGGGTCTTTCATAGATTTCATTCATGCTGGCCTGGTATTGGTTACCAAAGTAGTCACTTTCATAAAGCACTCTTTTAACAGCAAGGGTTGTGCTTGGCATAGCAAGAACTTAGCCCCTGCTGCTCTATGGACGTTACTGCCATATCATAATGCCATTGACCTGTAAAATAAAGGCAAACTTTGAAAATAAGTAGTACCACTTCTACTTCACAGTTATTTTTAATGAAACATACTTTTCATGCAGTGATTTAATTTCAGTAGGACTAGCCCAATAAGTAGGGTCAAGCCCTTGTAAGAACTACAGAGGCTAATGTTGCTGATCTTGACAAATTAGGTAGTGTGCCACAGCATTACCCCTTGGATTAGTGTAGTAGGCCAACAAAACTGTTGCTAGACATGGAGTCATAGGACATAATATTAAAAACAATGTTCCTATAGTTATATAGCTAATACAATGCTTTGATTTGGAGACTTAAAAAAGCAATTTGGAAATCAGAAGGTACCAAGCTCTGTTCCTTTCTCTGCTAGAAATGCTTTGTGTGGTCTTGAGGACCATCTGCCTTTATAATTCTATCTTACTTGTTCCATAGAGGTACTGTGAGCATTAGTTAATGCATTAGTAGGTGCTTTGAACACATAAAGCCCCATGCCTCACAAATACATGTATTATGAAATACAATTATGTAGTTATTGGAAAAGTCCCTGATCGTCTCTTAGAAACAACTGTCACGCAGCACTTACTATACATAGGGAGTGACACATAATGATGAAGCAGTTAAAAATGAAAACGATACTCTTGCTTCTAGACAGAGTATTTGCATTTTTGGAGAAAATTCTTGTTTCTTTTTAGGGATTGGCATAAGAAGCTTTCAGAAAGGCTAAAAATACCTTTTTATATTAACTAGTTTTCCTTTTCTTTGGGCTAAGCATACAGGGGTACAAAACGGTTTTGGTGAGCTTCTGAATATTGACATTAGGGCTAGAAAACTGCAAATGCTAGTATGATATATGGGTCCATTTTAGGTAGCAGCAGGGAACATTCATTACTAATGAATTAATATACTCTGAAATTATGATTGTATAGGCTGCCCTTGGGCACAACACATACCATAGCATTTCACCCAGGGAATTCTGCATAAACGTATAATTTCTGGTCAAGGTAGAACAGCTTTTAGCAAAGATACGTTTTAAAATCTTAAAATGACTGAGAATCCACCCGTACCCTGTCTTAGCTGCCACAGTCTCATACTTGTTACATCTTGTGTGAACTTGTCCAGATTAAGCATTCAATCACTGGATCTTGCTATGGCTTTGTCTACTAAATTAGAGATTCCCCATGTGTTGGAAAACTGTTCCTCAACTTGGGACTTTGACACGATGATCAAGTCACCTCTTAACCTTCTCTCAGATAATCTAAGTACACTGAACTTCCTTAATCTTTCAATGTCAGGCAGGATTTTCAGACTTTTAATTGTTCTTGCTGTTCTTTTCTGCAACCTTTCAAGTTTGCCTTAATTCTTCAGGAGTAAGAACTTTCAGCAAAAGGATTACAGGATTGTGGGATAGAAATCCATGGGAAACAACCCTAGCTCTGGATCACCAACCATGGGAATGGTATTAAAATCAGGGGCCATCAGCTTTTTGCACGGCCCCAGCTAAGCCAGGCTGGGAGGCTGTTCTTAGGACAGAAATTGAAGAATTTTCCAGTGCCTGGATATGAGAACACAGCAAAGACCTTCAGAGAAAGAGCCTCTAGAATTTAGTCTTTGACAGGAGCATTTATATTTTAGTATGTTTTGGGTTTTTTTCCAATGTGAATTAGAATCAAACAATTTTGTTTTAACGCTCAGAATTCTCTAGGAAATTGAATCAGGTTTCCTGACATGATTTTATTAATGATATTAGCATTTTTTTATTCTTTATTGACTGCATCCCATAACAGCATTTACAAGATCTGTGATTTGGAAAACAGCTCTTTAAACTTTGAAGATTGTTTTGCCAAATCAAGTAGAAAACAATGTTTCTATTACAATCAAACGCTAGCAGACCAGACTACAATGATAGGGCAATTAATGGTTGAGAATGCCTATACACATTAATAATTATACAGCATGGTTATGAAGCAATCTGAGTATTTGAAATTCACCAGTTAACCCAAAACCACCTTGGTGAGGTAGACAATATGGTAGCATCACACTTAATTTATAGATTTGTCAAGATTGCATAGTTGCATGAATTAAAATTACTACTATGTAGATAGAAAAAGAAAACAGAACTAAGTTGTGTTGGGAGAAGTTTGTGTGCCAGTGCTATTGGGTCCCCTTCCTGATAATTCTGACTTCCCAATAGATAAAAAAACCAAATAGTCATTAATAGGTTAAAAATTGAATGAATAACTGAAATGATTAATAATGTTATTATCCTCATTCTCTCCTGCTGTAATCTGTAAACTGTTGTCTAGGCTAATTTATCATTGCCCTAACGTACGTTTGTTCACGTGTTATGGAATGCGCATATAAAATGTTCCTAAAAGAGAATAATGCATTGGTGTTAAATCAGGTCATACGGTGCTCAAAACAGCAAACTGGGGCTTGGGTTTCTAGTCTTTCTCTCTTCTCCTTCTTACTTCTCTTGTCAGAGCCCACCTGTGTATGTCCAGCCCACCCTCAAAGGGATTTGGCAGTAACTGTGTCTGAACACGCTAATGCTATGCCCTCCATCATGAGTGAAGAGTCAGGCAAGATACTGAAGAGACCCATTAGGTACCAGTCTTTCTGCTCACATCTTTCTCTGCTTAACCACCTGTCCTGCTTTCATCCCTGAGAACCAAGGCAGAAAATCTGGGCTCCCAGCCCAAATCTTATACAGCGGTATATGGCCTGCTTGGTTTAACAATACTCTCTGTA
Organism: Burhinus oedicnemus; assembly: GCA_008921705.1. NCBI lineage: Eukaryota > Metazoa > Chordata > Aves > Charadriiformes > Burhinidae > Burhinus > Burhinus oedicnemus. The sequence goes on along the minus strand of VFFE01006957.1, from coordinate 599,575 downwards.
AACCCGATCAACCCAGTAAGCAATAATGTAATCAATCAGTGTCTGCAGCCATTTGTCTAAGCAAGAAATGTAAATAATAATAATAACAATGCAGATGATAGCTCTCCTGTAAAAAAGTAGGAAGTCTTGTTATGCCCTTTGCACCGGTGGGTGTACTGGGCAGTATGGAACAGGCTACGCCCTCGGCGACAAACGATGGCTTCAAAATACAGCTGTGCACCATGCGCCTGAAATACTTATTATTAAAACTCTACGCCTAAACACGGCTCTAGGAGAGCACCTTCAAGGTCCCAGCTCAGGAAAAGCTGGCTTAGGGTCTCAGCCAAGGTCAGCCTGCACTCAGAGAGCAAAGCCCAAGAGGCTCCTTTGCCTGGGGAAGCAAAACCCGACTTAAAAAAGCAACTCTAATTTCAGACCGAAGCTCTAACACCCATTCTGCTTCTTATATGTCAGGGACCAAGATAAAGGAGAGGAAAGGAAAACTTCCGTTCCCTTTGTTTTTAATGCATTTACGTTTATCGCTTCATTGTATCATTTTGCGAGGCAGCTTCAAAGCTTTGTAGGCAGGCTGAATATTAACCATCCGCTGCGATCCACTCAGTCACTCCTGGCACAGGTTAATCCCTGTATCATAGGCTGCCACCAGTTTGCTAAGCAGCTTAAAAGGACATGTTATAACTTTGACAATGACCTGCTAATGGTTTTACATTTCTCAGAAGTATTATGAGCTATCTTTGTCATTTTTATCTTCTAATGAGATCAATAAATTTAGGAAGCAGACATAGATGGTGCAAACTGCAATGCCACAGCCAAGGACGTGGCATGTATAACTGCTAAACTATAAATAATAATGCAGGAACTATAATCAAACCTTGACTTTTACAGAGGAAAATCGAGTTGCAAGTGCCTCAGCATTAAAAAAATCTCCTCATTTGTTAGGAAAACAGTGTAACCCCTGATTTCTTCTTTCATATCACACCATGCCAATCTCTTAATGAAAAGCTTCACACTGAGAAATGTTTCACTCATTGTTTTTTTTCTTTTCCAGTGGGAAATAACAGTTTTTGATGTTTTAACCCTCCCTCGCAGTCTTTGGTGTCTCTGCATGAAATAAGCATGTCAGGTTAAAATTTTTGCATCGTTGCACAGCACATCTTTCTGTTTCTTAAACACATATCATTAGCTCTGCCTTCGCCCTTCAAAACAACTATGAAAAGTCCTAGGCTTTAAAAAGGCAAACAGAGATCTTGGGTTGCTTCCAGTCCAGAGGCCCGCAGCTATGGGGTGACATGGCAGGGGACGTGTCAGTTCACGTGTCCCACATGTACCTGTTATGCCACACCATGCCAGTTTGGGGCTGGGATGCTGGGCCATCTCTAAGCAGCATGAGCGCTAGAAAGGCTTCTTTGCCTGCTGATCCCTCTGGGAAATGTACAGTCCAAACTGTCTCCAGAGATAACAAACCATTCTCAATGTGTTTGCAAATGGGGTAGATGCACACAACACCTGAATGGCCTGGGAGCAAGGTACACTTACCCTTCCCCGAGTCTTACACCTGTGGTTATCCTCCCCAGCACATACCTGGCCCAAACAAGCCTGAAAACAAACATTCAGTGGGCCTAAGAGCCACATTTTGCTTTACCATGCCTGCAGTTTCTATTCTATATCATGAATCAAAAGCTTAAAGTCAAGCAGCTGCACCAATAGTTATTTCTTCATCTCAGTAACTGGGTGCACAGGAAAGTACTGTGTGGTGAAACAGAAGACGTGTCTCTGGAAGCATACACCTTCAAGTACAGGAGTCCCAGCCAGAGAATTATCAAAGCAAGTATAAGATAGCTAAATATTTAAATGGTCCTTATTTCTGCAGAATGCAAGCATTTGTCATGCAGTGGTTGCATAAAACAGAAAAAGGAATGCACCGTATTACAATACACAACACAGCTGGCTACAGCTTCACATATGAGGAATACAGAGTTTGCACTTCTCAGAAAGGGGGTCTGCTTAGCCCACTATAGTTTTCGGTCTTTACAAACTCAACCTGAAAAATGTTGTGGGAAATAGCTCCACACCCTACCTGCCTATTGTGTACAGAAGAATCATTCCCTTTAATAAGGTTTGGATCCGCGTGCTAGTCAGATTCAAAACTCTTTGACTACAAAGCTTGATGGAATTTTGCCTTGTACAATAAAGACAGGTTTAAAGAGATTAGCCTTGACAATATTTAGGAGATACTCTAGCAGAGCGCAGGTACTCTTCCTCGTCCTTAAAACACAAAGCAAACTGTACTGCCAGATTATAGAGCCTTCCTTCAGAACACTATTTAAGCAGCAATAGTGTTAAAGGTAGAAAGAGATTCATACCAGCTGTATATGTGTCTATAAACAAAGAGAGGGCTGGCTACTAATTCAAGTACCCCAGGAACGTATGGCTTGACTTGGCAAAGATTTTCCTACTGCAAAATAGAATGGTTTGAATTTTCCTTTTTTTTTTTTTCCTTCTTTTTTTTTTTTTAGCAAATGATCACAGACGATGAAAATTAAGGCAATTGAGCACCTTTGAAACGCCAGCAGCTCCCGCCTCAGTGCATTGCATTGTTGCGATGTCAGGAATGAGCCCCAGGAAGGCTTTCAGTGGCACTGCAGCCATGCTGCTCTAAGTGCTTACTGCTGACACTGGTGCAGATGAGCCCAAGCTACATGTGAGCGGAAAATCAATTACGGAAACTAGAGAATGGAGAAGGGAGAAAAACAAGTCTTTAGTTATCAAATACCTTTCAAACTATTGTACGCTCAAAACCCAAGAACATATTTTTCTGCCAGCTTTAAAAAATATTGCTTCTGATTTGGATGACAAAACTGGATTATGTTTTCTAATAGGTGTGCATGGTATCCAAAGAGGACGAGAGGCACATTGCCGCTCTGTGCCCAAGAAAAAGCATAGAGTTCAACATACACATACATTATCCCTCAAGCATATGTGAGCAGGACTAATGCAAAGATACATGTGCAGTATTTAATCTAGGCTTTATTTCTCCAGCAACATCTGCATTCTGCTCTTCACCTGCTTCGAAATGAGGTTAATAAGGGCTCCAAAATGGAAATGCTGGGCCCAGCTCTGTCCCCTCCCTCACCAGATGCAGTAACAAAATCTCTTTGATATCAATAGCAACAGAATAAACTGCACTGTTTGTTGGGAAGTTCATGTTGCTGTATTCCAGGTACCATGAAAACCCACCTGGCCTTTTGTGGAGGGTTTCCCTCCTTTTTTATTTACCAGCATACAACAGCTCTTTCAGATCCTCCATTCACAGTCAGATGTTGTGCAATGGCTAAAAACCATGCAGTGTGTCTCCAGCATGATCAGGACACAAATCACCTCACCTGTTTCTGATTACCTGTAAAGTAGGTGTCTGTGCCTTAGCAGGGTAGACTCCTCTCTTCTAGTCCACAGAGGCTTCACTAATCTGAACTGAGATGCCAAACTTAGGGTGACATAGATCAGGACCTAGCAGTGCCTATTCCTCTTTGATGGCTGCTAAGTGAGTCTAGAAAATGAGCTCACACTTTTAGCAGTTACAGTGCACTCATCTATGTTCTACCATGTCCTCCACCTACTTGTTTATCTTCCATTTCCATGGATGTGGCTGCAGAGGGCTCTGTTCTTCCTGTATCCTTACTATTTTTAGCCACAGTTTAATAACTTTTGACATCATCTATACATCTAGCTTCCATTTTCCCAGGAACTACCTACTTTTTGAGGCATGTCCCTCCACGTACATAAGTAGAATCATAGAATCATTTAGGCTGTAAAACACCTTTAAGATCAAGTCCAACTATAGACCTAGCACTGCAAGTCCAAGACTAACCCATGTCCCTAAGCACCACATCTACAGCTTCATTGCCCTTCTCTGGACATGCTCCAGCACCTCAATGTCTTTCTTGTAGTGAGGGGCCCAAAACTGAACACAGTATTTGAGGTGCTGCTTCACCAGTGCCCAGTACAGGGGGACAATCACTTCCCTACTCCTGCTTACCAAAGTATTCCTGATACAAGCCAGGATGCTATTGGCCTTCTTGGCCACCTGGGCACACTGCTGGCTCATATTCAGCCGACTGTTGACCAACAACCCCAGGTCCTTTTCTGCCAGGCAGCTTTCCAGCCACTCTTCCCCGAGCCTGTAGCGCTGCATGGGGTTGTTGTGACCCAAGTGCAGGACCTGGCACTTGGCCTTGTTGAATCTCATACAGTTGGCCTCAGCCCATTGATCCAGCCTGTCCAGATCCCTCTGTAGGGCCATCCTACCCTCAAGCAGATCAACACTGGGGTTGTGTAGCCTGGAGAAGAGGAAGCTGAGGGGAGACCTTATCGCTCTCTACAACTACCTGAAAGGAGGTTGTAGAGAGGTGGGGGTCGGTCTCTTCTCCCAAGTAACAAGCAATAGGACAAGAGGAAATGGCCTTAAGTTACGCCAGGGGAGGTTTAGATTGGATATTAGGAAAAATTTCTTCACAGAAAGGGTTATCAAACATTGGAACAGGCTGCCCAGGGAAGTGGTGGAATCTCCATCCCTGGAGGTATTTAAAAGATGGGTAGGCATGACGCTGAGGGACATGGTTTAGTGGTGGTTTTGGCAGTGTTAGGTTGATGGTTGGACTCAATGATCTTAAAGGTCCCTTCCAACCTAGATAATTCTATAATTCTATGATTCTATGATTAATCTCACATGACAGCTTGGGATCTAACATAATTTTACCCATGCACCATGTCTCAAGATCTTGAAAAAAAAAATGAAAACCCATCACTTTCTATATGCAGATGAGTAGACCAATAGAAGAAAACCACTAAAACCTGTTTTGATCTCCTCCCGTCTCCATATCACATCCAGTTTGGCTCTAGCATTTGCAGAATATTTTAAATCCTGAGGTGAGAAACACCAAGCTGATGCTCTGGGACTTCCCAAGGGCTAAGCATAACTATACCTACTTTTGATGTAATAGTCTGGAGGAGCAGGAGGAGCTGGGAGAGCCTCTGGATATTTCTATACCAAAACCGATCCAGGAAAATGATAGCAAGGAAACAGAAAGGATCAAAAGATTTTTACAGCTATTGCCTTCAGCTGTATTTCACCTTGTTTCCAACATTTCATCTCAAAATATTAATCTCATTTCTAATAAAAATGCTGTCCTTGTTAAATATATGCATTTTAATGAATTATTTGCTGATAAGGCTATGGTATGATATAAACCAGAAAGCACAGTAGACAAGCAGTGAATTCATACTGTTGGAGCATCCTTGGTACGTGGAGCTTCATGACATTTGAATATTTAATATTTCAACATAAAGATAAGGACTTATGTTTTACAGTTGCTTAAAACCTTACACGTGTGCTTCATGGCTTTACTAATAACAAGCTAAATACAAGGCCCAATATTATTATTATGGATGAAAACTTAACATCTACTAAAGTCGTTGACCTAAATACATACATAGAGCTACCTAAATGTATTAAGGAAGGTCTACCTTTGAAAATGATACTGCAGTGCCAGACAACCTATTTGTGAATATAAAACATGCTCCCCACACGCACGGGGTATCAGTGACACTGATGAATGAGTATTAGCATTTCAATGATGAAATGAGGAGACATGAGTGAACACCACCTGATACTGTAAATAAGCATGCTTCAGAGAGAGGAGGCATAATTTTCTATCTACAATCTAACCATGACCTCAGTCCTGACCTGAAAAGACCACTTTCCCTAGTGATTAGATCAGAGATAATCCCTCTGTGGCATGCACCCAGGTGTGTTGAACTGAGCTGAAGTGGTTTTGTGACAAACACTGAATTTTTAATATTCAAAAGCAAGATCAGGAGTATCTTGCAAACTGCCTCAATTTGTGCACAGTGAGGATCCATTATTTTTTACTCTGTTAACCAACCACACCTGAATTTCAGACAGCATATTTTAATACCTTATCAAGTGTTCCAATTTACTGGCTTTTTTATAGATTTTACTCATTACTAGAAGTTCTTTGTGATCTTTAAAACTTTGGTCTGTCAATAAGATTTACATGATGCTTTATGTGTCCAGAGAATCAGCACACTATGGGGTTGGCGGGTACACAACATTTTACTGATACAGGTACTCCAATGTTAATCCAAAGTCCCAAGTTTAGTACTCACAAGACCAAATACCAGACTCACAAAGCAACTATTGCTGTTGCCTAAACTTGCTGCATATAAAAGTAAATTTCATCTCTTGATGCAGATATCCATCCCTGCCAACTCATCCACACAAATTTCAACTCCCTGCCTTCAGACTTTCTTTTTTTTAGCTTTGCACACATCAACAACCCCGATCTGCAGCAGTAATACACTTCAGCACCTGAAGTACTTATCCTTAAAGCATTTAGTAGAAAAAACCTATGACCCACATGTTGCAAGTGAGTGTACAGAGTGACCTCCTGCAGTCACTCAGGAGGACTGTTCTCAGCCTAAAAGAAAAGTGCATCCTTTAAGTCTGAGATTTCAGGCAGACAAGATATGACCATGAATCAGTTGATCTGTGTTAATACGTACAAGGTCTAAGAGTCAAATGATCAGTGCGCTTAAGCACTAAAATCAAGGGCAAGCACAACCATAACAACTTGTCGCAGTACCTTGATCAACAGCTGAGCCCATAGACTAGCAAGCGGATTAGTAAGTGTTGCTTCCCTTGCTTCCACAGGGAAGCACATCGATCCACAGGGCCGTGGACCTCCCTCCTGCCATGTGCAGAGCCTGTGAGCCTGGTGCTGGCTTCAGGCCTGACATTCATATCCCGTGATCTTTGGTATTTGCTAGCATTTCTTTGTTGAGTTGTTTCCACATGTAAATACCTGGTTATTGCAATGGGATTTGGTACACCCCCTATTCTACCAAAAACATTTAAAAGTAGTGAGTGGTCTTGCAAGAGTTTCACCTGTGCAGTGTCAGGTAGTTTCAGACTGCTGAGCACTTCCATCTAATGCAGCATCATGAATATTCAGGTCTGATGAGAACAGTTTCCAATAAGCAGTCACCTAAGTGTTTTTATTTTAAATGTCACTGTCTTGGTTGCATGAGACAAATCAATTGTGATTAAGCATCTCCTATCTATCTGATCTTAGGTTCAGTCTCCAGAGACACAGCTTCCTCTGAAATGAACTAATACAAATCTTTTTTAAGTACAGCAATTTCCCCTTATTTTGCACTGACCATCAATTTGGTTTCAGTATTACACTTTGTCACTGGATTCAGTATTGGATCCACTCTCAGGAAAGAACTGAAACAAGTGAACTGACTTGTGATATACTTCTGCATACCAATAAAAACACTGAACAATGACAAGCAGAAATTTTAGGTACTTAAAAGAGTATATTAAAGTACCATCATAGTCATGTATTCTCCTCACTGTAGTTCAGGCTTGCCAGACACGGTATTCGTACCATAAATACCGCCTCTCTCGTATCAATGTGGAAAGAGACCTAGGTCCAGAAATACATCGATGATGTGTGCAGAGGAAGCACTTCTCACTCCGTACCCCAGTACTGCTACTGACCTTCCCTCTGGCTCTGCATCCTTTGAACCGCTCCGAACTGTTTATCAAAATCACAAAACAAGGCACAATTCAATTACCCTCTTAGAGTATAAAGCTCTGAGTGTTGATTACACGTGCAAGAGGAATATTTACTTTTTAATCAGGGTTGACTGTGGGGTGTGGAGGTAAGGCTATTTTGAAGATTAATCAGTTAGTATTTGTACATTGCTTTGAAAATGTTAGATACTAAGTATTTTTATGGCACCCAGCTAATGGCCTTAACTCTTTCAGCCATACTGATATCAAGGCCTTGAAAAGTGGTCCTTCCGAGCCATTTTTATGTAAACCTTTGGTAGCCTTTATTGACAAAATGCAGAGACGGAAGCTGCATTTTTGGTCCTGAACACTATTCTATCTCTGCCAAACCCTGCGAGGAAATGGTACATTTTTAAAACATCATTAGAAGAGGCAGGTAATTGCATAGCACACCCTTTTACCTCCTGTTGATTCAGTGTTTGGGCTTGGCAAAGATGAGCAGTTTATATGTTACAAACATGGTGTATCTGTTCTCATGACATCCTGCTGAAGAAAACCATGAGCTTCCATGGTCATTTTGCAGATGAGGTGCTCTGAAAGATTTAGGGTCTTTGAAAATGTGGACCTTTCTCCTATCCAGGTGGCTAAATCCCACAGTGGGATTTAGGTGTGTGTCTTCTGGATCTCAGCCTGTGTGACTTTCAAGGTCAAGCACAGAGCGTATCTGTACAGTAAAGGGAGAAAAAAGTTCCAGGTTACTGCTCTAACCACTGCCTTATTCCTCTCCTAAAACAGACAGCTGAACTCCCATGTTCTGCATTCGGACAGACATTTTTACATAACAGTTCAGGAGTTTAGCTTTATTTAGTTTCATGAACAGTCAAATCCATGCAGAAGATCTGGGGTCAGGAGGAGACATAAACACAATCCCTTTCTTAGGCAAGCACAGAATATAAAATCACAGGGGATGTTCAAACTTTGGGAGGTACCAACTGCATCCCTTTTGTATACCCCACAGCAGCTGGCCAGAGCGCGGTATCAAACCCCAGGAGGAAAATGGCTATTTTGTCAGCCACAATGCTGGTGTGCATCTGCCACTGTGAGAAGGGGAGATTATGAAAACAGGAAAAACAATAAAGGTGGCACACTGACGCCAGTCTGATATTCCAAGATCCATCCTCAGGAAAGTTAAGGGGCCTCTTGGCATATGGCTTCGGCTGAGACGATGGGCAAGATAAAACCCTAAGGTCTCCAGCTGAAAATACAAATGACAAATAAAGAGAAATTTCTGGAGGAGAGAGAATGGAGTGGGCCACCATGCATGTAACTGGCATTTAAAATCAGATAACAAATGGGAATCCTGTTATCATCAATTATGTCAAAGCATAATGTCACATAAAAGCTCAAAAATGTAAAAGAGACAAGGTCCTTTGACTGAATATGCTCTAGCTGCATCCAGCACAAATTACGCAGGCTGGAAAACTACGCAGATTCTTACAGGATCAGGTATTATGCGAAGTGTTCAGGATTTGGGTTAATGAATACAGCGTTCTCCCAGATGTTCCATCATTGTTCCAGAATGGGAGGAAAGCTGGCTGCAGACCAAATCAAATTTTTATATTCCTCTTAGATAGTGCCAGACACTAAGATTTCATCAATATAACATCTGAGGCACAGAGACAACGCATCATGGTTGGATAACCCTATATTCAATCCATTTTGCTGAAGACAGGACAAATAAACTAAGAATCAGAACATTCAATGAGTCATATCAAAGGTATAAATTGAAAGTCAACACTTGTACTGCATATAATCTAGCTGAAAAAGAATTTATAGTCTGGAATTTCCCATTTAAACACTGCTGCTGCTTCTTGCAGATATACTCCAAATGCTAACTTTAAACATTGCCAGTCCTTTCAAGTTGGGTTTTCTGCTTACTTTATAATATCTTTAGGATGCACATCCTTCTCCAGGGTAATGGAGAGTTTGAGAAAAGAAATTAATTGCTAAAAATGCCCAGTCTGCTTAGAAAAAGCTCACCATTTAGTTTTTACTAAGGATCGAAAAATCAGTTTAATTTTTTTTTAAACATATCATCCTGTTTTGTAAGCAGAATTAAACAGCGAAATCTCTGGGATGTGCAGAAATAGAGATCACTAGAGACAAAAAAAGGCGGTTAGCACAACACTCTAGAAATGCCTAAGAAGTGATGACAGGAATAAAGAGAGTCAACATCTACACTGGCCAACAGAAACCCACCACAAGAAATAAACCAAACTTTTCAAAAAATACACAGAAATTAATAATCATTTGCAAAAAAAGGCCCAAGTTCATCCTGAGTGCACGGCTGATCCCCATGCTGAGCAAGAGGCAAGCTGAAGTCAGAGAAGAGGGTGTACTTGGGGAACGAGTTTCAAGTTTGAGGCTTAAAAGCAGACTGGATGAGGTCTGTGATTAAAAAGCTATGATCCAGTTCAGTTACACTAATCTGATTTGGTTCACACTCCTGCTTAAACTGGTCACTCAGCCTAAAGGATCGTGCGCGTGCACACGCTTACTTGTGTGTACACATCTCTGAGACCTAAACACCTGCACCGATTTTTTTATACCCTCTGAAAGCAGGTCAGCAGTGAGCATTCACTGGGCATGAAACAACATTAAACTATAAAATGTTCCCTGTCTGGTGCTGGAGAGGATTTCAGTTTTGGGGGGACAAGCAAGTATCTGGAGAGTCTCCACTGGGAGTACTGTAGATATATTCTCCACAAGTATTTGAGGCACTGCTTCATAGTGCCCTTTCTCAACAGACACACATCTGGATTCATATAATAGGAGAGAGTCAGGACAGTAAAAATTAAGATATAGTCACACCATTGAGAATGCAAGGAAATGTATCCCATTTGAGATCAAATCTGAAATTCAGCTAGAACACAGTGCTTAAGGATCTTCTCTTGGGGGGGCGGGGGGGGGGTGACACGGGGGACCCAAACCTTTAAACTTTAAGAGGACCAAGAAAATCTCACCTTCATTTATGTCCCGTTTGAAACCTTTCATTTCACCAGTTGCAGAAACATGGCATATAAGTGAAAGAGTACTGACTTGTTCTTGAAGGGGAAAATAATTTGCATAATATAAAATAATAGTTTTGTGAAGCCTATTTCTGTGTGTGTAACAAGGTGACAAGTTGATAAAGAAGGAGGTGTATTCCTGGAAATTCAGACTTCAGATCTTGCTGATAATAGGTGAAAAACTTGAACTGTATGTATTCATCTGGGGAATATCCTGTCTTTTTAGCATAAAACATGTTCTCGTCAGCCTTCATTTGCCTAAATATATCTTGAATTTCCACTCAGCTTTGGCTTGTTCATTTTTTTTCTTTTTAAGTAATTATTTACAAATTAGATTTCTTGAGAGTAAACTATCAGAGGAGGCACACTCCACCTCTCTTCAAATGTATGCAATAGATCTAATTATTTTTCTGTAAAACTACAAACAACCTTCTAAACAATGACAATCATTAGAAAACATTAGGGTCTGTCACTTATAATCTCTGCCAACTGCTGATAACATTTTATTACTGCTTAGAAAGGTTGATTAAGGCTTGTAATAGATTTAGTGAGGGTGAAAGATTAACAAAAAGGTATTTATGATAGAGACACTAAAACATAATATGTTCTCAGTAAACACTCGAAAAACCCCAGTTCTGTGACATTTATAGATGTTGCTCAAGACATAGTTTTTCATCTGCACAATGAAACCGATAACAAGTTTCTACATGTTAAAAAAAAGAGAGAAAGGGAGAGGAGCACATTACCTTTGTATGTCTCACGTCAGAGCAAGTGAGAAAGTGCACTTCAAAAATAAATCAGCTGAAACCCCTGAATAAATTCCTGGGACTGCTCTTGTTTGAGCACTTGGACAATCTCCCCCTTTGAAATTACAGCAATGGAAAATTAAGAGACATGTTGGATCAGGAGGCAGTGACTAAGGGGCATCTACTTACGCCTGGCCTTGGAGGACGATGTTACTCACATCCCTCAGCCTACCCCCAAAACATCCCTGTGTGGGGGACAGACACCGTGTGAGGCTGGGCACTGCAGAGCACAGCAACCACATGCATCACAGCTGGCACTCCGTGATGGGCTGGCAGGATGGGCATCAAAGCTTTCCTCCTGCTCAGCTTTCACTGGAGGAAGGTGCAGCCAACATCAGGCTAGCAGCTCTGAAGAGCATGTTCCAGTACGGAACTGTTACAAAGGATGGAGAGAACTGCAAGAGCATATGGAAGCACTCACATCCCTCACCAGTGGTGAGGTCCATCGTCCTCTGGAGATGCCAACCTTGCAGCACATTGCAAAGACAGCAGAGTGGCTTCATGAGCTGCACTAAGCCCTGGTGCCTCAGGTGAGAAGATGCATTCCTGCGGCACAGGACAGTCTCCCTGAAAAGTTTGATCGTTTATCCAGTCACAGGAGCCACTTGCAGGTATTAATTTAAGGGACAGCAGGATCAGCTTGCTTCTTGCTTCAGAACAGCCTCTGCTGAGGTAAGCTATGAAAGACCTGGTGCAGCTGAGAAGCAGGTGCTGAAGCCAAGGATGTGAATGCATGTGCCATGGTAGAGAGCTTCAGCTGTCCTAGCTCAGTCCTGACCTTCAGTTGTCTGCTCTGCCCCTCTCCACCCCCCTATTCGAGGAGATGGAGCAGGAGGGTTCGCCTGGCTTCAACAGCCTGTGGCTTGCCTTAGTAAAATAAACTGAGGTCTATTCCAATAAACTGTGGTGAGTCAGAGGATACTGAGCATTCCCACTCAGACATCAGGGAGAAGGACAAGTCTCCAGAGTGGGCTGGAGCAGACAGTGGGGGGGCTAACTGGTTCAGGCTGCCTACCTTAAGCTAACACGGCAGGACTAGATGACCTCTCAAGGTCTTTTCCAACCTGATTCTGTAACATCCCCATGAATTATATTCTCTGTGTTTTTGCAAATGATGGGATTATATTTAACAGCATTCCTCAGCACTGACCAACTGACAGCATGAAAATCACTTACCAGGAATAAGTGACCAGCCAGATCACAGCCAAAACCAAACAAATTCGAAAATAAAAACGACTTCTGCACTGTGCATGCCTTGACAAGTCTATAGCCAGATATACATACACAGTCTGTAAACACATTAATGTGTGGCTCATCAGAGAGGTCAAACTGTGGTGAAGCAGAATGAGCTTGTGGTTAATCCGAGCAGAGAGCCACCGTCTGCAGCCTGTGAAAATGTTTGTAAGTTAAAGTACTGCAAAGTGGATGACAGATTACAGAACCTGTGAATGCAAGTCAGCCTGCCCCAAACCGTTCCTCAAATGCACTACGCAGGCAACACTTGCTTCAAGGATGACTCACAGCTTTCATGTTGAAAAGTGGAAATTTTTTTTTAATGTCAAGCGATGGTCAAAACTGAGGTTGTTAGTTATCCCGGAAGATATAAACCCAGATCCCTCCCAGGTTTAACCATAATGAACTGTGTCATAGCCACCATAAGAGCCCAAACGCATCTTCTGAGATCAAGTTATATAGTGATTTCTTTCTCCCTCATTCTTTCATACCTGGGAAATGAATAAAGTCTTGAAAAAAATACTTCCAGGCTATTTAAAGATACACAAAAAGCGATAAATGTAAATAAAAATCTCATATTTATGTGTTGATGTAATGAGTCAGAATAAACACGACAGCTTTACCTGAGAAGTTAGAGTCTGAAAACAAACCTCGTATGTTTGGCAACAGGCACAGAAGATTTTAACAAGAAAGACCAAAAATAAGCTTAGCAACATACTTTACAACTCCCACAGGTAAGCCTCATTCACCCAGGCAGACTCACCAAAGTCAAGAAAAAAAAGACTCCTATAATGCTGGGTGTTGAGCATCCCTCATGTCCTGTATTCCACATGCTGTCTGGCCAAAACCTGCTCCTACAGGGCTAACCTGCTCAGGCAGCATTATTTCTCCTAGAAACAATAACAAATTAAAACTCCAGCAGAGGTTGGCATAGTGAGCTAAAGCCACAGAGCACACAGAGGAAGGAAAGAGACTGAGACAGGCACAGTTCTTCACTTCCAGCATTTATACACTGGCCGCCAGCGCAGCTGGGATGTGACATACTATATGATGACAAGGACTTGCACCTCATCAGGGAGCGCTGGTGTGAAGCTGACAGCCTCCTCTACCTCTCTGCTAATGCTGTTCCTGATCCCTGTGGCACTTGAATACCTTGAATATGATCCAGAAAGATGATTTTCTACCGGGGCAACAAGGATGACAAGCAGATTGCGAAATACACCACTAAGACTTGATTGCAGTTATGGAAAGTTAATTCTACAGAGTCTGAACCATTTTGGAGTAGACAATGGATAGAGTACTTCCACCTGGCTGAACTTCTGGTTTGACAAACCTAGTCGTGGAAGAAATTGAGGGAAATTTTCAAAGCTGGATGGTATGTCCAACACACATTTAATTAAAGGATAAAGAGATCAGAAGAACCATGAAAACCATGAAAACTTCCATACTGTCAGTGTCTGAACAAAGCTAAATAATCTGAGTGCTAGTTCATCAGCTGTGAAAGTGGAAGATGAGCAGAGAAATCCAGAGAGGTTGGACTCAGTAGGATTTTTGCCCCCCAACCTCCGATAAGAGGCAATATTTCAATTTTTGCCTCCCAAATAGAGGGTACCACAGCACAAATTCACATCAAAAACATTGTTATTTTGTCTGTATCTCCTTGATTCAATAAAACTATTTTGGTGACAGGTATTCTCCCTTTTTTTTACATTTAAAATGAAAGGTTAGCAAGTCAGAGGTGAAACCAAGATTTTTTATCAAGACTCTTCGCTCTTGAGCGCCAAAGCATTCTTTTTAATTCTACCTTGGGAAACAGCTGCATAGGCAGAGCTACGGCTTGTGCTAAATGCATTCAGAGAAATGGCACTCCTTTTTTTTGCATAGTATAGACATTTTAGGAAAAGATGCTGAATTTCACAGATGAAACAAATACATTCAAGAAGCAACAGAATAATCACCCTTCCCAGGACTGTGAACTTTAATTTTTGCCTCTTCTGTAGCACTATTTCCTACACCTCAGGTATCACACATCCCTTAATGATGTGTCTCAAGCTGGGGAAAGGGTAGGTACAACACAGCTCTCTGTATGTTATACGTGGTTGTTTTTACAAGAAAATAAGTGAAACCTTCATTCTCTAAATTCTGCTAGCTAAAAAAACAGGGTTATATTTTATCTTTTCCTGAGCTCTGTTCAGCATCTCTTGAAGGTAGTGAGAGTTTTTCAACTGGATGTTGAAATAATTAAGCAATAATTATCCACACTTGCTTGATAGCTGGAACTTCTGTTATGTTCCCCAGATATCAGGACAGCTTTCTGTTATGTTTCTCAGTTTCATGTTTTTATACTGCCCTGCGTCCACTCTGTGCTTGTAGCCAAATTTCCAGCATAATTTTTTCTGTTAAAGGCAAGGGATCATTCTGCTAGAGAGGTTTATTTTCTCTCAGCAGCATCTCAGCTGTTGACAAAGGCAATGTTCTTTGAGGAGTTAGGGCTCCACACCTACTACCTTCAGGGTAGGAATAATCTGCCTAGAAGAAATCACTGCTGGGGGTGGTGGGACAGGCCCTGGATGGAGAAGCTCAATTCCCAGCCCAGGGATCCCCTGTCATTCCTGGTCCCCAGCCCCTGTAATGTCCTGGCAGCATCTTCTCTCAAAATAACTCACGATTAATCTTCTTCTACTTCTGCTTGAAATGGTAAAAAGCTCTAAAAATTTGATGGTCTTATTATCTTTCTTAAGGAAAAATCATTTTATTTTAAATATTTCCTCATGATTACTTTCTTTCTCCAAGTTACTGCAATTTCATGAGTTAACAGTACATAACTTTAGCTCCTAACCTTGAATTAAATCTGATTCATAAGCAGCAATCTTATCTATCTCCCTCCTGCAAACAGAGTCCAGAAGCAAATTGGTCAGATAAGAATAGAATAATTCATATGTGTATCAAATATGCTCAGTCCTGTGAGAACTACTAAATATCTTTCCATATACAAGAGGCAGAGCTCTCAATGGAAAGCTAAAACACATTGCCAGCTTTTTATGTGCTCCCCAAGAGCCCTGGAGAGGAACCCAAAGCTGGAGGATCAATATGCTCTTTGACCTCCTGTGTGTGCACAAGACCTTTTCTGCCTTGTGCTGGTCAACCAAAAATTCTACATTAGTATAGTCTCCCCACTTTGCCAGCTCCCATACTGTGCCACGCACAGGTGACAACTTCTGTTGATCATGGGATACCATGGAGCAACGTGTTGGGGACTTACATGTTACTAGACTATTACTATATACCAGTCTTCAGTGTAGGTTTTTTATGCTAGCCTTCATTAGAAATCAACCTCAGCACAAGCCAGGTTAAGTCAAAAGCAAGGAAAAATACTTATTTATCCAATCCAAAATAAGCAACACAGTTGCAGAGGTTTATAACACATGGCTGGCAAAAAGGAAAGAAAACTTTCTCTAAAATCAAGTCCAAAAGGCCCACACCTCTCTCTCTCTCCCTGTCTCACTTTGTATCTAGCTGTCAAACAAGATCTAAACCACACCTAATCTACATGGTCAGGGTCTCAGAGCTGGTGTGCACTCTCCATCATGAATATATATTCATGGGAGGGAACCTGGAGCCAAGGGAGAAGGCTAACTTACAGAATCATAGAATCGTTTAGGTTGGAAAAGACCTTTGAGATGATCGAGTCCAACCATTAACCTAGCACTGCCAAGTCCACCACTAAACCATGTCCCTAAACCTTATAACCCTGTACTCCTTGTTGGAGTTTTGCCTGAATGTTCATTCAATTTTATTTCCCCGTCTCCATTCAGGAGGTGGCTTCAGTGTCCTCTCCCTGACTATTAACTGGCCTAACTTCTTCAAATGCAAATGTCCCTTCAATAGGCCAGGTGCAGACATCCCTTACCCTTTACTGAGCTATCAATAAATCATTAATCCACAGAGGAGAAAAACACTCCCACTTAACAAGACAAATCTCAGTGTGAAGCTTTTTCAGGCTCCAAATTTCCTATTTCAAATCAATGTATACATTGACAACCACAGCTGATGCAAACACTTAAGTGTGATCTGCACTTTTGGGGTAGAGGTCCGTGGGGTGATTGATGGACCCCAGCTTTTCCCAGAGGGTTACCGTGAGCCTGATGTGACATGGCCACCAGGACTGGAGCAAAAGCAGAAGGAGTCCCTGTTGTCAAGTGTGAGAGGGACAAGCATTTAATTGCTCTTCAGAGTTTTAGGCCACTGGAATCTGTGGCATCTGCAACAAAGGGTCTGAATAGACATATTCTTCCACCGGATCATGCCATGTATTTATTAATACAACATAACAAAAGGGGAAAAAGCCACAAGAGAATCTAAGCCTAAGACCATCTTAAACCTTACTGTCTCCAAGTGACCTTATAAAAAATGTCAGAGACAGCCAGACGGGCTGCTGACTTGCAGGCGGCATCTGGGACAGCCTGAGAACACAGCTTCTGCGTGAAGCTGAATGAAGGGCAGGTGTGCCGAGTATCAAAAAGAACACTCAGCTCTGCTGTGCCCGCAAGCAGCACCTCTGCCTCCACACATCACCCGGCCCCACTCCTGCGATCAGTCATCTGAAACCAGATCCTGCACAGAAGTGTGCTGAATGCGGAACTGCCGGCGCTGAGTCACTCTGTTTGGGGCTGCCCCCACATATAAAAACATTCTGGTTATTGATCTAAAGATTCATGACTCACAGGCTCAATATAGCACTGGGTTTAAAAGACTGCTTTGTTCTTGGAAGTGACACGTACGGTCTCCTCAGGGCAGCAGCCCTCCTCTGTGACACCTGCTCCCTCAGAAGAAACTCCACGCGGAGTTGAAGAGATGCCCAAAAATTAAGTAACAGGGGAAGTGAGCTGTGCAGCTCTCACTCCATCTATCCACCCTTTTCCAGTTCGCAAGGCTCAGATGAGGCAACATCATCCATGCTGCGGTGTGTCACAGAGGGGTGGCATAATGGCTCTCCTTGCTTCCCAGCAGATGAATCTGAGATCCCCGGGACCGTAAGGGATCATTCACATTCATGTGAAGCTCTGTTTAACCAAACAGCTTTAGACCAAAAGAAGATCTCAAGATCTTTGCACCTAAAAATGTGACCTTGACTTTCCACTACTTTCCAGAGCCACAGAAATATTTAGGGGCCAAACTTCAAGGATCTCATAAAATCCATACATGAAAGCAGCAGCAGCTGCAAGTGACCTCTTATGGCACTCAATCGTTTACAGAAAATACAAGAGCATACTCTTCCAGTGTACTCTAGCACACTTTCCTTGCCTGGGGAAATTCATTTTGGATGTGTGATGTCTCTTTGAATTAACTGGCACCAGCTTTGTAATCAAGCACTGTTGAGCCAACAGGAAGACAAGGACTTATGGTATTTTAGTGTGGAATACACACAAAAAACCCCAAAAAATTGGCCCAATATGCTATAAAAGACCACAATACACGCATTCATTCATACAAAAATTAAGTATATAATCACATGATGAGCAAAGGACTTCGTATGATGGTATACAAATTTAAAACACATACAACCCTATTTAAATAAACTGCACACTGTGCTAGATTCCAAAAAAGATGAAGTTAGAATAATTGTCACTTTCAGTTTTATATAATTTTCCAAATAAAAATGTGAGAGTTGCCATTAACTAGTACTGACAATGTGCGTACAGTACACACATTTGTCAATTTCATTAACCTTCCAAATTAGGTATTCACAGGGAGCTAATGGCAGCATAACACATCATTACAATATTCAATGCAATTTCATGGATATTATGTATAGGGAGAAATTTTAGGCTCTCTTGTCCTTACAGCTGTTAGAAAATATTATACTTTGCAAATATCCCATTAGGGATCGGCAAATGCTAAATAGCAGAATCTGAATAGCATGAATTATGTCCCCCTCTCCCGCCTCTCCTCGTCAGGAACAGGGTGCCTCTATTTGTGTCATATTTGGCCATAAGTAAGGAATACAAATCATCTGCCTGGACTTTCCACCCTCCTCACCATTGCTATTACAGCCTCCACAGCTAGGATTAGGATCCACGAGGTCTGGGCTTAATTTACCCATTAACTTTCTTTATGACCTTAGGCAAATCACTTAATTTCTTGCATCTACAACAATTCCTTCCTTCACAGAGCACAGTGCAGATAAAATCTATTATGGATTATGAGGGGATGAAATACCAGTAGAAGTGTTAGTGTCCGCCTCATAATTCATAAGGAAAGAATAAAACAAAATTTAAAAAAGGTTTTATTACAATGAGAAGAGAAGGTCTTCCAGCTGGGAGTGAGAGTGGGAAGGCTCTGGGTATGAGAAGAAAACTCAAATGTGGGCAGGTGTGGGAAGGAGAAGAAAACAATAGATACTTTGAATTATCTAAACTAAGATCCATTTGGTGATGAGACGGGGGAAGACAGTCAGAAGAGAAGCAGAACGAAAAGATCTTAAGTAAGAGGAAGATTCTTAGGAAATCAGAATGTGGGAGAAAGTAATTTTGTGACACACAAAACTGAGAGATGGGTCATAGCACTGTACACCTCAGAAAATAATATGTTCTTACCAGCAGCAAAGGACTGTATGAAAGCAAAAGGTTGTCCTGCAAGACCAGAAGAGGAAGGGAAGTAAGTGAATGACAGAAATCAGATTTTGCAGCTTTGATGGACTTTTAAGGGTTTTCTTTTCTGGATCACTTTGAATTCCTCAAATCAGTCATCTCTGAGTCATGTCAGCAGAACTGGATCTCATGGAGATTGCTCTAGCATCAGCAGAGAATCCTTAATTCTAAGGTTTGCCTCTCCTTTGAATTAGCAAAACTTGAGAAAACAAATAAGGTCTTTTTCCTTCTGAACAGCAATAAATTTTTTCAAAAATAAAAGCCATCGGCAGCCACATTATGGCAAAATAAACACACCTCCATGAGTGATCTAGAAGAGCAACAAATTCCCATACAAACCATCCCCTACAGAAATGGTCAAGGTTACGTAAAGCAATTTTAATTGAGTTTTGCCTTTCCACTTGATGCTGTTTTCCCTGCAGGCCCTAAACTGAGCTCAGTATAGGATCTGTTCACCTTGTCAAACAGGACTAGAGCTAAATGCCCCTGTAGCTTACCAAAGAAAAACAACGTTTTCTGTATGTGGAGGCATGGTGAGCAGTGTTAGCAGCGTCCCTTCCTCGCTGTTCCTAACCCAGTTGGCGACGTTGCATCTTACAATATCTGAGGTTCTCTATTCATGGGAAATGCTTTGCACGGTCCAGCTTCGCAACAGCCAGCTCGTGTTAATTTGAATCACTTTGGTTTGCTTTTCTCACTGTTGCTCTCACTGCCAAAGGCTGTCAAAACACATTGTCCTGCTTTCAGAAAAGAGCCACATACTGTGTCATGGAGAGATACAAAACACAGCTGATAAAACTACACAGAAGAGTTCAGCTGTCTTCCTACTCTATGAATTTAAATAGCATTCTCCTATAGAAATGAAGCAGTTTTTACTTTAATTTGTCTTTTTTCCCCTCCATACAGAGCACCTGCTTCACTTTGCCACCTCATTTTGTATTTAGTTTTTTCTTTTAGCTCTATTTTCCATTTTGGAGATTTGACGTCATCTAGACTACCACAAAAGTGAGCTTTTAGCCATCTTCCTTTCAGAAGAGTTGAGTTATCCATCCAACCAGTTGGGGTGGTTTAAAAAATTAGCTATAGGGGCAGCCTTTTATTGCTCTGTGTCTTAACTCCCTATTATAACATACAGCTAAGACATAGAACAAATGGGTGACTCTGCATTTCCAACAATATATAGAAAAAAATCAAAGTAACGTTCCAGACTCTTTAAATTCTGGCCAGCACAAAACTGTCTGATAACTGGGGCGGGGGGGGGGGAAGTAAAATAAATAGAAACATTTTTTCT
>VFFE01006957.1:515366-578910 GCA_008921705.1 Burhinus oedicnemus | reverse complement strand
GAAGAGTAATCTTTGATGCAGTAGAGAGGGAGTATTTTTAATAAGGTGGTGTGCCAACTTGGCTTGTTATTCCTATATATAAAGTATCCTGGTGTCCTTTAAATTAAAAAAAAAAAAAAAAAGTTCAAGCTGGACAGAAGTGCCAGCAAATGTTACAAACCAGTGGATAGTGGGTGGGTGGTGTGAAAACGTTTCGTAACTGCTAACAGCAACCCTGTTGTGAACCAAACAGCTGTGCACAGAACACAGGTGTGCTAGCACAACAAGGGCTATTCATGCCTTCCCACAGGCGCGGGCCAGGTTTGCAGAGCCACAGCTGACCACATAAAGCATCGGGGATGGAAAAGGCTGAGAGTGAAATGTCCACTAAAAGTGTAAACACCGGACGCCACACAGGCACACGCGCACACACACAAACACACACAAACACGTGTACGTTTTTCAGATGTTCTATGCGCTACTGAAATTAAAAGAGGAAAGGAAAGACTATTCTACAGTGAGAAGTAGAGAATATAATGACTTGGGAAGTTAATAGGAACTTTATATGCATTAAAAAATAGGCAAGTCAGAAGCTGTTGGGATATGTCACAAGTCAAAATATTAATATATTAATTGACACTGTCATTCCAATAAATCCTTCCAACAATGTATCCACGACATTTGCAATTAAAAAAAATTTAGAAGAGATTCCAAATAATGCTAGCAGAAGGGTTACAGGTTCTCGTTTCTTGTACAGAATCTCCAAGAGAGAAGATAAATTTCAAGAAAGTAAAATATTATGGTTAAAAAGTAAAATAATTTACCTTTCATATGCTCTGCATAAAGTGTTTTTGCAGCTTTTCTTCCACAAATATCAATGCAGTAAAAGGTTGGGGGGAAGGCTGGGGTTTGTTTCCCCTTTTTTTATCAGGATTCTTATAAGATGGTTTAAAAAACAAATGATATGAAAAAGGAATGGTAATCAGGAACCCCTGAGTTCTAATTCTGGATCTAGAAATCCTGCTTTGGGCATTTCAATTGAACACCCAGGCAAACACCACAATACAATTGCAAAAGGTAGAATTCCTTTGTGGAAAAGCAAAGGACTACCTGTCCGCATAGATCTTCTCTATCTATTGTATCTATTATGAAAAGGCAATTATTTGTATCCAGATCGTACACATCAGGAATGAATGCTTTCCAATTGTAGGTATATAAAAGCCACCTTTCATTAGAAAAACACGGCAATGAAAGTACAACACAGCATAACCATGTTGCTGACTAATATATCCACATTTAAAATTCTCACCAGCCAGTCCGACGTGAAATCTCACATGACACCAGCTTTGACACAGCAAAGCCCTGCCTGATTTCTACCTGTGCAGGTATTCCTGGATTCATTTCTGCTTTCAAACCAGAGTACAAGCTACCAACACTGAACAGGGTTGCCGTGCCAGCTAATAAAGCTAATGATCAAGTGACCCTACGAACCTAGAAAATCTTACAATTCTCCAAGTACCCTTTTGCATGAACAAAGTGAAGAACCCTAGATTCTCTCTCGTGTGAAAGCCCAGTTTCAAAGATGTTTAAATATTGAACAAAAAATCTTGTTCCCAGTAGATGTAGAGCCTCGGTACAACAGTTAGAAATGCGCAATGGTAGTGATAAGGATACATCCACTGAGTGGCTGCAGCCGCACACTTTTGGCTCCCGGCAGCGGTGACCTAGATGTGTATCTGTCCAACGTTCGGAGTGTGGCTGTTCCACTGCTATTAGCAGCAGCTAGTGGTCAGCCGCCCTGAACCACGCTTCAGAAAATAGCATGTATGAGCCTTGCTGTTTACGTGTTATGGCTACTATCTGGGGTAAACTGAACATCCTCTCTCACCAACTACAAAGCTCTAGAGAAATGCTTTTATCGCACTGTTATCATTGCTTTCTTCTAAGATGGCCCCAGCTGTCACAGGAAAAATAGGTCCTGAGATCAACCAAGATCAACAATTCGCATGTGCGTTTTTGACACCGCCTGAAAAATCTGATAAAAATCCCGTGTTTATCACCATTAAAACACTTGCAACTGAAAAGTGGCCTGCAGGTCTTCACTCATCCAACGAACACAGGCAGCTGTGCTCCAGCAGGACATGCATTTCTCATTAGTCACACTTTTGCCCATGAGAAGGAGCCATCTCAGGGAACCGGAGCATAGTTCAACTTCTACCTCCGTTCAGTCCCCAACCTCTCTGCTGAGCTGGTAAAAAGTGTCTGGAGTTGCTGGTCATCCAGATTTTGGCTGAGGTCCCCAATTTTTTAACTGTAATCCAAGAAATAGTAGTCATATTCAACCGAAGGAGTTAGTTTGGCTTCATCTCACTGTTATTCCTACATGAGTCTACTGATGTTGCAGGTATTCATTAGTCACGCTTTTTTGTCTACCAAATACGCTGTAGTAATTTAAGCAGCATTCAGGCAAAAATAGTGTTAAGATTGGCTAGCAGCTTGTAATTATGAACATTTCATTCGTCGCAGCTTACTTAGAAGTGATTTACACTTTCCTCAAAATGTGGAGCAAACCTGAAGCACATGCTCACAAAATTCTCAAGTTGCTTTTTGAGATTTCCCTGTAACCGACAAACCCAGCTTCTTTCCAAAAGCACCAGAATTTGATGTCTTCCAACAGAATGATATCTATCTGCCCTGCAGCACTGCTGTTAACCAGCGTCTTGTATTTAAGGAGTCAGGCAGGGAATTACAGGATCTGTCATCTTTCAGTAAGTACTGGTACTATACTGGCACCAAAACAATGTAAATTGTTTCAACTCCGACAGCCTTGAGAAAGGGTTATAAAAACAAGAACGGCTAAGGATCTGGCCCATCGTATTTGTCGAAAAGTTGTTCAAACCATGGAACTGACTCTCCATTTATTCAATTGCTATGGGTTTCCACTAGCTATGCTTGTGCAAAAGCAGGACCGATTTCAGCCTAAGGAGATCCAACACCTTTAAAGAGAAACCTTAACATTGACATTCTCATCTTAAACCTTCCAATCAGTCTTACAGAAACCCTATTTTTGTGCTTTTTCATGTGGAAATGAATGACTTGCTGTTCTTTTGTGTGATAATTTAGCTAAGCAACAATTATTACTTTGTGTCCTCAGCTGTGGAAAGGACAGAGTTGAGTTACTTCAGTTCATTCCCTTTTCTTTCTCTCTTTGGATTTATAAATTATATATTTATGCCTTTATAAACAATTTGCAACAGGAAATAGATTGAACTTATCTGAGTATTAAACTCACCTAAATATTACTATAGAAATTCAATTTCTAATCTCAAGCATAGATAAAACTTTGCATTTATATTGTTTCTTCTTGTTTGATCCATTTTTCAAATGCAGACCAATTTCTGCCCTTCAGCTTCTTACCGGGATCTGTACACGAGCATTAAGGGCAAGAAATGGACGGAACTCCTGCCACAGAAAGAAGAGATACAGTGTGTGAAAAGGAAAATCTTCAGTCCTCACTCCTAAGATCCTTTTATTCCAGAACTGTGATTTTATAAAGTTTTTAAAGAAAGCCTCTAGATAAATTAAATCTTGGATTAATATAAATTATACAAAGTTATCTTTATAACAATAGATTAGTATTCTAGTAAGTCACTTATATTATCTTCTCACTATTTATTACAGTGGTGAGCCCAGTAGCACTAGCATAGCTAATGCCACCACAAAAATCCAAAGACCAGAGAAGCTTTCCGTGTACAAATTGCACTAATCACTTCTTAGAAGCAGATTACCTTCAAATGAGAAAATGTGAAGAAATAGCACCAACTGCAGCAAACAAAAAACCCACTAGTTATTTAAAGAAAATTGCACACAGCAATGCTGCCAAGATGCCACAGTGTCTCCATCACAGCCGGAGGTGGATGGCTTCTGTAGGCTTGGGCAATTCACATTTCAGATTCTTTTCCCACTGCCCACATGTTCAATTTTACTCAACAGCAAGCCCTATTTGTCCCTTATTTACCTTCTAAAGCAAAGCCCACATTGGTGGGAATGAACACCGAAGTGACACTTAGAAAAAGCAACATCATTTGAACAGCTGTAGACAGTCTGTTATTTATCAGAAATTTTAACAAAGGCCAAAGGAAAAAAGCAGCAGTTCAGCAGAGAGCGAGTCCTGCCCTAGCACAGCTGTTACACAAGATGGGAAAATTTCAAAATGAGAGAGTAAACACCACTCTATATTCTAGAAAAGAGGGAAGAGATTTTTCTTCCCAATCCTTGGAAATGGCAAACTTAACACTAATGAAATGCAAACATCCCCCCTGTCCCCCAAATATAAAAGCCAGGATCCAGTTGTGATTCTTTCCATGTGGTATTACCTTGCCCACAGCACCCACAGGGCGAAAAGCTATAGATGCTGGGCCAGACCCCCAGCAGCAGCAAACCAGGACTGCTTTATTGATGTTCATGTCCACTGCTCTGATGGTTTTGCCGGACAGGCGCAGAGTTCGCAGCCAACCTCTGCCAAAAGCTCACTTCTTGGTGTACTGCAATTTGAGCAAACACCCGTGGGGGTAGACTCTTCCTCCTGTAAACAGATTTGTTAAAAACACTGCAGAGTGATCCTTTCACGGGTTCTTTCAACTGGTTTCTTGTTGAGAGCAGGAAATGATGCTTCTGTGATATCAGTATTAGGAATCCAAAACTGTCCCTATTATGCATCGGGAACCAAACTGATGGCAGCTCTAGCATGAACCAGTTTGATTCGGCTGCTCTGTCTTTTAAAGGCTCACATCCATCCATGCTGCCCATTTACGACTCAGATGGCAAATACACAGAAGACAAAATCCCAAAACCTCTAATTGAATGAAGGGGCTACTTAAAAAATGCCCTCCCCACAACAAAAGAAGGCAAGCCAAGCGCAGGTTTGCACCAATAATACATAGACCTGTACTACTGGAGCCAGACACACAAAAAAAGTCTTACATGGAGCAGTGTGATCCTCAAAATGCCCTCTCAACACTGCGAAGAGGTTAATAGTGTCCCGCTACTCATCCACTTGGATGCAGGGCTATAACCAGTGTGCAGCCTCTCCTGGGGGTGAGCAGTGCATGGATGAAGGCAGAAACAGAAGATCCTGCTCCCTGGGCATGGGCTCAGCACCTCTGTCACCAGCTCTCCCAGTAGCTGGTCCCTAAAAATTAGATTGGTCCAGTTTTCCCAAGGCAAAACATGAACACAGGAAGCCGTTCACTTATACACCCTGATTTACCAAAGGCAATATCTCAGGCTGCCAGAGTATGTTAAGAAGTGGAAAGAGGAGTTGCTGTTTGCTAGCACAGGCATTCACTGCCTTCACCCCCAGTTTATGTCCCGTTCTCTGTAAAAACAGTTTTGGGGTATCAGCATCCCATATGCGTTGCATATGGAGCTCAGGCACCTGACCTAAGGCTAAATAATCTTGCTCTGGGAGACAGGCACCGTATCTCCACTCAAGAAATGTGTGTGGGTCCAAATCTGCCCTATTTCACATTTCAGACAGGCAACAGCCGATGGAGATGGAAATGCACACCCACAACTAAGTGATTTTTCCAGCAAGAGTGGTGCTGGCCACCCACACGGCGCCCAGGGGTCCATATGTCTCCAAAGGCATCACAAAAGGCAAACTGGATATTACTCAGGAGATAACGGGAGATAAGTTTGCAGGGGTGGCAGAGAGGGTATTTCTTTTTTTGATGCTGTATTCTACTATTGGCTGTTTTCTTCTCTTCCTATTATTATGTGTGGGACAATATGGGAAACAAGGCATGGAGATCTGGGCACCTATGAGAGCAGCTGTGCTGTACAGAGGCTTGTGACCCACAGGGCTGTGATAGCAGAAACACTGGCTCTGGGTGATTTCTGAGCACCACTGATATCCTTTGAATATTTTTCTTATAAAACAAAAGAAAAAGGCAGAGCAACACAGGACCAACTGTAACCCAGTAGTTTGAGGACATCTAGGAGATGTTAGGTGCAGGCTTGGGCTTAAACCTTAACCTTCTACCTACCATTTGAATGCCTGAGTCACTGGTACAGGGGTATTCTGGACTAAGCTCTATCCATCTCCCTTGTTGGACTAACTTCATTTTGTGTAAACAATCACATATGAACTGGAGAGGAAATCTCAGTTGGAATCTTCCACCTCCCATGGAGTTCTCCACTGTATAAAGTCCATCTTTTTTCTCCCTGATTCAAGGTATATTTATTTGTATAAACAAGGACAACTTCTGTTTGGGACAGTGAGAGAGGCCCATGACAAAATGGTTCAGGCGTCCCTTCAGACTACTACACTTCTTGCCCACCTTTAAGCACTGGGCTGTTGGTTAGTCTGGAGTACAGGCTGGGGCAGGTGACCAGAAACTCTTTGCTAGTGTTGTCACAGTTAATGCGTCCTGGGGTTACAGCAATCTGACATTTGCCAATGAAAAACTGTTTAGTCAGAATTTTTTCTGACCATCGTTCCCCTTGACTCCATTCTACAGCTATTTCCCCTGGTTATTCAGTAAGCAGCAATCTGCTGCAGTGCACTGAATGTTCTGTGCCTTATATCATACCCCAAAGGTCCAAAGCAATACGCCAAAGAAATAACACTCTAGCTGTCTTTCTGAATTCTAGCTTAGTTATAACACCACGGGCAATAAAAAAAACTTAAGGTTCCAGTTACTAATAGAAATTTTATTAACTTCTGAACGCAGAATTTTTAATCATTCGCTTGCAATATTTTCCTTTTTAAAACAAATATTCACGTTTCTAGGAATTGCTGACTACCGTGCTTATAAAATGGAGCCCATTTTTGCTGTGTCTAGGGAAGGATAAGGAAAACATGATGCACAAACCAGGAAAACTGTAGAAAATATACTGGCTGGAAAATCTGTGTTCCTGAAGACAACCAAGGATAACATTTAACCTGAAACTGGTTTTGACATTCAGCTGTCAGTAGTTCCCTTAAGCACTGGAGCCTCTCAGTCTGCAAATAAAATCCTGATTCATACCACTGCATATACTAAACAAGGGTATGAATCCACCGATTTTTTTCAGGAAATTTAATGAGAAATGACCCTTCAAAAACTGATTTCCAAAACTCCAAAGTCTGTTTTTATATGCATGCAAATTGATGTATATATTTATTATACATAATGCATGATTTTATATGTTTCATTTTAATTTCAGTGTAAAATCTACTTCTTATTAGGAGAGAAGGATTAGTGTATACACATTAGCGAGGTGGTTACAGAACTTGCCTGTATGCAACATGATAGGTTAAATCCCATTTACACTAATCACATCCACAGCAGCACCTCCACATACAACCTCACATGTATTTCAGCTTTGAAACTTAAAGCACATTAGCTCAAAGTTCATTTAGGACATCAATGTCTTTATACGGAATAAGCAAAAGCATTTTTGTTTTATTTTTTCTAATCCATCAGCTGCTCACTATACATTCAACGTGTATTTTCATGTTCACAAATTATGCCAATTGAAATACACAAGCTGCAAAACAGAAGAGAGGAAAACAAAGACAGCAAAACTCCCATCACTGGTCAATCTGCATATAAAATTACATATCAATACAATTTATAAGAAATTACCTCAACTCCCCCCCAAATTTAATAATCTTCAGTGACACTCGATATATTCTTTACTTCTGAACAAATTTTGGTTAACAGAAAATATTGCCTATTTCTCTCCTAAAATAACTTCTAGGTTTTCTTTTCAAAGGATTCTCCTATTGCTGATAGGTAATTCTGCCATATATATAGTACTTCATATGCTTTCTATAGCAGAAAAGCTATGCATATATCTTTGCCTTCATACAAAATACTGACAAAGTTCTAGGATCCACTACTACTATTATGTTATAGGATTCAAAACAGAAAAAAGGTGTCTCCTTTCTGAAACCTAAAATCTAAATTTTAGCTAAGGTATAACTAGGGACAATCAACAGAAGAGATGAGGCAAGAAAAAAAGCAAGGTTATAGTAACACCTTTGCAAGTCGGCCAGTTTAGGAAAAGGGGGGAAAAAATGCCATTGTCACACTTTAAATTGATAAATAATAGAGGGCATAGAGGTTCTGAGCCAAATCCTACCTAAGGCAGCAGAAAGATATGTAATGGCTACAGTGGCGTTTTGGATCAGAACTAATATTTTTATCGAATTTAAGCTAAGGTCATAAAGCATTTTAGCTCACTCTGTTAAACTCAGTGAACCTTACATTTTGCAAATGCCAGACGAATGTCTTTGAATAAGCTATGCTATGAATAAGGTGAGTTTCAGGAAGACATTTAAATGGATAGCAATAGCTTTTCCTTGAAGAGCACTTTATCCATGTGAAATTCCCGAGATGTACATTACCGGAAGCTGGGACTGCACACTGTGTGAGTGCCCTGCTCCTCTACCATCCACGAGCATCTCCTGTCGGCCTCTGTCAAAAACAGGACACCGAGCTGGGGCCCTTTGGCTAAAATGGCCTTTTAATGTTCTTATGTACTATACGGAAAATCAGTCAGGTATCTGTGCAAAACTTCTTCCCTCTCCCCTCCTCGTCGCCACTTCCTCGCAGTTACAGCATTCACAGTTATCATTCCACAGATTCTCTTTTCGAAACTTTTTCATTTTAAATCACTGTCAAATTAAAATCAGACTCACAGGATCGGCTATATCTGGGTGCCACAAGCAAGTGGCTTAAGCTTATTTGTTCTGTTAACAGAGTAGAGTAGTGCTCTTCCTGCCTAGTGTTTTACCAGAGCATCTTTCAGAAGCATTAGCAGAAGATTACACAGTCCTCCTTGATTATCTCAGACCTTAAATTTATTATGCCCCTATCACACACAGCTATTATAGTCAACTGCAGGTTTGTAATTGCTCTCAGTGGGAGAAGGTTCAAGCCCTTTATTTCTTCCACAGAAGCATATTGGGCCTGATCCAATTCAGGCCAGGCTCATACTGTTTTCTTCTCTAAAAATCTATTTCCTTATTTTTAGATTAATTCAAGCTACAAGATAACATCTTTCTCTCTGGCCCTTGACCTTCTAGATAACCCTTATTTACACCAGAAAATAAATGTGTAGGAGAACACAACGTTAATTAAAAGGCAGCATACCTTTGATTTAAGCATCAAATAAAAATATGATTATCACTGAAGGAAAGAATGTTGAATATAGTTCATCACATAGACAGCAAGTAAAACCAACGTGCAGCTGTGAGTCAGTATTAACAACATAAGCATACTCTCCTCTGACGCAGACACAGTCACACTTGAACGCAGGGGTGGGATCCTTGCCCACAGCGAGCAGCTTTCATTTACCCCAGCACCCCCCTTAGGTTCTGCCAACCAGCTCAGAAGAGCCACTCGCTCAAGAGGGCGTCTCTGTGGGGCCTGTGACTTGAAAGTTGTGTGAATAACACAAGACACTCACCCCTACACATAATATATGTCACCTGTAGTCGTGTTCTGGTGAGTTTGTGTCTGAGTATTTTCTTAAAGATGTGTTTGTCTTTCCAGTTAGTTGTCCTCTGTGAAAAGACAAACTTTGACATTTTTGTTTTTGAGGCACATAAGGAATAACCCTCATTATGAATTAATGTGCATAAGAAAAAAATGCACCTCAAAGATTTTGTGGGAGCAGACAAAAAACAATAATAGTGTTTGCGGCAGGAGGGAAGTGGAAATCATGCGTTTGCTGCTACTTTTATTCTGGCTTGATGAGGGTTTAACAGTAGCTCAACAGGACAAATGGTCAACACGTAAGCTTGGCTTTCACACATGAGTCTACAAAAGCTACCTCTCCCAAAAGATGCACTCACTACTCAGACTCCTCCCCTTGAGAATCCCCCACAAAAATCGCTTTCAAAGAGGAACATCAATAGCTCTTCATTGGACAGAGAGATGCTATAATCAGGTTTAGGAAGTAATTAACATAGAAAAGATGGCTGATTTAGGAATTAACATAAAGTGTCAAGTCCCCTAGCATTTGATTTTGTTCATAATCTGCACTGCAAAGGCTACTGCTCTTCCCAGTTGCTCACTATTGAGTTAAGAAAAGGACTAAAACCAGCTTACAGTATTTGCCAACTCCAGCTGCTGGTTTTGTCTTCTGTTTAAATGCTATTAATTTCTCCTTTACTACATTCTCAGCAGAAAACAATTGACTCTACAAAACTTAGATTTGGGACCAATTCTATATTTAGAAATCTTTCAAAGCTGAAGGCTGTTGGATAAGAAATTCTCATTTAATGATATCAGAAGGATTAGAAAGTAACAAATTGTTCATGTATCTATTTTTTATAAAGCAACTAACCAAGCTAAGCTGGGAGATGAATATTAAAATGCCTAATTTTAATTGGTGAACTAAAATGCCTAACAGTCAAAAACCCATTGCATGATACACAGCACTACCGAGCAAAGTTAATATTCTTTGGATGGATGTCATAATTGTGTATTTCCATAATGATTTCATTGATGTGTCATTTTAGCACTATATTTCCTGTCTCATACCTGTTATAGGTTTAATTTCAATACATGTGTAATGTATGTTATCCTCATGTTACCAGAACGTACTGGCAATTTGAACTAAAATTACTTTTCTAGTTCAGAGTACAAATCAATCACTGCTTTCTCTCAGCCTCCCCAGCTACCTGCATCATAAAATACCCTTAAGACCCCAAATATTGCTGTCTTTAAAAACCTTTATAATGTAACTGTTATAATGCAATGTTTTGTTTTACATGTATTGAGCCACAGCTGAGTTTTGATATTTAAGGACTTCTACATTAGTGAAGCACTTAAATCTGGACAATTTATATGCTGAACTGCCAGAGAGGCTCTGGGAAGGCAAAAGCTCAGCAACGATGCCGTGGCATGACACAAAGATCCAAACTGAGGATGTCTGTGAAAAGGTTTTCATTGAGCCAAAGAGATTTCACGAGACTTCATCACAATATAGCATTATTATGACAGGACTGTTCGGGCATCTCACTGTTTACCCAGCACAATCACATTTCTGGTGTATGCGAAAAAGTGTGAAAATAAAGACTATTTAGGTTACAAATACAAAATCTATAATCCTTGGCAATTTAGGGAATTTTCACCGTTTCCTATAACAACCTTATCACACTTTTTAAGAGCTGTCATAATAAGGAAACAGTTACAGCATTGATGTACTTAAAACTTTGCTACTGAGAGCAGTCCATTTTACAAATTGCCAATTAGTCATGTTCAAGTAGTTACTACTACAAATTTGCTCTGGAATAAATAAATAAAATAACTGCTTTGATTTTTTTTTATTTTTAATCTTCTGGAACTTGATCTTTGGGAAACTGGGATTTTAAAAGTGCTCTACATGCTGATTTAAAATATGGAACCTGGAATTTGCCCAAAATGATGATATCCTCATAAAAAGGCAGGCTGGTCAAATTTGTTAGTATGAAGCATAGACATCTAGGCTTTAAAGACCCATGTGCTGAGAGAGTCTCACATTGACATGGCTTTAAAGGTCACATACATACTCTGCCTCAATTGAACCCCAAGGGATGCTGTGGCTAAGCACACAAGATGTTCAGATACTACAATTAGGTTTAAATGGGCATATGGCAGAAGAAATCTGTTCCCATAGGAGGAGGAAAAGGAGAAGTAATATCACAAGCGAAATTAAGAAAAATCAGGATGACAGCATATTACTAAACTAATAGAAGAGCTGATACAAAAGGGAGGAGGTTGAGTTGCAGGGCGACACTTGAAATTAAGAAGCCAATTCTGGAAGCACGGCAATGCATTCAGTGTTCATGCTGACCTTCAGCTGGAGAAAAATGTCATTCCTTTTGATTCATTTGGATTTTGGTATATTTCATGGTTATCCAATGTTTTCAGTACAAGGCAACTAACCGCAAAAAAAGCTTGGTTTGAAAGCTTAAGAAATGTAGGAGTTCACACAGGAAAAAGTAAATGAATGAGTAAGGAATGAGTTTTTTTTCCTCCTGTTCAAAGACAAGCTGTCTTCATACACTGGTCTCTAGACCTCATAATCTCTCAGACACTGCTGCCACTATCTGCCAGGCCTAGCTTACAGAGCAGACGTTAATTTTGCTAACAAGTTTGGACCCAAATCTAAGATATTTTCTTCTTGGGTCGTCCTTCCCTTGGGCTAATAAGATAGAAAGCAGCCTCAGAAAGAATGCAAATTTTGAGCAATAGTTTTCCTTCTGCTGTGTCTGAGCTCAGCTCTAAAAGTGAAGCTGCAAATGCAGAAAGGCTCATTTGTCTTCCAAAATACATTTTGGGATAGCTCTTAGCTCTGCAGTATCAACGGAAGTGCAAGCCGTAGGTCTGTGACCTCCTCTTTGCTACCTGCACAGGAGTGTGACACATCTTACTAGTTTTTCCCTTAAGAAATAATTTAGAGGAACATAGGTACTTTTAAGAAATTTTTTCTTCATATTTTTACCATCCTGTATATTTAAAAAAATCCACAAAGCACGAAAAATTCACAAGCCTTCCCATTTAAAAACTCCTCAGGTCTACAGAGTGCTTTCTCCACCCGCCTGGAACAACATCATTTTGGGGAGGATTTTTCCATATGGACATACGATAAACGATGCAAAAATCCTCTTCTGACACCTCCTCTATTGTATCCAAACAAGGCAGGGAGTATTTGGTAGCCCCCACCAGGCTGGGAGCTGGCTGGTGCCGGAGCTGAATACAGCGTGAGAGGAAGAGAGTTCGAAAGCGGCACCACCAGGAGACTGAAGGAGAGGGGCAAAACCCTCCGCCTCCTCCCGGGCCTGCCCCCAAGTTCAAGCTCTCCCTCGGATGTGGGCTCACTCCAAAGCACAGCGCAGATTGCAAGTGCCTTTGCAGTGACTGGGAAGGGCTGGACCGGGTCCTTCTTTCCAAGTTTCAGATTTTTGTGGTTCATTTGTTTGCTTTGTTTTCCTTAACAGTACCTTCTAACAATGTTATTTTAATTAATGTCGGATCTATATACAACTTTCCATCTTAATGAAGGGGGTTTTGTTGTTGGTTTTTTATTTGGTCTGGTATTTTTAATTTATAGTTAAAATATCTAATTACCAAAGAAAATATAATGAAATCCACTAAATGTGAAACAACAAACAGCAATTCCAATTAGCAGGGGGACTGATAAAAGAATTTACATTTCCAAAGCTGCAGCCAGATACTTTTTCTTATTATGTTACCTGCTATTCATTTCATGCTATCAAAGTTCTTTTGCACAACAGAGCAGCATTTATAAATTCCAGCCATGATTCTTCCTGCAGATAAGCAGCACTGAGGGGGAAGGAAGGAGTGGGCAGCAACAAGAGAAGAAACCTGGGAAGTTTCAGTAAGAGTTTGTGGGGAGAAAACTAGGAGATTTTTTGCCCCTTTCCATTTGTCCTACCTGCCTAAATCTCATACACAGGTTTTATCCACAGGAGCACACTCAAATCCATTGGACACTTTTGTAAATGCTGACTGTAGAGCTGGTAGAAAATTGTGACAATAACGACAGCTCCTCAGATTCTTGTAAAACACTTCACCTGCACATAGGAAAAATTATGCCAGAAGACATCTGACTACTGCTGCTTTCATTGGTTTTACTCCCAAGAAGACTAATCATCTACCACAATGTCACTCTGCATCACTCTGCTGTGAAGCTGCACCTCAGCTTTTGTTTATAGACTTTTTTAATTACCTAGTGTGTCTCCCACAAGCAAAGGAACTATTACGCACAAAGTGGCAGCACTGTCACCATCACTGCGTTCAGGCAGACTCTGGAAATGATTAGCCCAACACAATTTCTTACAAGAGTGAATTGCAAGCTATCCACTGGAAGGAAAAAAACAAAACAAAACAAAACAAAACAAAAAACCCAATCAAACCTCTTTTCAACATAAAAATGGCAATTTAACAGAATTTAGGTGCAAAACTACAGTTGTAATAACAATACTTGAGTGCTTATCACATAAAATCCCAGTATCAAAACTCAGTTCTATGGCAAGTTTTAACTTTGTCAGACAAAATTTTCAGCTGACGTAAAATCAGACAGAGTGAGAGATTTTTTCATGTTTCAACTTTCAAGACTAAGAGCCTGAGGGGGGAAAAAAAGGGGGTATCCATTTCTAAACTTTTATGAGAAATTCTTTTTTAAGAAATAAAAAAATAGGATTTTGGAGGACCATTCATTTTTGATGAACTGTTTTTGTGGGAAACTCACTTCTTTTTCTCCCTCCATCTTTTTTTTTTTGGTCCCTCCTTCCTGTCCCTGCTCCATCTGGCTCTGGCCAGAGCAGTGGCAGCCAGGAGAGCACTCCTGCTACAGGCAGCAGTAAGGTTTGAGGCCAGCTCCAGCTCTACAAGTCAGCCCTTCTGCTTGACACTGGGGTGGCTGGGAGGGGGGTAAGTGGCAAGGCAGCCAAACTCACCCCTGCTTTGGGCACACTGAGAGCGTTCCTTGAAAGCATCGCATTTGACGAGGGTGAAGGTACCCCAGTGCCTTTCTACCAGGGTCCTCTTTGTGGAAGCTTGGGCACACGGGAGGAAGGGCAGCAGGGAGAAATGAGGCAGAAACACAGAGTAGTGCTGTTTCCTGCCCAGATACCCTTGCCCAGTCCTGGGAACCCTCTTGACAAATATTGTGAAGGTCAGCTATAGCTATCAATAACAATATGTATCACCAGCTCTGATGACACTACCGAATTAAAACACGGAGCTGATTTTATCCTTTTCCTCAGTCCTCTTTGAATCTTAATTTCAATCTGTTTCATATTTTCTTATTTTGTTATTTTGCCTCCATTGTATTTTCTGCTTCCCATCCCAAAATGCTGGGTAATGCTGCTGTGCACTGGTAGAAAGACATTCTGCTCTCCAGAGCTCCCTGTAATTCAGCGGTGTGGGAACTGATTCATGTAGCCACATGTAATTTGTATAGCACTTTGGGACCCTTCTGGAAGAAAGACACTATAGAACAGTCAGATCATTTGCATTATAAAGGTTCTGGTGGCTGTTTCTTGGATTAGACACTTTAGATTTGTATTATGTTTCTATGTCAGAAGAAATAGGAGCCAAAACGGAGAAAAAAATCTTTTCCCCAAAGTCAAATATGCATTCCATATATTAAGTACTGTATATTCATTAGGATTTTGATTTTCCTTTCCACTTCCAAAAACAGACTTCTCTTTCATTCTTTAAAAATCAAACCTATTGAACATTCAAATTAAGGTGTTGCATTTTGAGTTTAACATAAACATTGCTCTTTCACAGCAGTAAACCCAACCTCAGAGGCAATTCCAAGCATCCAGCTTCCCAGACCATTAATGAAGTAACACAGTCACTCTCTGATGGGAGAGTCCTCCTTTCGCAGGTGGAAGCATTCATCAGTGCCTTCCACAAACCACTATCCAGAAAGGGCCAGTGAGGTTGCTCTCAGGCAAGACGTCAGATTGCGTCTTCCTGCTGAAAAAGCACCTAAGGAAAAAGGGGGTTGAGGTAAATGTGAAGAATCTGAAGTTTTGAATGAAGGAAACATCATAAGTAAAGAAGGGGTTAATATGAAGAGAAGCGTAAGGAAAATAATTTCTGAGTCCTCTGGCCCAGGTGTACAACTGATATAAATAAGATTAGCTTCACTGACTTCAAACTCCAATTTATGCCAGATAAGGACCTGGTTGACTTATTTTTTAGCCCTTACTTTTTAAAACAATGAAATGACACTATCTATAGCCTTGCCTTCAGCAACAGGTGAGCAGAAAATATTCCGTTCCAGTGATAAGAATCCATCTTTTTTAAAATAGCTTTTAGCTTCTCTCAGTAGTTTAAAAATGGCCTACAGACTGTTTTCTTACCCATATTGTAGCACCAACTTCTTCCACATACAATAGGGTTATTCCAAACTTTGTTGGAATTACTCCAGACACATTCAACAGCAAATGACAGTACAATCATTCACTATCCCTCTGACCAAACTTACACATACATACCATACGCTCCTCTGCCGGCACAATACTAAACTGTCACATTTTCATGTCATTTCATATAAACAGACCCTCTTCCTTTTTTAACTAATTTTTTATAGTGAAGAAGCTGTTTCAAGTGATACTTTTGAGTGGGGGCCACAGTCAGAGATTACATTTTACATGTACAAAAAGAGCATCCTATTTTAAGATATTCAGAAGTCCTGCAGTTTATATACTTGCAACGTTAGGACTGACTTGATCTGCTTCCTTATTGCATGACAGTCTAATTATACCGCACTTTCTCCCACTTGGACATGGACCAAAAGTCCACTGCAGTTACCGCAAATCTAGCTTTGGGTCAGGACCTTATTTCATAACAAATGGTCTGTCTGCAGTAAGACTTACTGCTGGTGCAAACAGCTATTCAGTGTGGGTATGGATGTCACAATCCGGTCCTGAGTATTTTTAAATGCATTCTTCCATAACTTACCATGCATGTTCTAAAAAGTTTGAGCAAAACGTTTAAAAAAGATGATGCTATAGCAAGCTACCCTAGAGCATACCACAGTAGAGAGTGTGACAATGTTATCAAATAAAACAAGATAGACATCTGTTATTTAAGTTATTACAAAGCATTTGGTGCCATACTCAATAAATAGTACTCCAGGAAGTTTAAATGTAACCCTGATGGACACTTAGCAAAAAATAATTTTAAAATGAATAGCATATGTGGAGGCTATCTGATGGTTTTCCACTTTGAAAAATGAAAGAGAGCTATTTGTGCCAGAAATTGACACTCTTTCAGTTATCGCCATGCTAGGGTAGCTGTGCTCCAATACAGTATACTGTGTGCATAAAATATTCTCACAGTTTAATGTGGGCCAGAAGGGGGGGGGGGGGGGGGAGAAAAAAAACCCCACCACCGATGTAGTTAGGAATTCCAGGCTGCTGGTTATTAAAGTGCCCTTCGTTCACCTGCTACATCCAAATCACAGTGCGGTGATTGGCGTTTGCTCTCCTAAGCGTGTATTGTGTGAGCAGTGGGCAGCTGGAACCCTCCGAGAATCTTCACTTGTCAGAGATGAATCAATCATCTCAAAAGATGTCAGCATCTGCCCAAACCATTTTATATTAGAATAAATGGCAGATGGTGGTGTTTTTATATTTAATCAGTTCCACCAAATGCAGTTTCATCTCTTATAAAACTAAACCATCTGCAGTGTGTAGGTGTACAAATCTAGCTAAATGCCCACTGCAGAGCCTTTCCTCTTAAAGGTAAACTGTACATGTTTAACATTTGTGGATGTTAAGTTCAATAATTTTCAAAAGCTTTAACAAACTGCTCTGTTTTTATAAATACTTTTATTTTTATATTTTAAATATTTGGTATCAATGGTCCGTGCCTAACTCTCACTTCTGAATCTTATTATGTAAACTGCTCATACTTGACAGTATTAAAATACTTTCTATGAAAGATCATTCCTTCCTTCTTTCTACATAACTGCAAAATTCAGGTCCAGCCTTGTAAAACACGCACAGAAAAAGACTTAGTGACTTGTCCAAGGACAAAAGACCTCAATAGTGGTATAACTCAGAAAAGAAAAGGTCCTTCTGGCATGAACAGACCTGAAGGTCTTGACCTTAGTGAGGCTTTATCTCGATTTTAGCAAGGCTTTCAATACTATCTGCTCTAACAGCCTCATAGACAAACTGATGAAGTACAGACTAGATAAATGAAGAGTGAGGTGGACTGAAAACTGGCTGAACTGTTGGGCTTAAAGGGTTGTGATCAGCAGCATGAAGTCCAGCTGGAGACCAGTACAAAAGACACAGACCTACTGGTTCAAGTCCAGCAAAGAGCCACAAAGATAGTGAAGGAACTGGAGCAGATTCTCATTCTGCAGATATTAGTGTTCTTTGACTTTTCCTTGATTTTTGAACCATTTTCTTTCTTTGTGGCACATTGGTGCTATCAGTTGCATGGAGACACCCACAATATTAATATAAATTTCTCCAACAGCACCTAGGTGAAGTCTGACCGACAGCAGGCTGGACAGCTGATTTCCAATACAGGCAGATGGGATTTGACGGGGGCAAGAGGGGCAGCAATAAAGTGGCCACACTTCTTAGCACTGACTTCAGTCTGTGCTTTTTCCACTTTATTCAGTCAGCACTGATGCCGGTGTGCAACAACCAGCACAAATCAGAACTACTGACATATACTGGACTCTGCTCAGACTTAAATTAATAGTGAAATCACTTGGACAGTCTAAAAGTTCCCCAAGTTTCATGAAGAAAAATAGCCAAATTCTCTATCAGAAAGAATTACAATCCAACAATGGAAAATACTAAACGTATATCTAGCTATCTAGTATTTCTACAGCTTTGGAAAGTGATCTAAAATTAAAACTTGCCTTAAGTTTAGAAAAAAAATCCTTCTCTGTGTCATAAACCTGCCGCACTAAATAGAACATTTTGCTTAGCACAGTGGTAATAAACACGGTGTGAGGCTTTTGTGCATTATTAAACAACCCTTACTTTTCTATCCAGCAGGGGCTGTACTTTAGGGAATGGCTATAGACTACAAGAAACAGGTTGGAGGGGAAAAAAAATCACTTTCTAACTTTTCTGTTTTTCAAAACAAATATGAATATGTGAAAAAAAGAAATGAGACTGAAATGCCCTTGAAAAGCTACCACCCAGACAGCCCCTGGAAATGTAGGCACAGAATATATAAGGGAGGGCTGCAACCCATGGCTTGCAGGGAAACACGCTGCCCACAGAGGCTGGACACCTCAACAGCATCAGCAGGATGGGGACAAGACTATGCCAAGAGCAGTTGGCAGGGAGAAGAAAGGACACAGCTCAGAAGGGTTTATACCCCCTCTGTCTTCCACCCTGCCCAGGAGCGGAGCAGAGAGTGGCTTGTGCTTGAATAGTAGTTCCTTCCCAGTGTTGTATCTGGGGCAGAGCCCTTTACTCAAGGTCACCTCTTAGGGCTTTGTGCTAGTCCATAGGGAGTGAGCAGAAGGAGGTACCTCAGCTGGGAAGTAGGGCACCCATCTAGGTTAACACAGTGGTTTCCGTTTACAGCGATTCATGGAAAGCTTTTCTTCAGTTTCAGCCCAAGTGCATTCACAAACACTGCCCTCAGGTTTCAGTCTGAGTTTGCCTGTCAAATATGGCTCATTTGAAACCGAGTTACTCCTGAAACTCCTGTTTACTGCATGAAAGTGAAAACTGTCCCTATGCTGCATTGTTTAACAGGGGGCTTTTTTGTAACTTGGCAGCTCAACACCTTTTTCTGAGTTACTAATTTAGTTTGGGGCCTTGTAGTCCCCTAGGTCAGTCTTTTTTCCAAAACCTTTTAGGAGTCATCCAGGACACATCTACACACCTTACAAAATCCTAGTTTCAGTGTAGGAATCACTTGCACTTTTACATGCATCTGTTTTCACCATACCTTGGTTCAGTACAGTTTGTGGTAATGAGCAGGGAAGCAGGGCCAAAAAAAAAAAAATCTGTCTTTGAAAAAGTCTCACATAAGGGTTGTCGTCTGGGCACTGGGGCAGAGCAATGAGAAGGCTAACATCTAGGAAAAGGCAGATTGTCTGTACTGGGTGCTGGAGCTAGAGCCTGGGAATTTTCCTAAAGGCAGAAGAATAAAATGAAGCATTGATATGATCCTACAGAAGCGCATACTTTGCCTTGATAAAATCTCACAGATTAAGAAGCTGGGGAGGGCAAGCTAAGCAAGAAAGAAATCAAGACAAAGAGCTGGAGAAGGCATTGGGCCAAGTAAGGAAGTAGGAACCAAACGACACCAAGCCCGTGATTCAGCGGAAAAGCTGTGCATCACATGAGGACTGGGGACTGCCTGGAAGGCTCTGACATAGACAACTCCTGGGAATGGTAGGGAAATGGAACAAAGAAAAGGCAATGAGTAAACATATTCTTTCTTCTTTTCAGAAAGACACACATACACATTTTTGTACACAAATAGACATTTTTGTGTTCATGAATATGCACACATACATGTATATACATACATGTATATGTGTTATTTCTTGTGCTATTTCAGTAGAAAAGTGACTGGTGTGCAAAGAGTGCAAGGAGTGTTTGTCTGTTTGCTATCAGCTATCACATCCCCGAAGAATAAATTGTAAACTCACTTTTCCAGTAGGACTGACGTTCTCAGCAAAGATGAGCTGACGTTAGTCAGGAGCTTGGTGGGGAGGCCAAAGGGGCTAATACAGCTGTGAAAGCATAACAGGCTGACAGACTGTTTATTGGAAAACTGCCAGAGATGCCAAAAGAAGAGACCATGTTGCAAACCACCCAGTCAAAATGGAGCTTGGGAGTTTACCACAAACTTGAAAGCAGAGTTTAGCACCAGCTCAGAGGTGCCCTACCAATGCTGTGATACATTTTAAATAGCAGTTTGGTATTTGTATAAAATTCTTGCTTGATATGTTCTAAGCTGCTGACAAATCATCATTCCAAAGGGGAAGTGTCTGCAATATTAATTTAATCATTATTCAGAATTTCCAAACAGATTTTTTTCTCTCCCAGAATCACACAAATGCATAAGCACTCCATCTACAATATCTACGTGTTTAGCTGGAAGGGATTGCTGTAATTACTTTAGCCACAGATCATGCCATGAAGTACTGGTTTCAG
Source organism: Burhinus oedicnemus (assembly GCA_008921705.1). Lineage (NCBI taxonomy): Eukaryota > Metazoa > Chordata > Aves > Charadriiformes > Burhinidae > Burhinus > Burhinus oedicnemus. The sequence goes on along the minus strand of VFFE01006957.1, from coordinate 558,260 downwards.
CCACTGTCCTCACATCATTGAAATTAAGATATATTCAGAGATTTTTATTACGGTCTACAGGGATCCTGTACATGCAGCTTTCAAAAACACAACGCCACAAGAACAGTACTGAGCTTAGGCCACCCAACGTGTATAAATATACAGCATCCATGACAAACCAAAACAAGCTATTTCATTACTTAAAGGCCTAATGATGCTAGATGGAGAAGGCAAGAAAGGGATGGTAGGTGGGCAAAGAACTACTGACATACAGAAGCAGGTCAGTATTCTGGGGAAAAACTGGGCCAGGGATAGAAAACACATGACAGAAAGCACAAAGTTGTAGGCAGGGGACAGATATGAAGCTGGTAAACTAGTACAGGAAGATGACATGGCAGTGAAGGCAACAACTGTAAGGCCTTGAAGGTGAAGTTGGGAAGATTTCACGTGATGCAGCTAAACAGGAAGCCAATGAGTGGCATAAGGGGAAAGCAAAGCTACTACTGGATCACTTCACCTAATGTCATCTCAAGTCTCTATGCAATTCACAGCTTACAGATTTACCAGCTAACACATTCCTGACTGCAAATTTCTGAGCCAACTGTGCAGAAAGTTTTCAATTTGGCTCCAAGAACGCCTTTTTGTTCGTAGCGGGAGCAATGCAGGAGGAGAGGGCTCTCGTTTTCTGTCATTGCCTTTGTATGATGTTCGGCACAGTGATGGTGGCATCCTTATTGAAACACACCATGCTTTGTGCAACCCTGTGAGGGATCCAGCTGCAGAAACAACTCAGGGTTATGCTCTCCAGATAACGGAGACCAGGTGCGTTATGGTCATGAACAACTTTGCCACTGGGGAGAGGAAAGAAGACTGTGCCAATTGCTTTGCTCCAACTTGCTTCCCAGCCTATTTATAGTCCAATTTTAACAGCCATGGAGGACACATTATTTGGCTGCCCAACTTGGGGAACACAACTAGCAATGAAGGAGAGGGAGGAACAGCAGAGGTAATGGAAATCATAACATATAGGCTACAGGATCATAAGAAGTCTCTTTTGTAACTCAGTGCAGCAAACAGGGGTAGAGAGGGTGAGTTTTGGGGTTCAGAGTATAATCTGGCGTTAGTCTCACCCAACTAAATGCAAATGAACTCCTCTGGGAGAAGTGGAGCTGTTCTGCATTTGTACCAAAAATAAATGAGAGCAGTCTCACCCAACATGATAACTACTTCTTCTGCTGATATCTTTTGGCTTGTTTCTTTCTCACCCCACAAAATGCTGTGTAATGGGCAAATGAACATGGAGTTCTCTTGCAGTAAATTGGATGAGTGAACAGAGGGAAATCAATTTCTTTATGATGGCTCCTACTATGAACAAAACCAGACTGCTTAACGAGTGCTGGAATGATAGATGGAGTTCGAGGACAGAGTCTATTATTACATTATGTTAAACTAAAACAGCTTTGTTGACTTCAATACATTTATTCCAAATTTTACACAGATAGAGACTGTGACTGGAATATACAGAGCCTACAAAGTTGTGGAGCAGGTTCTGCAAATTGGAGGGGTTTCTGCTTCTTCTGACACTTAGAACTAAACTGGATCAATCACCAATTATACAACACCTAAGGAAAAAAAAATTCTAACATTGCAAACAATGGATATGCCAGATGAATTAAGAGGAAATTTCTCTAATTTATGAGGTTTAAAAACCAAATTCTTACCTGGGTTGGAACTAAAGAGAGAGAAATGAAACTTTACAAGGACATTAAATAAATCATTTAAAAATAGCAAAACATGCTCTTTCCCATAATATGCAAGTGACCAGAAGAAGTAATGTGTGTAAGATATTCTGTAGCTCAGAATTTAATTGGAAATTAAAATTAATATCATATACAATAATTAGGATAGCTGTTCTCAAACTTTTTTGAAACATTTCCCTTTGAAGCAATAGTTTGATTACCCCGTTTTACACTCTTCACACCTATTAAACAAAAAAACTTGTATATATAATTATGAACAAATCCAGACCTGCTCCAGCAGCTCCTACTTCCAGCAATTTATAAGGTTTGAGGTGGGCTGTCCGGTGGGATACTCTATCCCTCTCACATCCCCCACCCGACAGCCCACCTCAAACTTTTCAAATCACTAGACTATGGTAACAATTTATAAAGGCAGAAATTAGCACCTGCATTAAGGCCTAATCAGGGATTTTAAAGAACCTTCCCACTGCCAAGCTGTTACAGTGTTGCCCCCTGGCAAATCTGAAGATAGGCAGCAGACCAGAAAGTGCTCTTATCTGGAGCACTAATTCCAACAATGCTGTGAAAGAGCACTGTTCAACTAATCAACTTCTTTCGTAAGAGAACATCTTTCATATCAATGAAGCACACAAGTGCTTAAAAATTCAGGAGCCATCCACTGATGTTGGGATGGAGCATTTAAGTCACATCAGGAAGTTGCCATTTCTGGGACATTCCTCATGGTAAACGTTTTTGAAAGCAGATAAGGATGATTGGGTTCTTCAGTTTGCCATGGCTGGGAGATAGTGACGTTTCCGGTCTGCAGACAGCAGAGGAGGAAGCGAGATACTGTTGCTGCTGCCAATGGCACATTGGAGCGAAAGAAGTCCTGTGCTCAGACTGTAAACATCTCTGTGGAGCGGACTTTGCGGAACTCCACTAGCAGTGCAGCTGAAGATGGCATTTCTAACAGGCATTAGGATCTAGTAACTGGGCATAGTCCTAAGCTCTGATTCCTCATGTCTTTATTGTATCTTACTATATCAGGGCAATATCAGAGAAATGGTAGAGCATAGCAAAACATGTGTGTGTATTTATTTGTTTGTTTAGTTTACATTTTTACAAAATCAGAATCTTGGAAAAATGACTTAGAAAGGGCATGTCTGTCTGCAGGCATATGGACCCTGAGGGTTACAGATGACTGCAAACTTCTTCTGAATTACAAATTTTTCACTTAATTTTGAAACTGAAAAATCAGTCTTCCAAAAATTTTTCTTTTTTTTAATATCCAAATGTTAAAAAAAACTACTTCTGCTTATTTTATACCTAATCACACGTTTAGTTGTTATTTTTAAAGGGGTTCTAAAATCTCCTACTAACTGTTCACCAGTAGTTGTGGTTTCCAGTGACACCTCCTGTGCCAGTCCCCTCTGAGTAAAAAGGGAGAACTCTCACTCTATGAATCAAACATTCATGATTAATTTTCCCATCCAGAGGCTCAAAGTCGAAACCCAGTTTTGCAAAGCATGTAAACCCACATTTAATTTTAAGCTCTGTTCCTGGAGCATGTATTTCAAGTTAAAAATTTTGCTGAATGGAGATTGCTATAAACACATCTTCAGTGCTCTGCTGAATCAAGTCGCAAATGCTGATTAAGGTGGAAAGCTAATTCTCATCACAAGGAAGCTGAATACAATCTTAGAAGACATCTACTTTTTAAGGTCAGATTCTAAGCTCTGATATACACTTTATATCTGTAACATCTCAGAAAACGTATAAACACATCTGACAAACTGGGATGCACGTCTGTTGGCCACTCCCGGTTACTAGACAGGCTTTCAGATTTGCATCACACACGTATGTGCGTTTCCTGGCTCCCCTCAGCACATGACCTACTTGAGCTTCCTATGTGGAAGGTTACAGTTTAAGAAGCAAAGTTCATGAATCGCCCTCTTTATGCACCCTGCCCACAGACAGCCTATTTGTGTATGTAAGCTGCTATGGAACGTTTCACGCTTGCAGCCATTGCAGCAGACATTTTGAAATGGTTTGCACATACCCACACCTACCTGAAAGTAAAACCGCACCATTAGAATAAATTCAGGACATTCCCTTTGTCACCTACAGAATACAAACAATTCTCCTGTGGTTTTACCTCAGTGCAGTACCCACTGGCTTAATGAGATTACACAGTGAGCAAACCATGGCAAGGCTGGATTCAAGATTTTCAGGGAGGCATTCAACGTATCAGACCTGCGATAGGAAAAAATATTGTACGCATGTAGCACAACGTAGCACAAAATATTGTATTGTATGTAGCACAATGCCTCCTAGATCGCTGAACAAGTCTGTCCCACCGCCTACCGCATATATGTAAAATACACACTGCCTCCCGTCCTCTGAGCACAATTTGAGGAGCAAAATCACCTCTCCTTCTGTCAGCCCCGACTGGGCAATGAAACCCGTTATTACCTCACTCCTCACTCGGCCTCCTCGGAGAGCAGTGTTCAGGTTTCTTTCCTCCATGGTACTACATCAGTCACTATTAGCAGCCTTCAGCCTTTGCTAGATCTATTACACATCATTCTGTAAATATGTTCACAAAAATTACTTTCCATCCCAGGTCAGGATTCAATGCGTATCAAGAAGACCTATAAAAGGAATAGAGCCATCAGACGTCACGTCATTCTGAAACAACCCCAAAAAAACAATTTGGCTTTTTGGAGGAGACAATAGGCTTTGAACTTGGTAATTACCAGCTATTCCTGATGACTGTACATAGGAAAAGCCACAACCTCTACTGCTCAAAGAGGCTGCAGATGTAAACCCTTCATTATTGTTTCTGCTATACAAATGTTCTTTTGCTTTTCTGTGTATTTAACCTTTATGAAGGCAAAGAAATTCAATGTTTAAATCAGCTTTAATTATATTTTTTTCTCGAGTGTTGCAACAAGGTCCCTTGAGCAACATCTTTGTGAAAAAGGCAGAAGAGTTTGCAAAAAATGGCTTTTAAAACACTAGTTCTGGCCCACAAAAGTATTTCTCTCACAGGACACAATAGACAAAGAAATGAGACAGAGTGTTTGCCTAGAAAAAAAAAAACTAAGATGGAGAAAGTTTTCAGGAATCCAGTTAAAACACAAAATGTTATAAAGATTACAGATGGCGCTGCAACCTGAGAGGAATTACACAACTTGGGCAGACCCCTTTCAAGGCTATCTATCTAAATTGACTCTGGTGTCCAGGACAACATAAGATTCATAAGGCACAAAGCCATCTTTGCTCCTCTCCCACATAATGTGCTTTTTGTGGTGCATTAGATTTCATGTGTAAAATGACTGTATTTTTAAAGATCCTTAAGCATCCTAATCTTTGGAAAACAGAAGCCCAAATACTTTTAAAAGTCTAACCCATTATCAGCTGGAAACGCAGTCAGATTTAAGAAATTCGTAAAAGCAATTTCAGTCACTTCTTTCTTTTCTCTGTTCATCATCAATAAATCTTTTTCATATATTGGTCTAATTTAGACTGCAAGCTCTACTGAGCAGGGAATATGTTTTTACATTTATAGAATGCCCTATAAATTTATGGCACTAGATGTGTTTTTATAATAATAAGTAAGAAAAAAAAATCAATTATTTCAGTGAAATGATACTTTCCTCACACTAGCAATTGATATTAACGCCTCCAGCAGTAGCTGATGCTGGCTCTGTCAGTATTAGAGCCTCGGAAAAATCCTGGAAATTGCGCTCATGTGTTTCTGTAGTGTTCGCATTTTAGACTCTTGGAAAGTAATAAAGCATTGCAATACAAGCTGTCTCTTGGCTCCTTGCTGACATAAAGGCACTCTGCTTATCAGTGAATTAAAGGCAACTTCTTATATTCACATGGCTAAATCATTACTGATATAAGACCATGACATCAAATGACTAGGATATGTGCAAGTGTAACACAGTCAGCTTTTGTTTCATTGTAAATTTCTTTGAACACTGATATAACTGCTGAACCTCCCTTTATGCAGACCTTTTGTCCCTGCTCAGCTTTTTTAAGTGCTTCTCTGGCCCACGTTGCAGGGGACACAGTGTGGTTTCAGGTATATAGTTTGCTGTGGTGGTATGCATGCAAAATGAATGCAAAATATGCAGCCAAGATAAGCCCTGGCAGATCTGGGGAGCAGAGCAGAAGAAATCATTTTGCTCGTTACCTTTAAAATCTCTTCCATTTGATAATTATACAACCAATAGAGGGAGAAAAGCACTTTTCTTTGCCAGAGGTGTGTATTTTCATGTAATCGTGCAGAACTTTCCAGGATGCCTACTCTCTATTTGAATCCTTAGGAATTAATTGTTTTATCCACCTATTTCCATAGGACAAGGCCACTAAATAATGAGACCCATAAACCTTTATAATTAAGGAAAAATACAGATAACATAGGAACAGGCAGAGCCTTTGGTGGCATAAAAGGACACCTCTAGCTAGTTAACTGGAATAGCCAATGCATTCCTGATCACAAGTGCAATGATTTTAACAGCTGGACTCACAAAATAGATCTCATAATTAATACATTTGAAACAAACCTGAGTTGCTAGATTAGGGCACTCTGTTCAAGCAGTGGGAGCATTCGTTAAATTGTGCATCAGATATCTATTGTCTGAACTGGTACTGATAGTCGCATTGTAAAGCTGATTCTCTAATATTCTTAGGATGCAATGTACTGCATTTTTTTCATCATTTCCTCTACATGTAAACTGATCTCCTGCGTTGAAGCAGTACTATTTAAAACAAAAGGGTTTGATTTATAGCCAGTCCCCAGCCTCATAAATCACACCTGCAGTGTGGTGCTCTGAGCTCCCTGTGTTCTGCCAGCATTTACCTTTTATAAATGATTTGGGTTTACCTCCCATTGTGATGGAGCCTAATACAATTGCATTCTTCTCTCCCAGCATTCACTCTTGCTGTTGCTCATTATTCCCACTGGGAATTCAGACCTAGTTTTTGCAAGCTTGTCAGGGGGGAGGGGATTGGTGGTGGTGTGGTTTTTTTAAATTAAGGAATGTTGAATTAAACATTTATGTTCGCATTCTGTAGCTTTTTCTATCACTAGACGTACTATGCAGCACACTTTTTTTCCTCCCCATTGACTATGCTTATACATAAGCTCCCATTTGCTAAGCTAACGATTTGGAACTTAAGCAGGACAGCAGCTTGAAGTGTCCAATACACAGAGTATTTGACCTTCAGAGTAACCCAGGTATGCACATCAGCCATTGTACAAACTGCATAAGGAGATTAAAGTCTCATTAAAAAAAAAAAATTAAAAATAATGACTTGAGTCCCCCAAGAGACTAAGTGCAAGGATTTTATTTTTAACTCTCAGAATCTACTAAAGTGCCCAAAAGATGTTTATACAATATTTTGCAATTGTGTCTCAAGTTCTCAACCATATAACAGTTCTGGCTGGTTAAGCACAGTTCAGACACTTGGAGATAACAAGACTTGCTCCTTAGAGCTGACAGCTTTAAGTCCCAATTCAGGGAATTATTCCTAAGTCATGGCACCATTTAACTGAGATTGATGGGATTTGTGCACGTGCCTTGATTTCCTCTGTACCAAAACAATCAGTGATTCAATTTGTTCAATTAATGACCATCATCACTGCTATTTTTACTGTTAAAGAATACTGCTGCTACCATACCTAAAGCCAGCAAAGAATCAATTGTAGTTTGAGATTGGTAAAAGCCACAAAATCTAAGTTACATTTCTGTCACAAATACTCAATACAGCTTAGATTCAGTTTTGGAGTCCAGTCTTCCAAGCATTTAAAACAGAGTCTGTTATTTGATTAGATGGTTGCAAATTTAGACTTGAGATTTGAAAGGCTGCAATGCATGTCAACTGAGATCAGGCTCAGACCTAAAGTAGTCGGAAAAATATTTCTGAAATGAATAGCAGTTATTCAGAAAAGCTACTCCTTTTCCAACATAACTCACAGGTGGACTGGAACAAGTGGACCTGTTCCAGTTCAATGAAGGATTAAGCTAAACACTTCTATTTTCAAAGTAGATTAAGTGAAACAAGAAGACATTTTGATTCCTGAATTAGAACTGTCCACACATGCAGTTATGCAGGAAGAGCTTTTGCACTTTAAATGCAAACCTTACTTTCATCCAAATTAACTTTCAAATGAAGGCAGCAAGCCTTGAATTATTGTGTCCATTGTCTGAAAATTCATATAAAAAACTATTTGTATGAAAAGTAGGCTTCCCAAGTTCATAGTGTGGGCATAAAAATAATCAGTTGTAACAGTTCTTGCTAGGTAATGACTAGCCTAATTTTTAGAATCTGCTTTGAATTTATTGTGTCTGATGTGTAAAAACTAGTGATTCCAATAAATGCTTCCAAAAAAGAATTCAGTGACTTCAAATGTTTTGAACAATTGTTTTAATTCTCTAGCAGTTCAACATCAGACTTTATTCTAAGCAAAAAAAAAAACAAAAAAACACATTTATACACTGACTCATAATTACCAAGAAGCAAACACCAAATTTTTAATGCCAACATTTGTTACCTCAAGTTTAAGTTTCTTGGATTTGTAACACAAATTTGATAAAGCCATGAGAAGAGATGGTAACTATGCAAATATTCTCCATCTGATATTTTATCTTACTGCAGGACAAGGTAGGAAAATCACTGCATGAACCTCCTCCGTCATTGCAATTGTTGTTTTATCTGCAGGTTAGTTTTACCATTGGATTTAACTGCAGTGAGTACAGTTATGCAAATCCAGCACTCTACATGCATAGGGTTAAATTACATCTTGCTCTCTAGCCTTGTGCTGCCCCAAAGGCAATCTGGTGAAGTATGTAACTCCATGGACTGTTACAAGTCCTCCATTCTGATTTGTTTTACGAAGTACTTTCATATATTGAGCCTCTCATGAAAAGAGGTCCAGGATTATGAGCTTCATTCTGAAGTAGCTTCACATGCAACCATGTCTACTGAAATATTAGTGAGTTTTATTGCGGGTTTGGTCCAGCAGTGTTTCAAGTTCTTTTTATCCAACTGCATGTGAGACAGCATAGTCATGACATGTAACATATCCTTATACATTCATTTCAAACAACCCTAAAATTCCAATGTTTCTTCTGGAAGGCAATGTCTTTATACAAGGGCCTATGAAAAATACACCTGCAACAAAAATGTTTATGCAAAAAAAAGAGATTTTTAATTGAATGCATAAAGCCTGTTCCTCCATCACAGTAGTCATTTGGGTTAACTTTGAAGCTTGATTTAAATATTAGCAAATGTGCAAGATTTATTGTTGTCTTTACACAAAGCAAAAAGGCATTAAATGTGCCCCAATGTCTTCAATGAATGAAACTCATTTCAGTAAATGTAGACATGTTTCAGTTAATGGGTTTGTTTATAATGCGAAGCAGCAATTATAAGCTATATCTGGAACACTGATAAACTCATCCAATCACCTCTCAGATACTGACACGACCAATTTAAAGGGGACTACTAACGCCTGCTAGATTTTCATTTGCACACACAACTGTGTTAGCTGGAAATGTGCAGTTTGATTTGCTTACACAGCTTTGACTTCTTCATGGACAGTGCTGAAGACAGGTATCTAGAACTGTACTGGAAATTTGGCCCCCTGTGATTCCTTACTTGCTAGTATTCTTGACATGGTCCATCCAGCTTTTTTCTGAGTTCACATTTATATAATAAAAAATCCTGCAATCCATTATGTTATTGGAATTTAAATGCCTGCCCCAAATGCTCCTGTAACAGATCTGATACTTTGAAAATACATTTAAATATCTAGACGTAGCAAGACAGTACTGCCTATTTCCACTTCTGCAGCTCGTTCACCCATGGGACATTCAATGAAGATACTTTAACCAAGAAACTTGCAAAATAAATATCTGATAGAGCCATTAATATGCAATAATAATCAATAAAGAGGGCTTTCCTGGCAATAAATGACTAGCTAGAGCAGCCATTAACTCTGAGAAACCTCCAATGTAGAGTGCGATCTGATCCTGAAAACACTTATTCATATTATCAGTGAATCACATTACAAAATAATCCTGATTTGTGAGAGCCAGATTTACTCATTAAAGTAACATCCTGTCTAAGTACCATAGCATACCTATTGTTTCTTAAGTACATTAATAAAGTACCATTTTTAGACCATTTGTTAAAAAGTTCTGTAAATACTACTTACAAAATTATTTAAAAAGAAAAAAAAGGGAAAAAAAAGCAGTTGCTTTTTTAAGAGCTTTAAATTTTAAAGTTGAGTTCTATGTTCCCATGGATACACTGCTTTGGTCCTATAATGGTCTTGCTTCAGCACAGTAAGCAGCAGGGAAACGGGACTTACTCTCAACATTTCAATAGGCTTTGCACCTTCATTAGTTAAGTGTTCCTCCAGTGGTGCCCAATGGGATACACTTTTTTTCCTTTTTCATTCTGAGAAAGAACTAATTCTTGTTCGTGACCCTGCGGTTGATCTCAGCACAATAAATATGCAACTGTATCATTTTTCCCCAATACACCCCAGGCACCTTTCTCTGGCTGGGTCACACACTGTCAGGTGGCTCCAAACTATTTATCATCATCCCAGATCATTTGTACAACAGTGAGTATCACCACTGACCTCCCGCCCCAGAAATGTGAAGTTTTTAGTTTATACACAAACCCTGTTTTCTAGAAGAATTCTTAGATTGATGGAATGATTATCAATGCAAATAAACAAATGCCTTTGCTTCAAAAGAAATGAGCTATTCTCAGATGTCACATCAATCCCATCTTATCCAGTTATACATGTGGGGAATAATTTTCTGATGCCACAGGTTGCTCTGTTTTCTTGATCTTTGATGAAGATGATCATTATGCTCCCCAGGATAGGTCTCAAAGACATTTTTAAGGAAACTGCTAGACAAAGAGAGAGCAATCTCGGAAGAAAAAGAGCCTATAAAGAAAAATAATTTTCTTCAGATGCAAAGGAGGCAGAGAAGGGTAATGTATTTCTGAAAGGGTCAGTAATGGAATACACAGCTTTTCATCTCCAGGTCACTAGTTCAGACATAGCTGAGGTTGTCAGTGATCAGAAGTGGTGAGTCTACAAATACTAGTAGGCTGCAAAACATCCAAGAAGCAGAGTGATTATTTACAGCAGCATAGAAGATGGAAAGCAGGCAAAATATGGTTAAGTTAACGCTAGCTGTCAAAATAACATGAAAACACATCTCTAGACAGAATACAGTTAAGAGAAATCCTATCTGCAGGGTGAGGTGGACTAGTGACCTAGAATCTGTTTTCTACAAGATGTTTTCAGATCTAATAGGACCATTGCTACACTCAGGTCAAATGAAAATTTTCCCTAGACTAACTTCTAAGATTGCTGCTGATCTTTCAAACATTCATCAAAACTCCTCTATCATCTGGTCAATAAAACATTAATCATCTATGTTAGCTAGGTTCAGAATGGCCAGCAAAGTTCTTTTTAATTAAAATATGATTGTCAAGTTTGCTATTTAAAAAATCATTACTACAGTCACTATTTTTAAGGTATTGCAAGTGATGCTGAATCTCAATGACTGTAAAGCTAGCCTGTATCACCATCAACACCATTGGTTTTGCTTTTAACTGTCTTCTTTCAAATGTCACGTAGCCTCTTCAAGCCCTGGGGCTATGTCATCCTATCTACAAACCAGTACATTGGATTCTGATACTGCCTGGGCTTTCAGGACACTGCTGCAGAACAAATCGCCATCATGATCAATATCTGGGGAGCTGTGACATTGCTAGATGTGAGCTTGGCTCAGTGACTCCATTAGTGCCATCAATACACATCCAACGGCCATGTGAGCAGCTATGTGGTGTAGTAGCAGTCACTTCAGAAGAATCATTGACTGACTTAGTGCGCAGACACAGAACTGACAATTAAATGAACTAACAGCTTCAATTTACTTGCCATGATCAATTCAAGCTCCAGTGCAGTCATGCAGAGAAAAGTTAGGAGCAGCATGACCAAGCCTGAACCACAGCTCCCATTTTGTGACACATAGTCCCCCAATAGAGAGTGTTTCTGTCAAGGGCAAATAAGACATTTAAAAATCATTTTTCACAGTTAATGTTAAAGGTATTCTTTCAGACACAGGGAAAAATATTTTGGCCAAGAAAACTATGGAACAATTAAGCAGAGCAGCTGCTGAGTGGGCTGCAGATCTTGTTTGCAATGAGCAAGGAAACCTCCTGCATCTAGAATGGAGTCTACTGAGTATTTGCATATAACCCAAACCATGGTCTGATTCTTTGCTGTCTCACGTAATGCATATTTAAATCTGTGCAAAGACTGTGAAACATGGTCACTCTGAGCAGACTTTCACAGCCACTTTGCAGCCCACAGAGCAGGACAGAAGAGAGCTGGTCCCCAACACCAGCACAGCAGCTTTGTGCCATTACATGCAGTAAAACCTACATTTACAGTATTTTTTTCCACGCTCCTCCTCATCCACTTTTTTTCTTCATCCTGGACACAGGAATGGTTTATTTACTTTTCATATGCCTATCCTGTATGAAAAAGGTACAGCAGTCTTTAAAAAACTGATAGAACGCTAAGTCACACTGAAGTGGTTTTGTGAAACTCATCCAAGTTCTTCAGTACAATTGACGTGGTTTCCTTTTAACATAGATGTGGCAGAGTTGAATAGAATCCCTGGAGACTCCACAGTTATTTTCAGTAGTGACAAGAGCCCATCCCAAACATAACTTCCAATCTGTTCATCCCTCCTTGAATACTAAGTAGAGCCTTTTCCTCTTATAATGTAGTGAAACCAACTTTGTATAAGAAAAACACCTCCCGCACTCCAATAACACCTGAATTACTTTCTAAGATATATGTGTCCTAATGCCACAATTGCTCCCATTGTAAGATGTAGATCAGGCCAAAAGGATTGTGCACTGCCTTTTATCCGACCCCACCAGCATGGGAAGTTCCACTGGGAGATACACATTTGTGTCAGAGGCAGCATACAGCATCTTGAAATTTAAAAGAAGCACTAATGAAGAGAGGATGCACCCAGAGGACAACAGAGATTTAATGCAAGCCACAAAGTGTTGGGAGTCCTAAAAAAAAAAAAAAAAAAAAAAAAATCACTTTTAAAATAAAGTGCCAACTTAGTAGTAGTTCTATGTAACATCATCAGTCAAAAGCAACAACAGAGGGAATTTACATCTTTTTTTGGCCAGTGACTCATTTTTACAGGCAAGTAAGTATCAGAATTCCCTACCATTGGTCTTTTAACCCATTTGTATAGATGTAGGATCTCTGCAAACGCAATGCAAATTCAGTTTTGGCAAAGCCATGGTTATTATGGAAGCAGTAACTTTGATTTTTCCAACAACTATCTGCACATAATCTCATCTAAAATCTTACTCTACAACAATAAAGTTTGGAGATTGTTTTCATAGTGTTCATATTATTCTTTCCTGGACTGCAAGTTTATTCTAAAGAAAAGAAAACAATTAAGATGCATTGTTTGATTGTGATCACTCATTCAAACAAATGCATCATTCACAGAACACATTCCTCTCTCATTTCACATGCTCCAAGTTTATATAACAGTGTGCCCCATCTTTCCAACAATTTGCATGCAAAGTCTGAAAAATTTCTCTCTGACTAGGAAAAAAATCCTCCCCACATACATGCTAGACCCCTTTTTAATGTCTTTTCAAAGGGAGATGGGTCTCAGGATAAAATGCAAGACATGAAAGGCCCGAAGACTGCATACAATTCTCTTGTGAAACAAAAGACATGATGCTCTGACAGCGCAGCCAGCCTTCAAGCATTACTATACGTCTGCAATCCAACCTGTCTTCAGTCCCGCAGCACAGCTGCAGTCCCAGGGGGCGGTTTCCCCCAAGCCCATAACGCCAGGCTGGTTACTGGCTCTGACATCCCTGGCACCAGCCCTTTCACAATTCCCCTCGTTCTCAGCCCCTCTTCCAAGTGCACATATCTGAGTATGGTGCCAGGGGCTGATCAGCTGCAGTACCCAGCACAGAGGCACCGTGACGATAGTGCGTACCTGGAATGTAAAAGGGGATCTGAAGAATAACTTAGCCTGCCAGACAACAGAGCCAATTAAAAACAGTGACACGATGTATGCGCAGCTATACAGAAATCTGTGACAAAGGAAGAGAAGTGCAGTGCTATCCTGCTATCTCTGCTCAGAAGAGAATTTCTACCAACTTTGCTGGGCATTGTATCAGTCAAAAAGTAGCAAAGGCACCGTATTGTTTTGTCTTAAGAGATTTCTCAGTTGCATGACACATGCATTCAAAAGATAACAACCTCAGTTTCCTATTACTATGAATGCATTAGGCTGGGTTTAGTAACAAGAAAAGCATCATAAATATTCCTGAAATCATTTTGTTTATCTTCTGGCATTGAATTTGATATGACTAGAAACACTTCAAACTTTGTTAAAATAATTTGTAAGCCAAATATTATCATCATGGAAGCTCATGCAAGTGCTCATGCCCATGTACTGGAAAAATATGAATATCACGTTATTTTTGGAATGATTATTGGGTGGTAGTAAAACATTGTAGAACAGGTTGTAAGAACAATTTAGAGTGGTACCAAATGGTTGCATTATTAAATTTCATCATATTACTTAAGACAGCAAGTACATGGTCTCCCTATTTTTTAAAATTATTATTTATATGGACTTAGCTGTCCTCTGTTAAATAATGTCATATAACCATTGACCCAAAAAAGCAATTGATCAGCTAAACAACATAGAAAGATTTAGCATCTGTATGCAACACAGCAGCCGTTTTTCAGTGTGTGTACCCACGATGAAGTACTATATACCACCACCAGTGTCATTCAGAAAACTGTTTCCAAAGGAAATTAATTAGAATGACTTTAGCTGCCCCATTCTAGGACTGCAGCCTAATGCCAGATTTTGCCAGGAAACCAGTCCTGATCTCTTCCTGTTCCTATTGCTCACTGGGGGCAGACAGGAGATGCAGGAGGATGGACACTTTATTTTGCATATTTTATTGACTTCTCAGTTCACAGTTTACCATCAGTTTGACTTCAATGGCAGTAGTGACCAAAAAGAAGACCAGACTTAGTGTGTGACCAGCTCAGAAGAGTTCATTCTCTGACTACTAAACATTACATAGAATATTAAGAACCAACTTTTGCAAAACCCAACTGGTATAGGCTTTGTTGCAAACTCCTGAAAGGTGTACATTACCAGTGTTTACCAGCCACTTACTAGTGTTCACCCTACCTCCTATAGTCTTCACACATCCTCCTTGGAGAGGCAGTCTCAATGCAATAGTCCCTCGTGCACACTCAAAAGCTACACCACCAAGAATCAAAACAGTTCTCCCTCCTATTCTGTATGAAGGAACTCTTAATTTTTTTAATGTACCACACAACCTGCTGCTAACACCAAAAGCAACATCCCCAAGAACAAGACTGTGTAACAGATTTTGTTCAACGCCTTTAAGCCTTTGAAGAACAAGATGCCAGCAGCGCTGATCAAGCAGTCATAGAATTACAGAGTCATAGAATGGTTAGGGTTCAAAGGGACCTCTGGACATCATCTAATCCAACCACTCTGCTCAAGTAGAGCTACCTGAAGCAGGTTGCTCAGGACCATGTCCAGATGGCTTTTCAGTATCTCCAATGATGGAGACTTCACAGCCTCTCTGGGCAACCTGTGCTAGTGTTTGACCACCCTCACCATGAAAAAGTGTTTCCTGATGTTCAGATGGTACTTCCTGTGTTCCAGTTTGTGCCTGTTTGAGTCCATAGCCTGATAGAAAGATGACAGGGAACAAGCAGCTGCAGTACCGGGCAGACTGGAAAGACAAGCAGGCATTGCTATATAAGAAGACAGAAACTACTCCAAACCTTTCTATGCACAATTATGGACTCCATACATTTAGCGACCAGTTTTTCACTCCTTTAGTGGTCCTGTCATGAGGTTTGTGATACAGCTTCTGTGACAAGCTCAACTTGTGCCCTTCATGCTCTCCTATCCCTATCAGAAGATCAGCCTCAATCTCTGTAGTGATGGGCACACTTAAATAAATCACAGTGAAACTTCTGCAAACTGTCATCTGGAAAGGGCCAAAAAGCCTAATTTTCTTCATTACAGAAGCTTGGGGGCAGGAGTTTGAATCTTTGTTCTGGGTTTTTTTTCTCTGGTAAAATATCAGTTTAATGTTTTTGGAAAGATTTTGCCTTTTTTTTTTTGTGGGCATATCATCAAAGCCTATTAGTGTAATACTTGGTATCGTTCATTTACTGGAGAAAACTCATTAAACACATGTCACTTCAAAACTGCGTGACATAACATGAAATTGAAATGACCTTTATTTTGGCACACTACTGCACTGAGTTAGAGTATTACTGAGTCCCAAGCGTTGTCTGTTTATGAATGCCAGTCAAGCTACTACTACAGCTCTAATGTGCTCACAGATTGTGCAGCCTATGAGCAACTGTAACTAACTGCAAATAGTGAAGTAGCTGTGGGGGAAGATCCACAGTTTACCAGGGGGAAAAGCCACTGCTTTGAGACAATGGATTAATTTATGTTGGAAATTTGACCGAATAGAAGTGGAAACTTTGACCAATTACTCACTTTTGTCAGATGCTGTTTCAGCGTTTGGCCTCCTGTCTTGCAGTCCATGAACTTGCATCTTGAGTCTAGGTACTTCTTCCCGTCCATATGGTTCTCACACCAAGTCTGTAAGAGTGACAGCTGAATGAGTCACGGTCATGCTTAACTTCAAGCACAAAGGTGTCTAATCCTTAGTCTTAAAAATGCACATGACTACATCATAAAAAGCCACAGGCTATAACACAGATCTTCAAAGCACTGCCACAGAGTGCACAGATGTGTACACCAACCCTCTTCCACCCACCGTCCCACTTTCAGGACTCGGGATAGTCAAACAAGAGTCAGATTTCCACTCATTTCCTGAGGTTGCTCAACAGCTTTGGACAGCATCAGATGGATGCTGTGGATCACTAAGTTTCTGTCCTCTGGACCTTTTAACACATATTCAGCCATCCCCTTCTCTCATCAGGGGACTCCTCCTGAAGAGGTACCGAGCTCCAAGACAAAGACATGACTGATTCTTCTATCTGTTCCAACAAGGGGCTCCGTGGCTATAGCAAATGCAGCATTTCAATGTGTCCAACTGAGGTCCTTCTCCTGAGGCCTAACAACACAAAAGACATTTTGTAATAGCTCCCTTTGAAATCAAATTAGTAATGTTTCAAGGCGTGACCCGTAAAGGGCTGCTGTCCAGAATCTACATGTGTTTGACAGATACATCTTCCACCTAACGGGCCTCTTCAAGAGTACAGATGGAATCAAGATGTGTGAACAGAGCTCCAAAAAGAGAGCCATGGGATATCAACATACAGAGCAAGGCACTCTATCTCAACAGATAAAAAGGAAACAATATCAGATACAGTGTGAAACAGCTCACTCCAGCTGGTAGGACAGATTCTGACACCATTATATAGGTGAGATTATTCCAGAGGAAGATGCTATTCCATATGTGAAAAAGCTAGCAAAATATGGCCCAAAGTAAACTATATAACCTTGTGCCAACTCCTTATAAAGGTCATACAAAGTCACAATCTCCTTTTCACATATGTGCATACACTCCAAAATGCTAAAAGTTACTGTGGGCTCCAGCTCTGTATAGTCAGGTACCCTGATGGGCTGGGGACTAGAGTCTTTAGGGAGTAGCTTATTTTTACCTAGCTACCTAGCCATTTGTTAGCTGAAGGACTAAGCAAAGTAACTTATGCGTGCATTTGGTTTCAAAGGGCTAATAAAGATCAGAGGACAACATTCTGGAGATAAACACTAGTGTACCTCATGGCACAGAAACTGTTGGTCTTGAGGATAAAACAAAACGAATGGAGAAGTTTTAGAAAAGAAGACGAGTTTTCAAGTTTGCCATGATGTAATTGCTTATCTGCCAGAAAACTAACCACCCCATTGTCCTTCAGGGTGAATCTCTCTGGAGCAGGAGTATGATGAGAACCCCTTCCCATAGAGTATAAAAATGGGGAAGCATTTGGTGGTTGGCCTTTCCAAACACCCAAAGGTCCCATTTGACTGTACAGAGAATTAATTTAAAGCTGGGCAACTTTCTGGCCCAGCCTCAGCTCCGTAATTCATCTTCACAAGAATTCACGGACAACAAAAAAAAAAAATCATGCTAGTATATCAAAAACCCCTGTAGCAGCCAAATAAAATGAAACACCTGCTGGTAGGAACTCCACCAGCTACTTCTTGTTGCCAGTGTCTCCTGTCTGACACTACACGTCAGAACCAGCTGCTTCTGAAAAGAAAGCAGATACTTTAGGCTAGAACTAGGAGCCAAGGCTAAAACACCACGGAGAAATGCCTGTGATTCACAGTGGCAGAGTTCACTGATGGTATAACTCAACTTATATCAGAGTCCCAGTGGCTCATTTCTTCAATGGCCTTCAAGTTCTGCTTCTGCTAACAAAAGGAATGGCAATCATTTCAGGAAATGGAACAAATTCCTACCTTCTCACAAAAAGGACAGAGGACCATGCAGTACTCTTACACAATTCTGAGATACGGTTATAGCCAAGATTTGGCCCAAGTTTTTACATACCAATATTTTCAGCTGCACTTGATTACTTAAAAAAGCCATGAATCAGTGAATAACACTCAAGATTTTCACACTGTTTTTCCAGGAACTTACTTTAGTGACCACGGAACTGTCACAGTGATTACAGAAACGTATGTGAGTGCCATCTTGATAAACCTGACATCCCCGTGAGATGTGCAGAATATGAGATTCAAATCCTGATAAGAAGGACCAACCCGAATAAGCTGGGAATTCAGCTCTCTCTCCATGTTCAGGCAGATCTCCCTGCTTGGACTGTGAAGGTGGTCAGTCGTCATGTTGGCTTTGGTCACTAACAGCCGTCCCCCAGGAGCAGAGTGAGAAAACCAAATCACTACCACTAGAATTTGATGGTGAATGACTTTGCACATGAATCCTAGTGTGGCCACAGCACTCTCTCTTGGATTATAAACCTAGTTAAACCTTTCTTTAAAGATTTTGTATATGAACGGTAATCTGATCATTCTCATCAGTGTATCTCTATCAGCAGCAAAGTAAAACCCTCCCATTGTATCTGAAGCAGTAACTAGCGTTCTCTGTGTGACTTGTAAATAAACTTGGCCCTGGAAACTGTGCTGTTGGAGTAGTGGGTAAGAAGAAGCTTTAAAAAAAAAAAAATAAAAATAATGCATTAAAACTAGGACTAAAGCTCAAAGGCAATGATCAGTGTCTCACAGACTGTCACTCAGGTTAGGAAACATGAGTCGATGCTTACGCACTGACTTCCCCCCTAGACTGGTACCTCTTTCTTTTCAGTCTATCATGACATATTTACAGCTTTGTCTCTCAGCAGTCCCTACTGAGACTCCAGGGATCCACACTGGCCCGGCATGAATGTTATTTTTCTTGTGCTACTACTGCTTAGAGCCAGTAGAAGATATTCAGCAAGGAATTAAGAGTCTGTGTTAATGTGACTTCTGTCATCCCCATATATCCTGGACTAGGTTAAACATATTCTTTCTCCCCTTCCCCATTTCAGCACTGCTTTCAAATGTATATGGTATAGAAGTAAGCTTGCATTAGCTACATCTGTACTAGAAAATTGAACGAGCCTGGGAGTGTTCTTCAGGATTACAGCTGCTGGTTGCAGATAGTTCCTATTCATACTATTTAACCCTCTTAGCCTCCAAAGCAAGATTGTCATGTACCTGTTCAGAACGGGTCCCTGGTTGGAGTTAATCCCTGAACGGTGCCCTGTAAATTATTTGGGAGAATCCCAGTTGGCCCAGGTCTAAAGCCTTCCAGGGACTCTTCTAACACTTTAAGTGTAGACAATGCAGTGCTTGGGAATGTTTCCTCACAGATTTTTTTAATAGTATAGACATTGCTGTAGAGAACAGAAAAAGAAACTCCAAAGTCATACAGAATCAAATGTCTAATGCTTTGGTTTTACAGTAGCTTTCTTTTGTTTTCATTTAAATTCCTGGTCAAAACCGCCTTACAGCCCACCAATATCATAACCTGCTGGTTTACAAAACTATTCAATGCTCCTGGGAACACCTTGATTAGCTGTAAATGTATTCTCAAACCTAAGTCATTATACTAGATGCAGAAAACACTATGGGTACATAAATTATACAACCACACCCATAAATGATACAACCCTTTCAGACCACAAGGGGTATAACTGTCTTTCAGACCTCCATGAAGAAAGAGAAGAGACTGAGTCTTTCCAAAGGGGGTACCCAAATTGTACTGTTCAGCAGATCTAAACCAGAAACTGAGTCATCTTAGAGAGCAAGCAAGCATTTACAGGTGTCTACTCTAGGACAGAGTTCCCCAGCTCTTGTCTGAGTGTGACAGGTCCTATGCTAAGGTCACTGGTTATTGGGTCATTCAAGCATTCACGATTGATGTAGAGTCGATCTGTTCCTCCTCAGTTATGCAGCTAGGCCACATCACCCCTCAGTTTCACTGCCCTTTCTCAAACAGATATGCAGACACAAGGACAGTGGTTTCACATCCTTACAGAGTGGAAAACATCTCTGCTCAGAGACAAAAATCCCCATCCCTCCCTGGTATCATTACTTAGTAGCAATAACTCCAAGGTGTTGAGACCACATTTAGCTTTACGGAATAAAACATAACAAGCTGTCAAAATGTGCATAAATAAATTAGAGTCATTATTTCAGCTTAAGGTTCTGGGGACATAAACAATCCTCTTGAAGTTTGCTGTGACATATTTTGCAGCGGGAGCCAGGCATTAAAATTACGTCCTGTATACAGAGAGCTGTAAATGCATTCTGTCTTAGGGCCTGGCACCACAGCGCAGAAATCAACAGACCTGCCTTGGAATAGAAAATAAAGCAGTCTGGGGCCAATTCCCTGCCCCTGAGCACAAGTTTTATGGCACAGCCCATGTCCATATGGCTAAACTCTGTCCTTCTGCTCATTCCCCAAAGAGGAGTCCTCACCCATATCTGCCTGCTTGGAATAGTCCCTGGCTCATGCTGCTGCCCTAACCCGTATCCAGAGATCATCGGGGAGACTGCTGGCTGGCACAGGCAAAACCATGCAATGGAGTATGCTAACAGTTAAACATCACGTTACCACTCCTGGCCCTGTCCAGGCTACTAATACAGATACAGTCTGGGAGTTCTGCTAGGATAGTACCCTAAAACACGTTTACCTTTCCATAAGTGACTTCCAGTTGCATAATAAGAAATGCAGTAAGCGAGATCCAAAAAAGGCATGAAGAATGAAGACATACATACGTTGTGGGCGTATAGGGACAGAAGGGAGCTGTACCAGGTGAGACCACAGATCCATTGTGCCTCCAGCACTAACCAACAGCACGGACTTAGGAAAAAGTATGAGACCAAGGTAAGCGCGCAGCGATGCTTCCTCAGTACTCTCTGCTGCAGCACTTGTGACTCAGGGACTTCCTGAACCAAAAGTGGTATCTTGGTTTTTAACAGCCCTCTGAGGATTCTTCTGAAAGAAAATGAACTCTGGATTTAGATGTTGCATAATTAAAAAGTCAGTGAAAATAGGCTTCAGCAATTTGAATTATAAACATGGAGCAAACATATTCATTCAGAAAATGCATTTTACATCAAAAGAACATCAAAACAAGGACAAACAAGAGTAGTGTCATTAAAGACGGCATCAAGCTGAAAGCTACAATCTCTAAGAGCAAAATGGCACTGACATCCTCACAGAAGGCTTTTGCTTGGGCTCAGTACACAGGAAACAAAACCAAAACAAATTCCATAGTGTATTCAAGGCAGAACCTGCTGTGACAGAAATCAAAACAAATGGCTAAAAACTCGGGGGCAAAATGTAGGATCTTTTCTATTTTGCAACCAACAATTTTTATAGCAAAGTTTTTTCCTGACATTTTTTGGTATGGCCCTTGAAGGTTTTTAAAAACCACCATAGCAGCTGTGTCTTTAGTCCCGATGGGTATTTTTGAGCTACTTGCTAAATCCATATTAGGAGCTGAGGCAACCGTGGCAGTATGAAGAACTGTTCCATTCCTGAGTGGGAAATTCCATGAGATAAAACATTCTTGCATTTTGTCCAGCAGAAATACTGTATTTCCACTGAAAATGCCATACTAATAAGCTCACTAGTGATGTTTTTTTCTAGAAATAAATAAGACAAAAACTTCTGACCCTCTCTGTCTCCCCTTTTTTTCTCCCCCTTTTCCTTTCTCCTTCTCTTCAAAATGGGAGCAAGTTGGTCAAAACAAATATCTAAATGCATTTTTCCCCCTAATAATAAAGAAATGGATATTCCCTTGATGGATCAAAAACATACCAAAGGAAAACCATCCTGCTTTCCAAAACTTGATGTTGACCACTGAGAGGAAACACACCTAGCATAGAAATGTTCTTGCTTGCTCTGTGCTTACACATAGCTTGGCCATCGCCATGCAGGTGCAAGTTTCAACATCCATGATCTGATTCCTCCGAGACTTCCCCTCACCTCTACGTAATTTGCAAACATGACACAAAAGTTGTTCCAGTACTTTTATTTGGCAAATTAGGGAAAACGTACAGAAATTAATTTGGAGCAGATGACGGAGCAATTCTGACTAGGACAGAAATCAAGAAGAATGAAAAGTCTTCAGCCAAACTTGGGAAGAAGCTATAAGGTGCTGCAATGGAGAATTCCCACATTCTATATATCACCATCTGATATACATATTAGAGGAATGCTGGTTATGTCATTTGATTCTGTTCTGCCAATAATTTCCTCATCTACAAAACAGTGACAGCAGTACTGCCAACCTCACAGGGATCCTGTGAGGACAATGAACTACTTTGCTGTGCTCCTACACCAGACAAACATTAAGTGAAGGATAAGGGAGTCCATCACCACCCGATGGCCTCCACATATGCCAGAGAAGCATATAGGGCTCCTGGTGTGAAAAGCAGCCCTGTTCATTCTCACTTGTAAGTACTATTGTAATTGACTATCAGCTACTTAAAGGAGCAAAATACAAGCCCAAGGTTTTGTCAGCAAAGGCTGTGAAGCAAAAGCAGTTGACGCTGTGATCAGTAGATACTGGCCAGGGCAACGCAAGAAACACAATATCCAAAGACACACAGGAGTAGGATGGGATCAATTTATCAGCCAACAAACTCAATATAATTACCACTAGCTATAACCACGCTTATTGCAGTACTATATAAACCTAGTAAATTAGATTTCCTGTCACCAAGAGGAACAATCTTTGCTCTGGTGCTCTGGATTGACAGGAAGGTAGGGAACCACGCATGCCACTGCGGAAAGATCTGTGATCATTTCACCTAAGTCAGCATTGACCTGGCTTCCTCAGATCACTAATCAGCTTCAGATCAGAACACAACCACTATACCAATGCAAGATACAAAAATATGCTGTTTACAGTTATATGTGTAAAATCAAATTAAACAGGGAAAGGGGAGGGGGGGAGTGCAGGACAAAGGAATCTAATAAAATCAGATCAGAATACATTTGGCTTGCAAAGCATTTACGAAAAAAATCTGGAAAAAATGTAAAATGATCCTTCAAACTAACCAGTAATTCCAGTAAGTCAGCCATACAGCAAGGGCTCAATGTTGAATACTAACGTTATAGGGAAGGGAAGTGTTTTTATGATGTGGAAACTATAGTGAGGGTAGTAGGTGACACAAGCCCCTCAAAAACATGGCATTTTCAAAGCAGTTTCAAACATCCTCTCAGAAGGAACAGTTTTATACAACAGTGTCCCCAAACCTCTCACACCCTGTTAGCAATCTCCATATCTTGGAACATACATGGAAAAAACAGAGGCAGCTCTACAAGGTATCCCTGGAAACAGGCTAATACAGAGGGGTGCAGCTTTACAGAAAGACATCATGAGGTTCCCCATTTCTTTTCCCCTCAGCCTATGTGATGGCAGGAAGAAGGGAAGACAAAATAAATACGGGAATCCCCCAAAAACTAAGAAAGGCTTTTCTGAAAATACTGTGTGTACATTGTATCCTACCCTTTCCTCTCTGGTGGTTACAGTCCAGATTACATAGGCACACCTTATCACTGAAGACAGACAATTAAATATAGGAACGGCTGTCAAGCAAATGGTCTGCGTTCTTGTGAAACCATTTCATCATTCTTCCACAAACAGGAAAATATTTAGCAAGAGGTGTGCAAACTGGGCACAGATGCAACGGTGCGATTGAAAGGTGGGTGTCATCTGCTCAAAGCAGATCTAGACAGAAGGATTCAGCATGAAAAATATCTCCTTTGTGCTAAAGACTGAAAATTTTCTTCCTCTGTCCTGAAAATGTTTGTTACTTTTATTCTAAAATTTCAACTGTTTTCTATTCATACTTCTAACAACAAACTGTCAACTGTGGTCCCATATGAGTATTTATTAGAAAATCCTATTGACCACAGCAAAATATTCCCCTGCTTGCTCACATAGGCCAAAGCATTTGAACCATTGGAAAATGCAGCAGCGAATAAAACACTCAGCCATTAAAACCCACTTACCCAGTTAGTTTCTCTCTAATATCCCTTCAGAGCTCCAGTTCAGTGACACGAGAAACTCCTAAATCTGGAAGGTGGTCAGTCTGCAGAGAAAGTACTTTCCAACAGCTTTCATGTGTTCTGGTGAGACTCTGCATTACTCCAAAAGCCCCCGGGACATACACTGTAGTAATAGAAGGGTTGAAATTTGTCCTTATATTTTTGCACCACTAAAATCTTGCATAATCCTCATTTTGAAGACTTAAGTGAGACTTAAGCAGTACATAGCCTCATACCAAGTCTTCTTTGTGTTGGCACAAATTTCACCCAGGCAAGACAATATTTGCTCAGGTGCAGTACCTTGGGTGAGAGTTAATCCCTTTCATTTCTGACACAATAGTTATTATGTACAATAACTAATAAAAGCCACTCTTGAGATCAACAACCTACACATTTTCAATTTCCTCTCACGCACTCTAGCCTTTCATAAGCTCCTTTGATCCTGTATAGGTGTCAATCTTTACATGCGTATAGGTCACAAGAAAGTTCATCTCATGTTAATAGCCCAGTAACCTTCAGATGCATTGATTTTAAGCCATTTTCATTTCCACATTTCAATTTATCATCTTATTTCAGTCACTCCATTATTCTCAAAGACACCAAGCTACAGGGACTGTGATTTTTCTTGGACTCCGTATGAGAGAGTAAAAAGTAAAGTCAAATATCAAAGCTTCCTTCTTGCCTGGTCAATTGGAGACACACACACACACACACACACACACACACACACACTGTATCCTTCCACATCAAGGGAAAGGTGGGCCATCTAAGGCAGGATTTACTGGGGCTCCTAACCCAGGACCAATATTCCTGAGACAGTGATCAGACAGAAATCACACAAAACACAGAATCGAATCACGCAGGCTCAGTATGCCTGGTGAAATCTGCACCGAGGACTCTGAATTTGGGGAAGGGGAGAGGGCTGCCTGACACAGGCACCCCTAGAAGAGCTCTGATGAAGGGAGGGTGCTGCCTTGGGTTTCTGCGTGGAGCACAACCATATCCTCTTCTCCCTCCAGCGCCGGAGGCTGAGCACAGCCCTTCACAAATGTACAAGCTGGACCCTGCCATGGCCTGGACCGCCCCCCACCCCCCCCCCAAAGTAAGACATCCTCCATAGATTTTCCCATTTTTCCACAAACTACTATTACCAGATTAACACACCGAAAGTCCTGCCTTCTTTGCTGTTTCAAACAGGACCAGATGCTGCCAGCAACAACGTGCAAGGCAAGAGGGACTGGACTTAATCTTTTCTGGGAAGGCAAACCTTATAGAAATGTTTGTTTTCACTCTGCTGTTCAACATTCCAGCTAGTGGGAAGCTTCAGGAACTTGTTCCAAAGGCTTGTTTCTCCTGCTCCCTCCCATGGCAAACTGAAATCAATATTTTTAGATTCTTCTCATTCCCTTAAAGACTGTCTCTCTTTCTCCCTCCCTTTCCGAGGTCACACAAACTTTGCTTTGGACTCCAAACTATTAATTTTTCACATTACTCATTTTAGGTGTCTGAAAAGCGTCTTATTCATCACCCTGTGGAATGAAGTGTTCCTTTTACTTTTATTTTATTTTATTTTTTTTTTAAGACAAGCAAAAGATACATATCTCGGCAACAGAAATGAAGCTTCCTCTATGTCATCGCAACAAGGTGTCTCCAAGTCAGATTTGCAGCCCCCCCCTTGGCACGCACTTGTTGGCTTTGCTACACACTCACTCAGAGCCCTTTATTTCTGTGGGCACAGCAAATAACCATGCCAGTTGAGGATATCTGGGATGCCTTTTCATCCAGATAAAGTAACTGCAGGGAAGTTGAATTCATTTCTCACTGGCTACTGAACACTGTGCCACACATTAATGACTTTTGGTAGCCACTAGCTTAAGCTACACTCTTAACTAGAGCTTAAAAGCTGCGTAGCCCAGTGTTGGCCTCCAAAGCTCAGCAAGGACTCCCGTCAGCAGTGCCTGGAGAAGAGATGTGCATGTAACACAGGAAGTGGCTTGTGAAGCAAGAAGCAGCGTTCCTCATTTACCAAAAGTTCCCTTTTCTGCTCAGCTCCTCTCCCGGACTCGTTTGGACTAGCAGAGGAATACACCAGTGCAGCCCTACCTGTCAGCAGGGAAGAATGTTTGTGCATCTGATTCCTCTATCTCTCTACCAGAGCTTTGCTCTTGGATCTCCTCAGGCTCCTGATAACCTCCTGATGTTACCACAGCTGTTTGTTTAACATAAACCCATAAAATTCTTGAGGTTGCCACATCGCCCTTTTCTCCTGTCCACACCCAGGACCTCCTCATCTTCTTACATACAGTAAACAATTCCCCACAGGGTCCACATTTATTGTGATAACTAACAAGCCCATTAAAACTTCAGCTGTGACGCACACTATACAGCAAGCTTTAGTGCACTGCTGTCAGGTAAGACTTTGCTGATGCATTCAGACTTTACCAATAAAATAATATTTGTGTTCTCATAACCACCTACTGAAGTCTCCCAGAATGCCATAGCAAGAGGTATGAAGTATTTTTTAGAAAGAAAAAATAAAATAAAAAAAGAGAGAAAATATTTTTCCCCATAGAGACTTCAGCAAATCTAAGCTTATGTAGACAGGGTGGAAAACACTCTGCAAAGGCAAAAGGAGGTGTCACAAAGCCAGTTTTGTCCAGCTCACCTACACAATTCCTTTGGTTCAGAACAAATCGAATGCACGTAGCACCATAATCAAGTATTTCTGGTTTGGCCCCTGGGTGGACAGAATACAGCTGAAATCCAGATGATCCACATTTTTTACATCAGGTAAGCCAGGATCACATACAGGGCAAAGCAATTTGCAAATGCCCCTATCTAGACTTCAGGTCTGAAAAATATGCTGAGCTGCTTGTGCTTGTTTGGAAACACTCTTAAGTCTAAGTCAGCAAGAAGGTCTTTACTTGCTGCATTGCTTCATGCCTACCTAGGACAACGTCCTGTGCAATTGTTTGTACAGCTGGATAGAGCATTCAGGATGTCTGCTTGAGGTGGGAGTCCTAATTCCTCTCCCCTATGGACACTTGAGAATATATTCTGTGACAGATTATATTATGCACAGTTTCTTCATTCAGTTTTCCCTCAAGCTGAGACTACCTTTTTGATAAATACATAGGTCTACATTTACACAAATGCATAGATATACACAGCAAAAAGAGAGAGAAAGAAAATACTAGTCAATCTGTATTAACAACCTTTATTTTAACAATACAAATATCTGAAAGCATGTCTTTGTACATACCTTTCTGTAAGTCCACAGTCTATTTCCCAATCAAAGACAACATGTTGCCCATGCAACAGCAATAAAGCTGTCATACTACCCTCGGCTGTAACTTGCAATCTGTCTGTATCCAATACGTCACGGAAATAGAAAAGGTGCAGGCCCTAAATCTGGATGAATTGACTGGCAAAGGGCTGTGCTACCTAAAGTTCAGATCATTTTTTTCTTGGCAAAAGCATTTAAATCCTCTAATGTAGATTTATGTCATTTTGTCTGGGTGCCTTCCCCACAGAGGCTTCAGAAATTAATCATCCTTCCTCCACAATCATGGAAATATCCCTGAGTTAGCATAAAATTATTTTTCAAATTTTTTTTGCCTCCTTTTTTCCACCTCTTCCCTCTCCGCCAAAATACCTGTCCTGGCTGAAAATATCACATACTATATTTTACTCTTAAGGAGAATTTTTTCTGTGATAGTTAACAAGATCCTGCAAATGATTAAGACTGTAACATCTTCAACATTTTTAAAATTGTTTTACAGATGTTGCTGCTGTTTGGTCAGACTCACAGATACCTGAAAATTCAGCATCTTTAGAGATATTTTCCTCTTTCACAATTTCAAAAAGTTCCAGACTTGTGATTCATTTTAGAGATAAATGGCCAGCAATAAACTACACTCCCTCCCTTTTTGGGTTTTTTGGTTTTTTTTGGTATGTTTCATGTTTCATTAGAAGATGCAAAACACCCTGACAAACAGGAACTGAAAAAGAAAATATTGGAGCAGGGAGCTGTGTTTGTAAAGATGTCAGTTTAATATAGGCAAAATGAAAGCTATTTCATAAAATCTATTAATAAAAAATATTCCCAAGCTAAACCAAAGTCAACTGCAGTATTTCTGCTCTACTTTAAACAATATTAGTTTCATAACTAATTATCTCACAATTACTAATATTTTTCCTTGATGAACTCTGTGCTGCCTCATCCTAATGAAAGCGCTGCAAGGTAATACAGCAGTTACATGACAATGCAAATAGGACCCATTCAATTTGCACAAAAAAAGGTTGCAAGGAGCAATTAGCACTTCATTAATATGATATAAAATGCTAATTTGCCATATATCCCAAGTGACTCAAAACTCCTTTCCATCCATATGTGCAAATAATAGTTAATATGATGCAGTGCGTGTGAACCAGGTTCATGGTGCATTAGCTGGAATCCCTGTGTCAGTTTTCTGTGTAATAGCTATTAGTTAATATGAACAGTAGCTCATATTTAACCTATGACAGCAGTGTTAAATGATAAAAGGATCTGTTGGCAGCAATATCTCATAATTCCACCCCTGTAAAGTTCTCCCTTCCTTGCTATTCAGGATGAAGTATTGGAAACTGACTTCTAATCTAATTTATAAAGCAGATTGAAATGAAGTGCTGGTAGCACTCAGCTCGGCTGCTCAGCATTTCGAGAGGCAAGATCATTCCCGGTGAATCGCACAGCTCAGGCATTCAAGCACTCACTGGCAGCTTCTAATGATCAAAGTATTTGACTTAAATAATTGATTTATTTATACCAGTAAAGAAGCTCCAGGGGGTTGTGAATATTATGAGATATAATCACACCACTAGGGAATTAGAGACACTCAGATGTGCCTTGTGCCTGCTAATGCCCTGCGGGTGTGATTAGGATATCACACATCAAAGGAATTTGCTCTAAAATTTTTCATATAATAAATTAATAAAAATAATTTATTTAAATAATTCCACTGATTTAACAGGACAGATCTGATGCAAGATGCAGTATGCAGAGAACTACAATGAAGTTTGTTGATCTAGGACAGTGTAGAAGCCCTGACCATCTCCAGTTAACACCCAAGTACCGGCAGGAACCTCAGGCTAGCAGGTCCCTTACGAGGTATTAGCATCATCTCACAGCTTACTGTCTGTGATGAGCAATCCCAGAGATGTTAGCCAACCTGCATTGTCTGAGATGGAGTAAAACGGTGCTCCTTCAACAAATCCTTTCACGAAGGGAAACATTGATTAACAGTGACATACAAGGCGGTACAGCATGCTAGCACAGGCAGGCTCAGCAATGGCTGCAATAGCTCATGAAGAACCCAGGATCTTCTGGCCAAATTGTTTATTCAGGTATTTTAACAGCTACCTTAATGGTTTATACGGCTTGACCATTGCAGACTGCAAGTATTTTACAGTCTTCAATGCACTTCTCACCCCAGCATTCAAATACAATAGGGAAGTGTCCTTATTTTAGTTGTACTCATAAGAAATGGAGTTACACAGAGACCAACTAACTTGCTCAAGGGCACACTGACAGTCTGTGGGATGACACTGACAGACATGGGGATTAAACTTCTACTGACTTTTTGCAGTATGCTTCTATTCCAGGAATACACCAGCTTTTCCACAAGGATATTACAGCAACAGGCAATTAACATCATGTTATCTTTAACCTAGCATGCTGCAAGGGAAGCGTATAGATGTTCCATTTCCAGACGTACAATCCTTTCCTATATCCCAGGACCCACAGGGAAGCATTTATGGCAGTGACAGGAAAAACAAACGCATTCTTTCAGAGAAGAGATGTGCATAACCCCTGTAAATCCTTTCAGAGCCATGGAAAGGCATGAAGATGGAAAGCGATATTTGGGGGCAACTTGTGCCTTGGACAAACTCCAGGTGCAAAACATGATGGCTGTCCTTGGGTTGCAGAAAGAATGAGCGAATAAGACTTTTTGAATCCATGTCTCAACTCCCCCAAGGTCAGGCCTAGTCTGCCTTATACTGCTTTAATGACCTCCGAAGATGTTGCAAAAGAACTACAGAACTGCAATGCTGTTTAAACAAGTCACACAAGTTCTAAGTAATCAACAGCAATTATAAATTCCTGCAAAAGCAACATTTCTATCACTAAAATTAGAAAGGGAGAGGCTTCAAGGGATTTGTTCATGCCTATGGGAAAAGCCTTAGAATGCATTCAACTTCTCCACACTTAAGCTTCATTCCCATCCTTGCATATTTGTTCTGATTTTGGCACAAGAAGCATTGTGCGTGCCGGCTGGGTGCATTATCAACTTATGCCACAGAATGAGGTACCCAGGGGCTTATCACAAATCAGATGTCCACCATATCATACATGTTTTTATTGCAAGGGTCAGATCTGAAACCAGCTTCAAATGCACCCAAAATTCAGTCTCTCTCACTCAGCAAGTTCAAAAGAAACTCTCCTGTCTTGGAATTTCAGGATTTAAACTGAGCCTGGAGTCATGCAGTCCACTACCAATTAGCCTGACAGTGCTATGTGTAGCATGCTGTGTTGAAAACAAATGTATGCATTTCTTTATGTTTTTAACCTCTTTCCTTTTCTTTACTTCATTTTTCCAACATGCACATAATAAATACAGCCTGTCCTACAGATGCAGCTTCACTAAGGTGCACAACAAGAGGACTTTTTTCTCCCCAGCAGTAAGGAATACACCACCATTCACTTGATGGGATGTGGCAGAGGCTACCAGGGTGCAGCCCTCATAATTTAGGTAGGGCTGAATCTGCCCATATGGTCTTGTAACGTGATGTGTATTTGCTTTGTCCTACTTGTGTTTCTCTTCTGCCCGAGTTCTCCCATGCCAATTTATCCTTGTAGAATCGAGTTGAATACAATTACGATGAGGAATCAGAAAAACTCAGAAATAGTCTTCATATCTAGGCCCACCTTTAAAAAATAAGTACAAAAAGTCAGTAAATCCCTGACACATCTGTCATCATTACAGACAGAGTCATGTCACCAACTCCAACCCCGATTTCAAATTCTTCCTGTTTTCTGTGACTGCCAACTTGTGCTTCAACAGCTACCTGATCTGAGGGAGTCCCGTGTTGACCAGGAAATCTCAGATGTGATCCCCAGTCAGATTATAACATGGTTCAGTAATCCTGATCCTAATGATATCCCAACACGCATCCCACAGTATGGCTGCTTGTTAGTTAAAACTGCTAATACCAATATCCTACCGTTGAAGCACACTGTCAAGTTTGCAAGCAGCCAGTGAAGATGAAGGATTATTAACAACATCAGCTCTCAGAACTGAGGGTTTTTTTAAACAGTCTGTTTCGTTATCTGTATCAGCCGTGACCTGTGTGTTACTCTCAAGGATAACAACAGCTACAACACCTTAAGCAAACCAACCACTTAGAAGCCCAGAGAAATGAATCGCCAAGAGCAAGCTCACACCAGAAAGCAGCCCCTGAATGTCTTAGCAGTGAAAATATCTGTTCTTGATTGGAGATGAAACTTGAGTGTCAAGGCACGTAACAGTATTAAAAGCTGAAGCTTATCAATATGCTAGAATTTTCTTTATTTATAACTGCAAATATTATTTATGTCTATACATGAAGGTCTATAAGGGACTATAAAATACTCTTTTTGCATACAACACTGTCCTTTGCTTTAGCTGAAGTGGGAGATGGATAGCATTTCTCAAAACCAAACCTCAGCAGAACAATAACCAACACCAAGGGGCCCAGCGTCTACTATTAACATAACAACACCATGCTGACTGGCAAGCCACGGCTGAGCTCAGAGGCAGTAACGTAACTGCATGCCAATACAGGTGTATGAATCACAGGACAAAGGTGACTAAACAGGAGCTTTCATGAGCAGGTCCCAGCATTGAAGGCTTGGCTGTAGCAAATCAAGGACAGTAATAACCAACGCGTGGCTCCGATGAGCCAGACCACAGCCAATAGCCTGGGAGCCAGGAGGAACATCAAGGCTTGGGGTGCTAGTGGCTTGTCTTCCCAAGGATACAAAGGTGTCATATTTGCACAAGCTGAGTCTCCAGTTTGCCTCCATCCTCATCCTCCATTGCAGGAATTTAGTCTGAAGGTGACAGAAACACAAATCGCCATGCCAAATCACAGCCAAGTGGAAGATCCAAAGTCAAAAAATATCTAGAGTTGGGAAAGAAACATTTCAAGGCATAAGAAACCAACAATAGACTCAGCAAGGGCAGTGGGCTCTGTAAATGAAAAGCAGGGGGCAGCTCTCCTCTGAGCAGCTTTCCCCTCTGCAGAAAGCCACCCTTCCTTACAGCCTCTCATAGTGCCTACATTCAGTTAGAAGCCAGCCTCCTTCATCCCAGTTCTTGCGTCCCAGGCATTGTGAAATCTTAGTGCTGGCAGCATTTGCAGCTGTAGGAAGTCAGATATAAGCCCTAGTGCTACCAGTAAGCTGCTGGCAATGGAGCCTGGCAGGCCTATCACCAGCTACAGGCTTCAGCACACAAAAAAACAGTTAAATAAACCACAGACTTGGTGATCAGCAACAGAACCTGCCTGCTCATTCTACCTGGAAAAGAAATTCCCCCCTTTTGAGCTGGCTGTTAAAGTGCCACTCTTCTCCGAAAAATACCTGACGTAATATGGCATCCTCCACAAGTCCTGCAGCAAAAGTTTCAAATCTGGGACTTAAGTTAGATGACTGAATCCACACTTACTTCCCTGAAAGAGAGAGACGGATTTTTAGGGGCACTGACTGCTCAGCGGCTCTGAAAAATGAGCAATATGAGAGATGTAAGCGCCAACACAAGGCACTGCAGCTCCAAAGCATCACTCTGGGTACTGATGTCCTGGTCCAGCCATCTCCTAGTCATGGAGGGAGACCCCCTACCCTACGTGGCTGCCTGCTCTATATTCCTCCTCCCCACTTTGTGGGCCAGTTAGGCCTTCATTTTGAGTAGAGGTTCAGCAAACTGAATAAACAAAATGTTAACTGCAGGGCCAAATTCATCCTTGGTGTATGCTTGTAAAGATATAGCCAATACTATCCAGGGAGGAACCCAATGACACACTTCCACATGAGGTAGAAAGAACATTACTTATCTTTTTAGGGCTTTATACTGCTCCTGACAAAAATCAGTAGAAAATTTGCCTTTGGTTTCAAAGGGAATAGAAAGCCGCACTATAAATTTTAAGCAGTTTGCAAGGTTTTTTTTAAATCTTGCCTTTTTCATAAACTTACAAAATGAGAAAAGCTTCTTTGCAACCGATAAAAAGACAACAAACGTAGAACTCATTACTACTTAGCAGCCATTGTACATGACAGAAGCACTGTTTATTTACAGGGCACCCCCCTTTTGATGAAGAACTGCAATGATTTCTAGTAAAATGTTTAAATCTAACTCCTCATTACTCGAAGTTCCCCACCCCCCTGACAGCGTGACAGCCTTGAAGCCTGTGAAAGGAGGAATGTAATGAGTATACATTAATGTTATATACTTTCCACAGTTCTTGTTCTGGTGTGACCAGATTTATGTACAGAGTAGCTTGAATGTAATCCATCACGATTATACATAGCATCGGCTTCAACATTTCTGCAGGTAGCACAGTCTCCAAACTCTCTTAGCTGCGGTTGTATGAAAGGAACTGAGATGTGGTGACACAATGTTCATTTGTTTTGGTGGCAAGACTCAATTAAAACAACATAACGGGGTTTAAAAAAATACTAATCTGTGAAAAAATGTGAAAGTGAGTTAAGTAAAACCTTCAAATATTCCCTTGTTCAAGACAAGCTGTGTGGGCTGACAGCTTCTCCCAAGGGAGCAAGAGGTCTTAGAAAAAGCCCTGCTACGAAAGGACTGGTTGTTAAGGCAAATCCCCACCAGTTGGAGCCCCCGAGGAGGGTGAAGCCCGGCCATTGATGCCCAAACACAGAGAAGACATTGTAAAGGAAATATGGGGGATGAGAATGGCAGTGCAGGAAACAAAATAGGGACTGCCTCCCACACAGGGGGACAACAAACCTGTGAAAATAAGAAACTGCTTTTTTACTAGACAGATTTTTAAGGTAGAAAGACATGTCCTATGGTTTTCAAAATGCCACCTGGGCTGTTAGGGAACTCCATGCTATCACTGCTTGAGGCATGGAGGGAGACAAGAAGGCAGGTTATTAAAGGTAAAACAGAAATAGAAGGAGGCTTTTTTGGAAGTAAGAATCATTTCAGTTGCTGCTGTCTTCAGTGGGGACAATAAACCCAAAAAATAAAGTGACCTCAAATATTACTGACTCCCCATTTTTATCCCAAGTTTTGCAATAGCCAGTGTTGTTCCCAGAGCCCCAGGATCCTCGGGTCTTGTCATCAGAGTTCCCATTTTTCAGAAAGGATTGCAGTTCAACCAAGTTATATTTTAAAGGCTTTTCACACACAACGTATAATCATGAACGTGCTGCAGACTGTTAGAAATGAAGTAATTTTAGAAAGTACCAATTGGGAGTGGGTGAGAGAGAGGAAGAAGAGGCATGTAAGGAGCTTTGAATCTCTGGAGCCGAGTAGTTTCACAGAGATAGGACTGCTGCAGAGAAGAAAAGCTCTCTTCTTGTTGATATACATTGTCCAAAGCCATAAACAGATTGAAATTGAAGACAATAATAATTTACATTTAGAACGTGTTTTTCATTGAAGAACTTACAGGTAATTTTACATATCTGCAGTTCTCATATGCCATTACACTTCTCTATATAGTTACTCCGATAGCTTTTTCATGGCGTACTGTACAGGAGCCCAGAAAGCCAAAATGCTATGCCCCAGGACACAAAGTCAGAGCAGCTAGCAGGATTACAAAAGCCCTCCTCCCAGACCCCAGGTCTCACCAGAAGTCCCCAGCATATGTGTACAGTCAACGCTGGTAAGTGATATGACTATAATGACTAAAGACAAAAGAAAACATTGAAGAAGGATTCAACGCTAAAGAAAGATGAGGAGTTTCCATATTTAGTGCCATAATGCTGTATCTTTAGGTCTCTTGTGCTGCTCTTAAGTTCTTCTAATACATGAGCTGTGGGAGAGCAGAAAAAATTGCTGGAGTCCCACACATGAAAGAATATGTCCCATGTGTGAGGTTGGATTTACTTCCCCAGAACTTTACTCCCCCAGAAGCTTTTTCCATTAAATAAATCCACTAACGGAGAGAAATATGTTTGCAACCTCCATTCTTCACAGTGAATTGCCTAAGATGGAGGTTGTTCTCACAAAGTAAGCAGGGTATTCAGCTGTGAAAGCATAACTAAAAGACATCTGTACAGTTCTTGGAGTCCTCAAAGAGAAGATGTGGCCAACAAGACCCAGGACAGCCCATTAGCAGCCTGTTTTTTTCATGACATGAACTTTCTTGCATAGCCCATGGCAGTTTCCATTAAGAGCAGTCATTTGTTTAAATTTGCATTAAGAACAGTAGTTTCTTAGAAGGCAAAATCATCCCAGCAATTACTTTACAAAATGATCATCTCTGCTTTCATTTTGAAAAATAAAAGGAGCTGTCTCTTTCTGGTGTGCGTGGAGAGCTGCAGGAACTACATGGAGTTGGCAACACTGAATCTACCAAAGAGGCTGGAGGCAGCTCACAGCCCTAAGACAATGCCAGCAGGGCACTCACAGGGCTGTTGTCAACAGGACAGCCACATGGCCCCACGGTATCCCAGACAGCCCTGCCCTGACCCTCTGGTGGCCTCCAGAGAGTCTGTGAGAAGGAACACGTGCCCAATGAGCACTGCTCCTTACCTTTCCCGGTTTCTACAGCTCCTCTCTAGGCCCAGTGATGCTGAAGTTCAGCTCGCTGTACACAGTTAAGCAGAATAAAATATCAGGTTTAGCATCAATAATGGCTATTACAGTTCACCTCCAAACACTCCCACCCATTCCATTGTGCTGCACAGCTCTAAATGCCCTAAATATGACATCCCTCTCATACATACACCAGGCATCTATCTTGAGACACTCAGACAAAGCTGGGAAAGGGATGCTGCTTCAACATATTCAAAGTTTCTTTTGGATTTCTGTCTCCTGCATTGGCACTTCCATGCTCAGGAACTGACAGTGACAAACAGTGCACAACCCAGTTGAGGTGATGCTAGATGTGCCATTACAGTATAAAAATTATGAATTTGCAACATGGTGCTGTTTAGGAACTCCAGCCACAGGATCCACAGCACTGTGGGCACTCTGTGAGCTGTAATAAATGGAGCAGAACAGATCATTAGCTACTGGACTTACGACATATCATTTCTTGTCAAGGCAGCATATATTTGTGTCAAAAATGGGTGCGTTGCTTTTGAACAAATCACACAGAAAGACAGCAATGTTTCTGTTTGCAAAGGCCTCACACACAAACTAACACAATTTCCAAACAACTACCCTAGCTGACCACACAGCAGCAAGTACCTCTGTTGCCATTGATATTAAGAAAAGTGCATTAACATAGGAAGAGTTTGGGAATCCCAGACTCTTTTCGCAGGTCCCAGTTGTTACTTTATTACTATTACCATCCCAAAATCCCAGAGAAAGAGCTAGGGATTTAAAACAGATTATCAACATTACAGCAACGTTTGTGGAACTTGGATGTAAGTAGAAAAGTTGTAAGAGGGAAGACTTCGGAGGAATTATTGGAAAGTTGGTCTGTGTGCACTGCTGGAATGCTTAATGCTTCTCCAACAAAGTTTCAGTTCAGTTTTACAAGCATGGCATCCTTTTCACATTAGCACATGTTATGTGAAACATCACCCTGCTTTCCCAAAATAGCAGCTCTAACGAGTTTCATGGTAGATGTCCTGCTGATCAAACATGGGTTTATGAGCAATACAAAGAATCAATAGGATGCTTGCGCTCCATGCATCAGCCCAAGTACAAGCACACTGCGGAATGCCTGCCTTCTGCCCACACAAGAGCTATTTGCTGGCTAATGAACAAGGAGACACAAATACAGTCATACCGCAGCTTATGAATAAGTTCAGCTGAAGTAGTAACATACAGTTGAAATTGTCCAAGAAAATATACTGAATACAACTTTCTATTGAAAAAAGGAAGCTAAGACTCAGCGGTACATGGATCACACAGGTTTAGCCTCTCTCCTCCAGTGGACATAGGTGAGAGGGAAGGAAAAAGACAAAAAGGTAGCATGCCTTCCACGTTCTCTCTTCCTCCACTAAATGTACACAAGCCCCTCCACAAGCCAGCAGTAAGCTTCGGCTCCAGCTGATGGCATCATCTTGACACAGGGACGCACATCAGGTTTGCATGTAGCATTGAATCCCTAAATGGGAATATTAATACTTATCCTCCACACTTTAAGGCTTCTGTAATAGGGTGCAGAGCTAGGCAAAGCAACACAGCTCATGAGGAGATACCAATTGCTGATATAACTGGAACTTCAAGAGCACTGAAGAGAAATTTCTCTGGCAAGGTGGACCACATTGCTTTTTATGGAAGTATGAAAAGGCACATACTGTGATCCCCATTCCTAACATATGATCAGACACATCCTAGTCTTCTTTTCAAAGCATCACTATTTTGCTAGATGACAAGAAACACACTCACGCAACCAGAGAGAACTGGAAAGACAAAAAAGTCACCTTGGTCCACAACCAGCGTGAAGGTGCATGGCCATAGCCCCACCATCCAATTGAGAGAGATCCTGATAACATGACTAGAGAAGAAGCATCCCAAGCACACTGCTGTAAGTCCACAAGTCCTTATACCAGAGTCCAACATACTGGCACCATACAAGAAGAGGTTTTCACATATGACAATTACACAAGAGGGAGTGCCCCATCAAAAAACCCAGGCAGCCTGCAAACCACTCCCCGCCTACAACTGCAGGGACTCTGAGGCAGCAGGAAGCTGGCCTCAAGCTGGATGAATTATGCAGCCCAGGTTGGATATGACTTGCAAGACCTTAAATTGGGCAAAGCTACTGCAGAGGGACAAATGAGAAGTATTGCATATATTGCATAGTTTCTAAGCTACCACCACCACCAAAGAAGCTCAGCAAGGTGAACTGCAGCATTCCCGGCAATTTTCCCCTACGATATCTATTTCCCAGGCGGCAGGGACTAGGCCTAGTTAGAATAATCAGGTCCCGGCCCATAACATCTTGCCCTCCTTTTTGCACTGGGAGCACCATTATGCGGGTATGCATTGCTCAGCCTCTCACTATCACATGTACAATTAAGTTCAGCTTCTAAAAGCCCTACCTGTAATTGGAGCCAGCTGCAACCTTTCTGACACATACTAATTGCCAGTAATGATTTAAGTGCAGTAAATTCTCATGCTGCAATTGTTTTAAATAAAGGAATCTCTCGTAGCTTTTCCCTGAGAAAAATCTGTTAATCTTTGCTGCTGACTTATCAAATCCTCCAGTCACCTGTTTGCCATCATTTTCATGAGCTGATAACGTGTTTATTAGAGCCATAATATGCAGGTGGAAGCGTAAAGGTCTTATTTGGTGGAGTATGAATTCTGTCTCATATCTGTATGGAAAAAGCTTGGTCTCACTGTTCAGCTGTGCCTCAGAAAAGAATAAGATCCAAAATAGTATCTTTTATTCTTTTCAAATGGGAATATTAGTTCTTTTAAGCTCAGTACATATCTCAAAATACCATTTGGATGAGCATGACAGGTTGGTTTTTGTTAAGCCCCAGATGTCATCACTTCCTATGGTGAATCTATCCAGCCTTAGTTAATTTCAGCTTAATTGTATTCCCCTTTTAATTATTTTTCATATATAAAAGCAAGTTCTACAAAACAATAAAATGTCATGTTGATTCTACAAGGCTGGTTTAAGAGTTCTTCCCACAAACTATTTTACTTCCCTGCAGAAGACCTTACCTGAGATATTGCAGACAATACATTTCTGGCAGAATGAACACAGTATCTCCCTGTAAGTTTTGCTTTCCCTTCTGCAGAGTTTAGGGTTTATGGTTGGGTTTTGGAAGTTTGGGTTTGGGTTTTGGTTTTTGGACATTTGGGGGTTTTTTTTGGGGGGGAGGGAGGTTAGGGCAAGCTAGTGAAACTACTACAGTGCGGAAGTCAGTGCACAGGATTTATCAGTCTACTTTTTCCACCACTGAGTTACTCTGAGTGGACAATCACATAGCAAATGGATGTTCTGCTGCAGCTGAGTTCACTGGCTCTTCGGCTCGTTTATGTGTGAGGTACTAAATGCCCTCAGCTCCTGGGGCACTGTGTACTAAAACCCAGCCTTAAATGGGGCCTATCCCAGGTATTTGCTGTCTCCAGAAAGATGTTCATAACCCTTGCCTCCCCTGTGAGATTGCAGGAGAAAAAAAAAAAAAAAAAGCATTAGCCAGAATGTGAAGTGAGGATGCTCAACAAAATACCTTTAACTATATGAAAGAGAAGAGAAAGAAGTACCAAAAGAAAAGTACTGACCAGCAACTCAAGGAATCAAGGCAGGTTTTTCATGTGAAAAACCAAGCCTGAATCCAAAGGGAAAATATATATGAGAAAGAAAAGAAATTGTAAACAAGAAGCCAAGTGAAAAACCTAAATTATGTTTGGGACAGCCAAACTTTCCAACTGCAAGAGAAATTTCATCTGAGTTAGGACTCCTTGACTTGGCTCCTGAGAATGTAAAGTAGGGACCTAATTCTAGGACAGTATGTGGTTTACTATAAAACAAATCTAGCATATAATAATTTCCTTCCACAATTCCCATGACTTGTGGCGCAGACCCAAAACCCCTTCCATGATTCACATCCAAACCTCCCAGGAGAGATGTGATGGCCAAATTGTTAGTTTTAGTGCATGAGTAGTTTGGGTGAAATGACAAATCCTAACACTCAGTCATACTGTGGAGAAGAGATGACCACAGTTATGAGTGGACAGTAGAGCTCCACTGACAGTTTATTATTAGCATCTTGAATATGTGTAAAAATCGTTGTGTTTTTTAAGGTAAATAACATTTTCCTACCTAACTGGCCAGTCCTCAGGGACAATTTGTTAGTCATTCCACAGCATAGGCCAGTTCCTCTTTTCCAGAGAGGAGAACAGAATATCTCAGCAGATTCAATAGTCCAATGGGCTGACGTTCCAAGGTGCCTTACAACTCCTAAAGTCTGCTTCTGTGCCCAGTAATCTCCTGAATCTGCATTTTATATAAACTCTGAGCCAGTGCTGACCATGCCCAGACTAACACCTCCTGGAATAGCTTTCCCTACTGCTGAAAACCTTGCCAGAGTAAATAATGTACCAGTTTGCTGATGCAGACTATTCCAGAACTCCTCCTAGCTTTAACCTTTCCAAATAGTCTCTGAATCTGAAAATACAGCTAATCTGCAGCTTCGACTGGTCAAATTATGCATTCCAAATTTCATGTTTGCTGTTAATTATCCCCTTT
The DNA here is from genome assembly GCA_008921705.1 of Burhinus oedicnemus. NCBI lineage: Eukaryota > Metazoa > Chordata > Aves > Charadriiformes > Burhinidae > Burhinus > Burhinus oedicnemus. The sequence continues at coordinate 517,380 of VFFE01006957.1, read as the reverse complement.
TTCTTCTTGTTTGCAGATTAATCATGGGTCAATCCATCAAATCATGCAGAGAAACAAGTCCCAGCCTCATGGTCTCTGCTCACTATTCATTGCTCCTGACACAAGAGTGATCACTTATACCATGTATTATTTCCTCCTTTTCCCTGACTACATGGCTGAAACTCTTGAATTGTGAAGAATACTGACAAGTATTAAACAGTGTATGCACCTTTGGCACAGCTTTGCAGAAAAAAAAACCGCATTTCTACTAAAATTTGTGAGCATTCTGGATTCACCAGTCTTTCTAAAAATACCTTCTAGATATCCCAGTATTAGCAAACAAAAAAATTAGAGAATACAAAGAGGAAAAAGATTAAGAAAGAAATGGAAAAACCTTGCAACATTTGACTGTAAAAGCTATCACTGGAGAGATCATATTATGCAGTTAACTCTGTCTAACCACCTCACCTAAAACTTGTGGCAGCTAGAGATAATTCGACAGTGGAAAGCAGAAAGGCAGAGGTATGCCTCAGAGGACTAGCAACATCCTTTTTTTTTTCCTCTTAGAGCAGTTCCTACTTCACATGTGGTGTCCCACGAGCTCTAAGCAGGAGCAGCAAGCCAGTTATTCCTGTTTTTGAAGGGGAAGCGAGGGCAGAGACAGGAGGAGTCGAGAACTGTGGTGACCACTGGAGAAGTAGAATTTGAAGAGCAAGATTTCCTGATTGAGGTTAGAAGAAAAGATGACTAAAGAAAGAACTATGTCTCCTTGGATATTTTCCGACACCTCCCAAAAACGTATCTAAACAGCACCAGTCTTATCAGATAGAGGCACTGAGAAGTGGAGGTGAGCCAGCGGACAGCCACGTGAGCAAAGGAGGGCAGGGGACAGGCAACACAGAAAGCTCAAGGTAGTGCAGAGCAGTGGAAAGCATACAATGCTTACTTCCCATGCAGCCCTTTAAGCATGGAGAAAGGAGAAGAACAACACAGACAAAAAGACAGGCCATGCCTGAAGCCATGGATGCTAACCATTCAAAGACACGATAGAAAGGAGTTGCTTAGAGCCACCACAAACTCAGCAGTGCTCATAGGACTAAGGAGTTCAGTCCAGGCCAAGGCACCCCAGCCCAGCTTGCCTAACTTGGAAGTGGCTCCATAAAAACCTAAGCAGCCTCTTATGCTCCTATCTGATGGGCTCTTGATGCAGTTCTCCCATCTCCCACGTGTGAATAGACATTTGTAATGTTATGTTCTTACTTGCTATAGAATACCAGAGCTCTAATAGCGGTGGAAAGGCTGGAGAGAATTCAAGACAAGAACCAAGGATTTAAGAAAAATGTCTGGTTAATTGTCATTAATAAAAAAAAAACTTCACAGAGTGGCAAGTTTCTGTATGCTATTTATCATGTGAGCTTCCCTTGAAAACACACAACTGCTAGCCCCCTGAGGACTTTTCCAACAGTCGCAGAAGGTATCTAATGAGGCAATGTTTAAAAGACCTAATTATAAGAAAAAATAAACCTTGATAAACATCTTATCCCACATACAGCTCAAATATGACTCAGAGTTTATTTTAATAATCCTCATAGGTTAACACAGCACAGTCCAAGTTGCACTGCAGCAACACAGCTACTGAGAGATCATGAAGAGGAGCTGGGAACTCACCCACAACAGGATGCCTGACGAAACGGAGCTGAAAGAACAGAGATGTGCTACGGAGGGCTGAAAATAGCAGCCTTGAGAAAGCAGGGCTTTGCATTGCAAACTAATATCATTATATCAATTTTGGCCACTTTTCTCTGATCACCTGTGTCAACAAGGCATTTCCTCTGTTCTGTACCTTGAGCCACATTGCTGCACCTGCCCTTGAGGGAGGAGTTATTGGATTAACCCAGCTTCCTCTTATCTGTGTTTACTCACCAAAACTACTCTGCGGAGAAAACTCCCTGAATCAGTCCCGGAGCTGCAGTTTCACTCATATGCAAAAACCCAGATGTAGCATTAAACATGCAGAGCTAAAAAAAAAAAAAAA
>VFFE01006957.1:453908-515346 GCA_008921705.1 Burhinus oedicnemus | reverse complement strand
TATAGTGGAGTCATAAGGAATTCTGCTCCAAACCCATGCCCCTTACAACATGTCACTGTAGGACTGCTGGGCAAGCTGCTGGAGTCACTGAAGCAAGAGAGAGAAGTCCCCAGATTTCCTACTGCGTGTAATTTTGTATAGCGTGAGCTAACCATAAACCCCCTGAGATACCTCTTGGTTTTAATCTTAAAATGGGCCCAAAAAAAGAAAAAAAAGAAAACCACACAATCTTTAGCTTTAAAGCAAATAAGTTCTGATGGCCAAAGATACCAGGCTTCAGCAACATTTTGTTACAAAAAGCAGCCAGAATTGGGAATAAAACCCCAGGGCTGACTGCCCAATTGCTGAGATGGAGCAAGATGCAGTTCCTAATGAGTCTTCTCACTGAACAATCGGCTTCTTCAAGGTGAGCAGAGATTTCAACTGAAGGATAAACAGGAAACTGTTAATGACAATCTTAAAAGGTTAGATAAGAAAACAGGTGCCAAAGTACCTTATATTTATCTACTTGGCTTTCACCTGCAGATACTTGTCACCACTTACTGCCTCCTCTGTGGACCTTTAATGACCCACCATATTGCTTACAGAAGCCTTCACCTAAGTCGTTTGTGTTCAAGAACTGTAAACTCATATCTGCTTGTAAAAAATCTGTCAAAAGCAGTGACTTGCATCTTAAACCCAGGAATCCAAAAGTTATTCATTCAATACATCTGCTAAACCTTTAACATACTGATTTCTAAGGGGCAGAGTTCCCTTCACAGTACCCTGAACCTCAGGAAGCTCTCATTGTGACGTAGGGGTCAATTCAAAATTCACCGAAGACCAGGCATACTGATGCAACTTCTCCAAGTTTAAAGTTGCATCTTGCAGCTTTCCAAGCCCTCGTGCCATTTCTGTGACAGCCAAGTAAACTCTGGTCAAAAACTGCAGTTTCAAAGAAATATACCATCATTTGCCAAAAGCGGGCGGGAGAGTAGGGTATCAGCACACTGAAACGTTTTCTCACCCTATACTTCTACATACTTATAGCAGTGCTTCTGAAGTCCCCTTCTTCTATCAAGTGGAAAATTTCTGAGATTCCAGAGGTCCACACGTGACTTGGCTAGAAAAATGCAAGGCCCAACCTTTTAGCACACAGGCCACCCACATGAAGAGATCACTCACAGGACCTGGGGATAAGAAGTTTGAACTCACAAACAAATCAAGAGTTTGATCTTGGGTAGGTTTAGCAGAGCTTACAGTCACATCTAGGGAGTCAAACAGATGTGATCAGAATCCTCTGGCCCTTTGCTGCTAAAGCTTTCTGATAGGAGAAGACAATAATCAATATTGAAGAATAACTCAATAACAGGAACATAGAGTGGTCGCAGACATACACTGGAATACTAGACATTTTGAGTTATAGGGGGAAAGGAGATGGGAAAACACAATTTCTCATCAGCGGAAGGAAAACTGGGACAGAAGCAAAAAAGAGTACTTGACAAGCAAACAGCACTCTCAAATAAAACATTCTCCATGCCTAGAACATAGAATGTATCTAAGATGTTGTGATGCCTTGGTACCACATCATTTTCTGGTTGTCTGTAAGTTTACATAGCTGTAAGGCAACAGATTTCCCCGATAAAATCATTCAGCAAGCAGGTTTCTAGTGATTCACTTGACTTCTAAAATAAACACTATCACAGCTGATTATAAGCACTTACCCATGCTGTAACTGCTGTCATGTTCAGATACACAGGAGTATAACACTACCTTCAATAACAACACCAGAAAAATGACATTAGTTTTCTGAGTCAAGCAAGGTCTTACTTTCAGCTTGAGGGCATTCATCTGTCTGCCTGTAATATGGGAACTTTTGAATGCCATCTCCAGGCAAGCCCGATGTTCAGGAGAAGTTCTACAAATCAAAGCACAGACCCTATGATTTTGATGACAACCCGTTCACCCAAAGAGAAAAGTGCAGGATGCATGCAATCCCTCGCCTCTCCCTAGCCAAACCAACACCTTTACTTCCCCCTGCAATGGCTTATATACTGAGAAGAAAAGTAACAGTTGCTATTAACCATCTGCTTCTCACCCCATTACAGCTAAAATGTGGGCAACTGAATAATTTACTACTTCTTTTTGCTCTGTCTGGGAGATAAGACTGTCGGGAAGGAAAAGTGTATTCCCAGCTCCTAGCACAGGAACAAATAAGGGACCTTTAGCAAATGAGAGGGAGATGAGAGAGAAAGATAAGGCAGCCCCTATTTCCTGGAAGAGATGAAAATGTGAATATTAGAAGCACAAGAGGGCAAAACTGTGGCCAGCAGGAACACCTGAAGAAGCAGTAGATGGGAGAGGAGGCTGGAGAGAGCCACGAGGAAAAAAGCACGATGCAAGGAGCCCTCAATGCGTACAGTGCATTCAGGGCTGCAGAATACACACCACGCAGTGATTCCCAGTGATATTACATCTTTCCGACACTAGTTAAAAGGACCCCTCTGACTGACTGCAAACTTTTTACGAGCCACGTTTGTTGAAAGAAGTGGGTTGCGATGAATTCATGAGGGATGCTGGACTTACATTCTGTCATGAAGAGCGCTGGAAAGGCAGAAAGAGATGGGGGAGGCAAAGGTACAGGCTGACTGTCACACCTAGGGATGGCCAGGGAACACAGTGTCGGCCTGCACGTATGCATCTAAGGGGCTGGTCCTTGCTGATAAAGAGGCAGCATTTTTACCTCAGGGTACCTAACACACATCAGCTACCTTGAGGTAAAAAAATAGTGACGATGAGGGACTACAAGTTTTACCATGAGGTGACTTGCCAAGACGAGAGTTGTCCCCCTGCCTGGAGTTGACCTGAGGGAGTTTACCTCATGGTAAAACTAATGTGTGTTGCCTTCACTGAGCTTTTGTATTCAGACACTTGACATGTACCTTTGTTACCCTGAGGAAAAACCACTCAGGTTTTTGTGACAGTGAAAATATGATGATTCACATCTATGTGCCCTGTTCAAGAACTGAAACCATTTTGCACTGGCTCTGGGTGCCATTAGTATTTTTTCTTCACTTACTTTCACTTAAAAGAAAATACTTGGACTAATACACAGATGCATATACACACCAGATAACCTTCTGCAAATTCTGCAAAGAATCTTTTTATACACTGCAAATTTACTTTACAAAGATCTGCAGGTACCAAGCAAGTAGTGCAGTTTTGATTTCTGCACACAACCTAAACATTTCACCATGTCATTGTCTGGCAAACGGGAAGAAGAATTTAATACAACACAAATTAAATTTTTTACCACTGTCACTCTGGAGGAATAACCCATCTTCTTATTTTAATTTAAAATAAACCCTATTGTTCAGCATTTAAAAAAAAAGAATTAGAAGTCAACACACAGGTGAAAACCCTTTCACACATACACAACCCCTTATTATTCTGCTCATGTGCCAGTATCACCACATACTCAATAAATACATATTAAACCTTTCACAAGTGTTAATTATTGAGAAGAAAGCTATATTTTTGCATAAAGTCTATATTATTAAAACATTATCAGAAGCTTTCACACTAAACTAATTTGGCTTCATTTTCATATTCCCTGCATCACCCAATACATTTGCTGGGCAATAATTAAGCGCTTCAGGGTAGGGACTGGCCCTTCCTTATTTAAGAAATGGCCAGTACCATACATCTTTTTGCTCCTAGTTCACTGTGAACAATGATCAGTGACAATTCGGAGCAATCTTAATGATTTGTAAATGCTCCTTTACAAAGGATTTTAGAGAGACGTCTTTTAACAAAAGGTCTTTTAATTAAAGCAACCATGACCTTTCTGTAGAAATACAGCACAGGAATTTGATTGCTTTTAATGTGCCAGGCAAGATACAACAGGCTGTTCAAGTTCCCTCTGACCCTCTTCCACACTCTCCTGGCCCCAGTAAAATGATGACAAGCAGCTGGCTGATGAATACAGCTGGTGGCTGCTCCCAGTACAAAACTCAAAAAGGTTGTGTTTCTGTACACAGCAGTCAGAAACACATGGCTTGTCTGCTAGAAGTGTTTTATACTCAGTGGTAGATGAGCTCTCAGCTGGTGCCCCATGCATTTCCCACCAGGGTAACAGAATACATCTGCAGACACATCCTGGCCAAGACCCAATACCTCACGTCTGCCCTGCACTGAGTGAGCCACCACTTCAGACACCTGTATCCTTTGCATGACCACGTTAGGACTTCAAGAATGTGGGAGATCTAAGCAGCAACTTAAGTCTCCAGGAAGCTGGGTCATATAACAGGTAGGAGTTAAGCAGGCATCCACAAACATCTAGCTTTGGGCCTAGATTCTCCTCTCAACCGTCCCAAAAGCACAAAGCTTTCCAGGCTTCCAACTACATGAACACTGAATGTTTTGGTAGAAATGGTTTTGCAGTCACTAGTGCAGCCATGAAGAACACACAGGCACAAAAACCACCTTCTTATCCATCTCTCGGAGCACTTCAAAGGTCAGGAGTATTATCCCGCTTGATTCATTTGTTTTCATTACAGGACAAGGTTATCGATTACATAGTTGCTCTGAGCTGGGACATGGAAAGACATATTAGCAACCAATGCAATATACAATGCAGTAAAATATGGTCTGGGTTGTCTTCTATTTCAGAGGCCTCGGTCATGTTTCCAAACCTTACTGTACTGATAGGGGGGCTAAAAAATTAGTATCCTGGTGACAGCCAAGATTCTTAATGCCATTGCCTTCATCCAGGAGCTAGAGAAACATCAAATATTGCAAGAATCACAATAAAAACCACAAGGGAAGGTAACTCACAATCTAAAGGAAGATCAAATCTGCCATGTCACATCAGGCCAAATGCTCAAGTCAAGCAATCCACTCCTAGCAGAGACATTTAATCACTGCCTCAGATTTAGAGAAAGACAATAACCCCATAATGCACCTGGCCAATTATGAAATGATGTATATGGATAAGGGAAAATCCTTCCCAATCCCTACAGAGACTAGCCAATGTCCTGAAATATGAGATTTAATTAAGCCTGTCTTATTACTTCAAATGTTACAACTGTTCATAACATTTTCTAGGCTCTTTTCAAGCCAGCACGGCATTCACATTTACAACCTCCCGTGGCATGGAAGTCCACCGGCTCAACCTCATGCTGTGAGGCACCTTCTGTGGACGAATGAAATTTACTGGCTCTTTTGCCTCATTTTCTTAATACAAAGCCATACCAGCCAGAAATGTATGGCTTTTCTGATGACGTCACCTACCCCAGAGTCAGTCCCAAGTCCACACAGCTGTTGGCCTGGTGATAGAGCAGGGAGGGTGAGAGAAGGAAACGAGGTCAATTTAGATGAAGCACCAGGACTAGCAACATAACCCCTTCTCAAGCTTGCCTAGGACACTCTGAGTTTGCCTGCATGGGAAGAATTAGGATTATATCTATAACAGAACAATTATTAATAAAAACCAGTAATTAATTATATTGCTGTTCCTTTAACATCCCCTCTGGAACATCCTCTGCTTTCTGCCTATGCAATCCCACAAAAATTCACTATTAACATGTTGAAAGCAGCAGATAAGAGAGAAATGCAAAGCCTTAGAGCAACTATAAAGAGAAAAGGAAGGAAGGAAGAGGGAAGGCTACAAGTTAATAATTGTTCAGAATCTGAAGTCTCCAGTAAAGAGGGAAATAGTTTATTCTGTTAAACAAACACTTTACTAATGACAGGTCCTCCTGCCCATTTCTCACAATCCTCTAGGTAAATTAAAATAAAAGGATTTGTAGGTTCAGCCTGCGCCTTACACAAAGTCAGTTCTGAAGAAAATTACTTTGAGGGGGGGAGGGAGGGGAAGGGGGACTGAAGGAGAAGTCAATTCGGAGAAGAAAGTGTTGCAGTTTTGGAAATTCTCCTCCCTGAAATTACACAGTACCTCATTCTGGAAACTCCAGAGTAATGTTGCAGCAGTCCTGGAACTGAGTGAGGCCCTTGGCAATGCCAGCTGACAATCTGCCCCAACCATGGCTGCAATGCTGCAGAGCCAGTGAGGCCAGAAGCCCTGCAGCCCATCAGCATGGACAACATTTGAACTGGAAACAATTTTCTACAGGGAAAACCAAAATTTCGCATGGAAATTTTTTATATTAAAGGGATTAGGTTTCTTCCTGTAAATCTGTATGACAGAGAAGCAGCATATCAACAAAACAGAGTGAGTTCAGCAGAAGGCCACCAGGGCTGGAGCACTCGCCCAATGAGCAGAGGCTGAGGGAGGTGAGCTGGTTCAGCCTGGAGAACAGATGGCTTTGGGAGGACTAACAGCAGACCCCCCGTGCTTATGAGGAGGTTATCAAGGAGATGAAGGCAGGTTCTTCACAGCAGTACATAGTGGGAGGACAAAAAGCATAAATTGTAAGAAGAGGGGTTTGGGCTGGATCTGAGGAAAAAGATTTTTTCGCAATGAAGGCAGGAGAAATCAAGCAGGGGAACAGGTTGCCCAAAGAGGTTGTGCAATCTCCATTCTTGGGGGTTTTCAATACCTGACTGGAAAAAGCCCTGAGCAAGCTGGTCTAATCTTTTAGCTGACCCCACTTTGAGTAGAAGGTTTGACAAGAGACCTTCCAAGGTCCCTTCTAACCTGAATGATCCTATAATCTTAAAACTTCCAACCTTCTCCACCAAACACAGATTTAAGAACTGAACTATTTGGAGCAGATGAACTTACTCAGGTGCAAAACACACCTTCCCCTTCCATCTCCTGCAAATCGTATTAGAAATCATTCGGCTTCTCATCATCATTGGTGCTTCTCGATCTGCATACAGTCTGTGTGACCAGAGAGCTCATCAAGTGCTTCTGTTACCTGACACTTGTTTATAAACATTTCCACAGCATTCATAAATGCTGTGCAAACAGTGCACTAACAATAATGAATCAAGGTTTCTGGAACATCCAGAGCACAGCCTGCAGCCACTGACTCCCTGCAAGGCTTGGAGAGGTTCCATCCCCTCCTTTTAGTTGTCTTGTCCAATGAATGATATCACCTGTGATACTGAGGGCTCTGTTTGCCCTCCTGTAACGCAGCATGATATCAGTAGGCTTTACCTTATTATCATTAGCTATCTAAAAGTTTTGAGGAGCAAGTGGAGCAAATGGAGCAATCCTTTTTAGGTACTAAACACTTTCTTTCCTGTTAGTGTCATTCTTGTGAAATTTGTGGATATCAAACAAGCGCATAGTATCTAATGAAATGTAGGCTTTCACAAGGTCTCAGCAGTCTTCAGATCAGCCTCTGAAATATGAGGACGTTCAGCACACAACAACAAATACATTGGTCCACACGGGTCCTGAGGTCATTAAAGTCCAACACAAAGTATATGAAGTCACTGCAAAGATTCTAATAAAACTTTACAGGCTTTGGAGCACGCAAACAGACCAGGAACAGCAGACTGCTATGATTTTAGAGAACTTTGTGATTTTCCCTGTTTGGCAAAGCAAAATGTCAAGAATAGTAATCCAGGGAACAACAAATGTACAGCCTTAAGACTTTTCACTGTCCTATACAACCACGGCAGAGCACATCCCACTCTTCAGTGTACTGATCTCCGCGACACCTCTGCAAGGTAAACACAACACCTCTGTTTTACAGATACTGAGGTGAGGCACCAGAAAAATAAGTGATATGTCAAAAACCATACAATGAATAGAGAATTGAATCCAGGTCTCCCAAATCCCAGGCCAGTGTCTAGACCTCACAGACACTGTTAAATATATTTTCTTGCAAAAAATAAGGTGATTTCATCCTCAGAAGAGGTCTGCAAAGCTTTTAAAAAACTCTATTTTCTCTCAATTTACCAAGAGTTCAATTTGTCAAAATTTAGATAAATATTCGACTAAAATGTAAGCCAGTAAATGTTCAAACTAGTTCCCTTCTGAACACTGGGAACTGGGTCAGGGCAATCCCGAGCACAAATAGAGGCTGGGCTGAAAATGGATTGAGAGCAGCCCTGACAAGAGGGACTTGGGGGTGTTGGTGGATGAGAAACTCTACATGAGCCAGCAATGCGCACTCACAGCCCAGAAAACCAACCGCATTCTGGGCTGCATCAAAAGAAGTATAGCCAGTAGGTCAAGGGAGGTGTTTCTGCCCCTCTACTCCACTCTCATGAGACCCCACCTGGAGTTCTGTGTCCAGCTCTGGAGCCCTCAGCATAAGAAGGACATGGACCTGTTGGAGTGAGTACAGAGGAGGGCCACGAAGATGGAGGGATGGAGCACCTCTGCTATGAAGACAGGCTGAGAGAGTTTGGGTTGTTCAGTCTGGAGAAGAGAAGGCTCCAGGGAGACCTTATAAGCGGCCTTCCAGTACTTCAAGGGGGCCTACAGGAAAGATGGGGAGGGGCTCTTTATCAGGGAGTGTAGTGATAGGACGACGGATAATGGTTTTAAACTGAAAGAGGGTAGATTTAGATTAGGATTTAGATTTAGATCAGGAAGAAATTCTTTACTCTGAGGGTGGTGAGACACCGGAACGGGCTGCCTAGAGAAGCTGTGGATGCCCCACCCCTAGAGGTGTTCAAAGCCAGGCTGGATGGGGCTTTGAGCAACCTGGTCTAGAGGTAGGTGTCTCTGCCAAGGGCAGGTGGGTTGGAACTAGATGATCTGTAAGGTCCCTTCCAACTCTAACCATTCTACGATTCTATCTTGGAAATTTTTGATTGCATGTGCTTTTTCTACCTTTTTATTTCCATTTTTGTATAGCAGGAATAAACTTTTGCTGGCTGAATAAATGCCGAAACTGGGATGGCGGTGTCTAGAAACTACAAGGTTAGACAAGTAAAACCTACCACAACACCTGCTGCTCTTCTAGATGCCCCACACGCAGCATTTTTAGCAAGAATTACTGAGTCAAGAGGTATCTAATTAACACTTAGTCCTTGTGCTTTCCGAGTCTGACCCAGGTGCAGCAGTGAATATGCTAGCTGAAGTTTCAGTTTTCTAGCTTTCCGTTTTTAATGAAAAAACTATTTTTCTGACAAACAACAGTTTTAATGGAAATTTTTTTGAGCAGTCCCATTGCCAAGTGCTCTCAAGCCCCATTAATTCACCGAGCAAGGGCATTTAGTATCTCTAAGTGCTCAATACTTTTGTACTTGACCCTCTGGGATCAACATAACATGCTACTTAGAGCCAGAAAAGTAGTTCCAAGTAGCACAAAACCTAAAAGTGTTGATTCACATTCGCTGGCAGATTTAACTGGGATGGATGAAGCATTTACCGTTGCCAGCTGTCGCCTCTGTCCCTCTGTTGGAAGCTACCATCCCAGGGACAGTTTAGCAGAACAAGTATCCCCTCTTGAGTCAGCAGGGTTTACAGCCTGAAATCGGCAGCAGCTCACAGGAGTACAGCAGGCAATAAGCGCCTCTGGCCAGGGTGCAGGCACACATTCACATTCAGCCAGCCCTGTGGCAAGGCAGCATCCCCAGCAGAGGGTGGGGAAGATAGCTGGGGGCCGTTTCTACTTCAGCTATCTCTGACTGAACTCTCACCAAGCATGAGTCAACACCCAAAGCCGGTTAACTGGCTGCTAGCATATAGTGCTGCTGGTTTATAAAAAGGAATGACCCTATAAAAATAGTTAGGGCTCAAACTTACGGTGTGCACATCTGTTCTTGGAGACGGACTCTAAGGTCATTTTGAATCATGGAATGAAATATACGGCTAGTGAAATCCAAGAAAAATGACTGCCTTTCCCCTTATGTCTGAAGTTTTATCTGCTCATCTGAACATTTTGCAAAAACCAACAGAAAACCTATTACAAAGATTGCTGGTGCATGAAATGATTGAGAAATATTTGCAGTTTGAAAGCAGTTTCACTTCCTGCCTGATACCACAAAGAAGCTTTTTAATAAAGTTAACATCATTGTTATTTGTTTTACATCTATGTCCTTATTTTGGCTATTTTAGATTTCTTGAATACTTCTGTTAAAATGAAAAAAAAGCCCAGCTCCGAAAGCCAGAAGTTCATGGTTTTTCATTGTAAGCCACAGTGCTGATAATGTAATAATGTTTCTAATAATAATACTTTGTGCTTACACTGTAAAGCAGTTTTCATCCAAATATTTCAATGCATGCTACCAATTTTAGTTAAGCTACCTAAATATATGCATACCATTTCACAGCTGGGCAGACTGAAAGATTTTGTGACCCTCTTTCCACAAGCATAGAGGCTGAAAAACTAGGTTGTGGAGTCCTGAGTTAAAATACCGCAGGAACCATTAAACTATACTGCCTGTGCAACACCTATTCACAGTAGTTAAGCTCCAGAGCTGGTAGAATACTAATTAAATTAATTTTGCGAATGCTTCTGTGCTGCTATTTGTGAGGTTGTGTTCCAATATGCAGACAAGCTGTTAGATAGTCATAAAATATATTTGTGAGTCCTGAAAGTAATGAATTTCAGCATGAATAACTAGCTAAGACTGTCCTATGAAATAAAAATCATAACAAAAAGCTATCGTATGTTCCCTACTATTATTTTTGGTTACTTAAAATGTTTCAGCTACCCACTCAAAAAAACACGTGACCAGTATCATAATCTTGCAGGCTATGTCTCTTTCTAGAAACTACTTGCACTGTGACCAGAATAAAAAGGCTAAATTTGCTCATTACAGTTTTGACCAATACAGTTAAATACAAAACCAAATACTGTTCTGACCCACAAGGGAATTGCCACAAGGATGGCTGACCAATAGCTGTTGCTTTTAGTTCAAAAGCAGAGTCACTGGTTTCTATGACAGCTTCTTCCAAGGTTGTGTCGTTGGCAGTGGTAGCATGGCAATTACCTGATTAAAATCCCATGGCTAACATGATGATACTTCAGCCCATGTTCTGCACTACATTGAAGGTCATGTTTCTTGCATCTTCTTCTGAAGCCATCTGGGGGCACCTGCTGGCTGTTGCACTTGCTGGACCCTGGGTCACTTCTTGCAGGATACTGGCCATTCCTACATAACTAAGTAATGTGACACACATATGTTAAAAGTCTTTTTTTTCCACCATTTTTTTCCAAAAGGGAAAGTTAGACATACATATTTAAACTTGGAGTTTTTATTTCTATATGGCTAAACGAGTTGCAAGCCCCATACCAAAAACACGATTCTGGTTAGTGACAGACAGAAAAATGCAGTAAGATGGGGTGTGAAGGGCAGGAAGCAAAGATGGTATCTGGGTGATTCATGTGTGCCTCTTTCTTTCATACAAAAATTTCATTACCCCGGGATAATCCCAGAGTGAGCTGAGGGTGTGAAAACATAATAATGAGTATATTCCTCCTGCGCAGGTAGACCTGTGTAATTTAGATCCTCCTAGTGTAGCACACTGGAAGGTTTATGCACCACAACCTGAAACAACTGGCAACAGGAGAAATTCTAGAGAAAAGCTTTTTCTGATATGCAGAGACTTCCTTCCCCCTTGGGGAGTCTTCACAGCAGGTTGAAGCTTTCACTGCTCTCTGTTTCAGCTCTCATATTGCCTACTGCCCACTGCCCACCATGCAGCAGGGAAAGGCTGCACTGCAGCGCATGTTTCCAGGTGGGAAGTGTCACTATGGGACCTGCAGAATCCTCAATGCTTTGAAATTCTGCTTTTATCCTTCTTTCTTTCTTTAAGCATACCATTTCTTTTTTTGTTCTCTGATCTTGACCATGCACTCAAACACACAAAGACTGTAAGGTCACTGGAGGCAGGGCCGGGCTGGCAGTAACCCTCTGTGCACGCAGACGTGTGTACACACACAGCTGGCAGGATGCCCATGTTTCAAACTGGAAAGCAAGACACCAACAGTGGATGACCATTCAAGTGGAATATATGAAAGGAAACTTGAAAATCAGAGGTGAACCTTTCCCTGTTTCAGCAGGAAAACCAGGGTCAATTTATAACAAGGGACAAAGTTTTATAATGATGGAATTATCCCTCTATGATACTTTTTTTCTGCCAATTCCAACATTTCTAGTGTCTATGCCAGGACATCTTCTATGCCCATACCCCTCATCCTTGCATTGCAATCCACTAACCTTACTCTTTCCCCAGTACCTTCGTATCCACCATTTCAGCTTCTTGTAACTCTGAACTCCATACAGACCTACATACATGGAACATACAGGACATACACACCTATGTTCCTTTTCACCCATATGAATAATCTTTAGACAACACTCTCCACTGCTCTGAACCACCTTTGCTCTCAAATCCTCTTCTCTGTACTACCCAAGATTTAGGACCAAACCTGATATCTCCTTTTAGAAACAGACATAGGCACAAACTGCAATGTTGAGAGTGCTTGAATTGCATCTCTTCATACCTACTTTCCATGAGACCCAAGCACTTGCCATTCAGGATATTAGCTTGGCTACTCAGTCTCTGGAGCTAAAAGCCCCAAAGAAGTCAGGCTGTATTTGTTTATGCTGTTTGACTAACATATATAAAATACATTTGCACCCATCCTATGAAGAATGGATGTTACCATGTTGATGAGCACTGTAATAAATAACAGGTTACACAATAAAATGGAACAATCACCCATGCCATAGGAATAACAATTGGTAAACATGCTGGCTCCCTTTTTATGGAGCATTTCAGATTTTGTCTGGGTTTTACTGCACTGCAAGCAACATTTGCTTTGTGTTAGGTTACTCTTCTCTTTTATTCTCCTTCAAAAGCAATGGAGATTTGTTCTATAGTTACTGAATTTTTATTCTTATCCTATATACCACTGTGCTATCCATATAAATGCAGCAAGATTAACCGTTCATGTGTGACTAAAGCAATCTTGGAAATAGCAGGAATAAAGTGATATATTCCCCAACCCCCACTTCAGCACACAAACAAAAAGTTGCTAAACAGTACAAGCTAGCCAACATAGAAATCCCCAGCATTGTTCCCTTCTTGATCTTGATTTAAAAGGCAGAAAAATTGGAAAATGTGGGAGGAAAAAAAAAGGCATAGACAAGTACAGTTATGAGGACAAAGAGAAATTCTCATGTAGTGCATTGTATCTAATTTCCAAAGCTTTTTCTAGTGTATACCAAACACCTCTGCATTGATTCAAATAACAGAGGAAATCACAGTCTATTGATCCAGTTAGCATAGCTGCAAGTTGTAAGCAGAAACATATTAAACTCATTTTGGAAACAAAAAGTAGTTTTTAGTACATCAACCCTCTAAACATGGCTGTAGCGATGCTGCCAATTGTGCTGCAATTTAATATAGATTTCCTATGGAAATTAATTCCACATGCTGATGGCTTACTAGTTAATGCCTACGAGTTACTCATTTATCTGGTTTGCATTTATCGAGTGTCGATTTCATAGACTACCCCCCACCTTCTCATGTTATGAGACAGTGAATAGTAGCTCTTCATGTTTCCTCTACTGAGTAGTTTCCAATAACTGTCTTATGCTTCTCAAGGAAATTTTACAGTGTTTTAAATGTCTTTTTATACAGGCCTCTTAACTAGGATCATTACACTCTTACTTAGTCTATTTTATTTCATACAAAGTGTGTGAGGAGATCAAATGCCTTTAGTATGATTTATGAGCTCCTAAATTATAGAGGATATTGTTAATATTTTCCTTATCAATCTCTTTCTTTACAGATAAAAAGCAGTTGCTAGGTGAAGATGTAAACATTGTTGTTAAAATGAGAGAGGACAAGTTGCATATTCGCTTTCTGCATGTGATCTCATGTATTTCTGTAGGACTGACTGAGTGTGGCAAGGCTGTAATTTGGTTTGAGATCCAGTTTCGCAAGGAAAGCATTGTTCACCAAAGCTGGATCCTCTTACTCTGCTTTTTATTCTACTTGATTCTACTCCAGCAAGACCTCACCTGGGAGATTTGTAGCTCAGAAACAGCCTGAAGTCATTGTCTCACATTAAGGAAGCATATCTAGGGAGACAAATTTCCCTTCTGTATTATCAGTGCTCTTCATGTACGCGATAATAATAGGTCAGGGCCTGATTCTCAGCTTACCACAACAATAGTGAAACTCTATTAATGTCCACTGAGTTGGTCCTAATACAATAGAGATTTCCAAACCCTACAATCAGTTAAGAAAAATATTACCATTTTGTGAATGACCTTGTGTGGATCTTGGTGACCATATGTTTGAATTCTAACATGCATGCTGGACATAAACATCAGCACATTTTTTTCAAACAAATTGTGAAAGTGATTTTGTTAAAAGCAACATTTGGTAAAAAGTCCTTTAGTGGATGAATTTCTGCACTTAACAGAAAGCAAGAAAACAATTGTTTCCCGTAATTGGACAGTTTGATTAGAGGCAGGTGGTGTAGAGCTGAGAAAACTGGAGCCACAAAGCCAATTTTAGCGTCAAGCACATTTCCTTTTGCTTTAGGATCCAGAAGCATAACATGTAAATTGCTTAAAAAAAAAAAAAAAGAATGTAAATTTAGTTCCTATTTATTATCCCTACTGGTACTCTATCCATAGTAGAATTTTGCAGCTCGGAAAAAGGTGCATACTTGCTGTTCATAATACACAATGTACAGAGAATCACGGGTATAAAAAGAACATAGACTTAAGAGAAGAAAAAAAAAGTCTTTAAGATTTCCTTGAAAAGGTAGCCAACAGACATGGTGAGGATCTGTTCTTGCAAACCCCAATTCAAACAACACACCCTCACTAAACTATTATCAACTGTACCTTTATTATTTATTATTTTTATTACTAGTGCACTGAGGAGTACCAGTGATGGACCACTGTGCTGGGCACCATACAAAGCAGCACCTTTGACTGCAACAGAATTAAATTTCATTCACCTCTTGCTGAGATTTCAGTGGGTAACAATCTCAAATACTGCACAAGTAAATACAATAACCAGGTCTACTCAACCAGCCTCAGCCCACATTAAGCCAGACACCACATCTAATCAAGGAGAAACTAAAGTCCTGCCAGGGGATGAGAAAGAGGTTGACCATTTTATATACAGCCAATTTAAAGTACACAGAATACCTAACATTGAACTGAGATACAATTAATTTTCTTCTTCATAGCCCACTTCCCATTGACCATTTGTAAGAGTATGGTTTAAACAACTGAAGGATGAAAACCCCAGGGACAAATTTGCTGCTGGTGTAGACGAACACGTAACTTTGGATGGTATTCAGTGTAAGAAATAAGTCTGAACAAAGGGAACTTGCTCCTCAGAGGATGACAGCACACCAAGAACTGCCAATGCCACCAGACCTCTCTGGAAGCTGACTCCTCATGCACTGAGGTGGGAGATGCTAGTCACTCCCGTTCTGACATGGTACAGAGGACGTGACCTCATCCCACCCGCTCTGACTGAGAGCCCGCTGCACATCTTGACAGCAAGTGAGAACAGGAAAAAAAAAACTCAGCTGGGCCCTGTGCGTGGGAGGAGGAAGCCGTCTTGGTTAGCTGTCACCCAGCGCGACTGCGAGCGATTGCACACTCCCACTCCCACCACCTGCATCCTACTCAAGCGAGCTGCACCTCTGATCTGGACTTAGACGCTGTGTGAGCACAAACTCTCCTCCCCAGCACTGCTGGGAAGGGGACGGGGAAGGCCCATGAGAATGGAGGCACTAACTGCTAAGTGCTGTGAGCACTGCAGAGGCAGGAAGGAGCTGAGCTTCTCAAGTGCATGGCATAATTTGCAAGGGCTACTCCTAGGCTTGTGAACCTTATGTATCACACACAGCTCACATCTGGACCTAATGTCCCCACCTAACCTTGAGCACGGGAGTGCCTTTGGGCAAAGCTTCATGCAGAAGCACTGCCTGATGAGTTACCTTAATGACGTGCAGACAGATCAAGTTAGAATTGTCAGCAGTGTGATCACAGGGACAGCTGACACTCACGCAAAATATAGGAGGATGATTTGCAATAAAGGTAAGAGACACCACTTACATATGTGATGGGGCACAATGAACTTCCCCAGCTGGTGCTTGCATGAGAGACAATTGACACACATAGATATGTTGGTACTACTAGAATAGTAATATTTTCAGAAGAAAGATAAGTACTGAACAATATCTTTACTGTACTGGGCACAAACATAGCTTCAATCAACACTAGCCACACATGACCTCTTCTCCATCCATTCTTTCCCACAAAGAGATATTTGTTGTGGGCAACACCAGGCATACTTGCAGGGCAAGTGACTTCTTGCATCAGTGCTTGCACCTTTTAGATGAGGGTAACATGCTGTATATTACACCCTCACTATTTCTAAGTTAGGCTTAGTAATAAAATCAGAGTAAGGGACAATACACATTCTAAGTGATTTCTTAATGTCAGAAAAAATGCTCTTTGTTAAAGAAAATTACCAATTCTCAGAGATAGAATTGAGGTTATATGAAATCCAGGAGTGCCTACGTGTCTCTGACACAGTTCAGTGGTCAGCGCTAGTAACTTGTAGTTCCAGCTCAAAATATTCTCTGGCCTTTTCTTAGTTGTCCAAAAATTGTTCTTACTTTGGACATTAATTCTCCCAAAGCAGTCCAACCAGGATCCAGCAAGATGATTGTCCAGCCCATCAGTTGTGACCAGACAAAAGGATTCGACATAAGAGGAACAGTCATTACCAACAACATGGGAAATGAAGCACTTTTTGAGCATCTCCTAGAGCTCATGCCTTCCTTGGCAAGTCTCTGAGAGATCCACCAAGAAGACAGAGAGAAAGGATCAGTTCTGATCCTAACACTCTGGACACTGGTCTGGAAGAGGCTCCCTAAAGCTAGGAACCTGCTTCTCAGCGCTGAATAAGCTTGATCACCCTCTGTTACATTTGTAATATCCAGTTGTTCCATAAGGTCCCTAAGTTAAATTCTAATCACTATTTCAGTCCACTGGGATTCTTTGCATTTCCTCAGAGACGTCAAAACCAAACCGATTCTCTTTTGGTAGACATATTATTTATTACTCATGCAATCATGCTGACTATGAATAATCAGATCACAGCATTTAAGCTGTCTCACTATATTCCTCTTCAGCTTTTCCAGCATCCTCCCCATGGCTATCGTCTCTTTTCATACTACAGTATTTACCTAAATGATGCAAATGCACAGGGACACTGTGTGCACTTGTGCAATTGCTAGATGGACAAAATTGGAATAAAGTCAACACAGATTTTAAAGATGTTTAGGCATTTAGATCCCACGGCATTAAGAACAAGATATCTCACAAAATCTGGTTGTTAGACTGGGACTGGAACAGAATTGCATTCCTCTGTACAGCTGGAGTCTGATGGTCATGTCTGAAAAGGGTCTTTATCCCTAAAGCAGAGAGAAAACAGGCGCAAATCAGCAGGAGACAAGGTCAACGGCTATGGCAAGCGAGGAGGAACTCCTGTCCTTAGTTTGCTAAATCTCCAGCAATTTCCAGTCCAACCAGACCTTGTCCAGGAGCAACTGATACTGTGGGATGCATTTTCCTCCCTAACCTACAACCTTCCAGTTCAGACACAAGACGCATTTCTCAGCCCATCCTGTTGCAACAAATATTCTACAATACACACACTAATAACAACAAAAAAAATGCTCCTGAAACAAGGCCCTCCAAGATACACTCGTCCCAGGAGGAGAGGCTGAGAAAGCGAAGACCATATGGCTGATGTTACAGAAGGTGCTCAGATACTCCAGTGATCAGTGTGGTGCAGAAAACACATAAAATAGAAACCACCCAGCTGACAATACTCTGATGTACTTTGATTCTCTCTAGGTCATCACTGATCTTACACTGTTACCAGTCCTCCAGCACCTCCCAGTTTTCTCATTTTGTCCCATTTGCCTCAGAATTCAGAAAAGCTGGTGAGCTAGGCGTGGGCTATATCGACCTTGAGAAATTGAGTTTTCAGGCATTTCGATTTCATGATCACCTGTGCAGGTCTGATCCTGATCTTCTCTAGCAATTCTCTTTTCTCCCTTGGGAAATTTCTGCCATCTGTCCTCTTATTCCTTCCTGAAAATGGAGGCAAAAATATAGCTTTTAGCAACATCCTTAGTAAATGCTTTCACTTTCTCTCACAGGCCCCATCATCCCTTTCAGTAGCCTGTTATTCCAAATGCACCACAAGCAAATGCATTTAATTCTCTTTAAAAGTGAACAAAGGTTTCAATTACCAGTTTCATTCTTGCCCACTGCATATATTTATTTCAAACACTTATGCACATTTCCTTTCATTCTCCATCTGTCTTTTTTTATTTCCATTTTTTCTATTGTGGATTGTCATCTAATGTAGAGCATTATAATGGAAGTCAGGTCTTCTAATTCAACTGCTTATCCCTCAAACTTGTGGTGTGACCCTGTGTGTGTCATTAAGCCTCAATAAGCCTTGGTTTCCTACCTTTAAAAAGGATGTTGTCTGTTTGAACCGTTATATTAAAATTGTTTCATTTAATCATAATAATAATACTTTACAAATGCTAAGTAAGTACTGTTTCTATTTCATGCCAATCATTCCACCCACATTAATAAACTCCTTTGTGTTTACCTCTGGGCTGATACATTTGCCATAATCGATTGTCGGGCTCTGGGTTCACAGTGAATAGATAAATTTCACTTCATGGAGCTATCTCTTGTTCCTGAACCCTTTCTCCTCATGCGCAACTTTCCTCCAAAAGTGCTTCATGAAAACACACAGAGAAAACCTGTTAAAGAGAAACTGAATTTTTAAGCTGAACAACAGATAATATAAATAGTATGGTCCCCTATACTGCTAACTGCTATCGTTCTTTAGAGGTCTCAGTAAAGAGTATCTGAATGCAGGCAATTTGCCTGAAGCATTTCCAACACAATGTAATCACACTGAAATGAGGAAGGAGAACCTAGTGCAGGTAACTGGGGGATGGATCCCATCTATTTATTTGTGGCTCAGAGAGATGTAGAAAACACGTAACACTAATAATGTTAACAAATTAAAAAGTGATACAGTGTGTTTTGCTTTGGTTTGTTTGAGGCTTTGTTTTGGCTTGGTTTTGTGGTTTTTTTTAACTTCAGTACAGAATCATAAAACCATACAACTGTATAGGTTGGAAGGGACCTTTAAGATCATCGAGTCCAACCATTAACCTAGCACTGCCAAGTCCACCACTAAACCATGTCCCTCAGCACCACATCTACACGTCTTTTAAATACCTCCCTGGGCAGCCTGTTCCAATTCTTGACAACCCTTTCAGTGAAGAAGAATACTATTCAAATTAATTGACAGAGATAGGCTACTCTTATTTTAGTTTTGAATGGTCTCATTAACATTCAGCTTCACGAATTCTACTGTTTCTTTTAGCAAAGCAAAAACATCCTTCCTACTCAGAGCAACTCAACAAAACGTCATTTGATTACTGCCACTGGAACCTTTGTAGACACAAGTCCTGGTGGCCTTTGTGCTTCATGCAATCATTTGCTAATACCTTTTACATGTTGAGCCTTAGCTGCATTCTCCACATGCCCAAAACTCTTCTCAACATTATTTGCACATTAGAATATTCAAGAAATGCAGGATCAGACCCCAGGACAGCAGAGCATATGTTGTACAATTTTTTGGGATAGAGACGTATCAGTCATCATTTGTCCTTGCTTATAGGAGGTTATATTACCTCTTCAGCTGTGGTTGGTCTAGCAGAGAGAATTGCCTATCAGTTGCTTTCTATTATAATAGCATCTGCTCAGGGCACCTTCAGTAACACACATCTGTGGGAGACAATACATAAGGGGAAAAGTGGGAGGATTTTCATTATTTCTTTGAATTATGAAGGCTTGATCAATGACTTGATCCTAGCCATTGAGAGGACTGGAGCAGAGCTGAGTGCCTATTTCATGGCCAGTATTTCTCTTCTCTGACCAGATAAAAAGAGATAGAGAGAAAACAC
This sequence comes from Burhinus oedicnemus, assembly GCA_008921705.1. NCBI lineage: Eukaryota > Metazoa > Chordata > Aves > Charadriiformes > Burhinidae > Burhinus > Burhinus oedicnemus. Next base: position 495,436 of record VFFE01006957.1, on the reverse strand, counting down.
AGCCATGACACTCTGCCTCTGTAAACCTGTCAGGCAAAATGACCCACAGCAGGAGCGCTCCAGGAAACTGAAGTTCTGCAAAGCACAACCTTTTCTCTAAGATGCTCCTCACCTCTTTTTTTAGTGATTTTTTTAGTGATTCCTGACTAGACTGTTACAAAGCTCAACACGTCTTCACAGTTTCCATATATGCCTCCACAAGGATGCTGCTACTTCTGTGCCCTGGCCCCTTAGACATTTCCCCCTACCCAACATTCACAATTTTTTTCTTGTATTTTGTTTTCTAAAATTTTTATTCTCCCTCCAGCATGAAAGTTATCTACTCTTCAGGTCACCTGGTGTCTCAAGTGCTCACAGCTAGTTTCTCCCTGTCTGTCTGATTGTCGAAACCTCCTGCAGAAATCTCTGCCTGTCCCTTCCCACTAACCAGCATTAAAGAACAGGTAGGGGCTGCAGAAGATGCTGATTTCTCAGCAACTACTTTGTTCTTAAAGACTGACTACTATTTTTCATTCATTACCCAAAGATAATCATATACATTTACCAGCAAGAAGAGTACAGCTACTCAAATACAACTGTTAATGATACACAGACTGTTATATCTATCCAAGATGGATACCATTTCCCTGTTGCCTTCTGCAAGCCTCTTTCTTTGACTTCAGGCCTTATTTTTTCCTTCTTCCCTACATGAGGATATTTCCTCCTATGCTCTGTTTCACAACAATGCAGCACTTTCCAAGAGATTAAGGATTGATCTGGCAACATCAGGCTCTCCCACCCCATCTCCCCCACTGGTTCCTCACCCCTAGAGCTCAGTTCTCAGCCAACGACCTGCTGAGACTTCCACCCCGCAGGCTGCTCCATCTCCAGCCCACTTAGCTGGCTTCTGCTCCCCATATCTCTACCTGAGAAGTGCTGAGTAGCACAATTTGCTCGAATCTCTCACCTTTGCATTCACGCAGCTTTGGAGGCCTGGTCCTGAGGCACATCCTCCTGTGGTGCAATACCCACCCCTTCAGACTCACACCTTGTAGACCTCCCTCTGGGGAAAAAAGGGAAAGGGCTTGTCTCAGTCACAGACCTGACAGGCTCAGCTGATCCTCCTGTAGAGGAAAATATTTAGAATATATATTGCTGCCATAAATTGTAGATAGTTAAAAGAAAAGGAACCCTGTGGAGATATCTGAAATCTAAACTCAGACAGGCAGCAATCTAAAATAAACTACAGCTGGTGTTTCAGCTTTGATTCTGTTGCCACCAAAGGCAAATGGCACAATTCCCATTGATTCCAATTAAATCGTAGACTAGGTCCTCTTCTTACTAATCTTTCTTTTTTAGATGTCTCTATTTGCTTTTCCGTAGTAATCTTCCCCACAATACTATGTGGATCTCACGACCATTAAAATTTTTCAGAGAAATCCATACAAGTGCAAATCTTGGTATTATTTTTTTAATAAAGAAAGTAGGTAAGATTTTTAACTCTGCCTAATTAGCGGCAGGAAAGAAAAAGCATCATGGTTTTGTGCTCATGGTTTAGTTGGTTTCAGTTTGCTCTATAATCCATCCTAAAATCTAACACACTTTTTGCACATCGCTTAAGAAAAAAACCACTCTCATGACACTAAATAGTGTCACAGCATAAATGCTAAAATGCGACTATTACCCACTTTGCAGTGAGATGGGTCTTTAACCCTTACGCATCTAGCTTGACCTTGACATGCCTTATCACAAAGCAGAACCTGCACACACACACATTTTTAGGCTGTGCTTTGCACACATGCGTACGAAGGAAGCCGTGCTGATGTGCGACATCCCTGCGCTGGTGCTACCATTCTTGTGGGAGTTGCGTCGCCACAAGCTATGCAGCTCTTTGCTTCACCCTCCGTTCTTACAGGGACAGCAAGAGGGTCTCCTGGTTTATACTTCAACAGTGACACAGAGCATGACACTGAATCTGTGGTGCAGGCACTTCAGTTGCAGCTGTTTTGAGACATTTGGGGGTGAAGTTTCAGGGTTGTCCGGTCCTGCGCTTTGCTGGGCTCACAGTCCTCTTTCCTGGAGGTTATTACCTGCTGTCCTTGAAACTCTGGCCTTCCTGGTTGCAGACAAAAGCCTGAAAATATGGAATCTTACAGTATTTTGAAGTGTGACTCATGACTTTTTACCATGAAGGGCACATACTATTGCCTCCTTTCAACTTCCCGTTGTCTCTTTGCATGCAGCCGCACCTGCAGATGTTCAGGGAGGAGTGCTTGCACCCATGCACCCTAAAAGCAGCTTCTGTGTATGCAAAAGCCAGCACCCGCGTGCACAGGTGTCACTATTCCCAACGGGCGGGTGCCGGGGTTCTGCTTGACGGGGCCACATGTGTACACAGTTGCCCCCTTTGGGCAAACTAGTCTCTAAATACCACATTTTAGCAAAGTAGCACAGCTTCTTCCATGTGTTCCTTCCACAGCACATTTCTGAAAGTAGTTTTATAGTGTTAGATATACAGATGTCTATCTTGCCCTTGCCTCTTTTTTTTTTGGTGTGTATTACCGTATTTCTCGCATCCCACCCTCCATGGCCAGACACTATCTTCCCACATTTCCTTCTCTTTTGTATCTTCTGCCAGTCTCCCCAATACACAGCTTTCCCCTGAAGAAGAGGGGACTCTGTGAACGCGACTCTGATAGCAAAGGGAAACAAGGACCACAGCACAAGCCAGCCTTCTCTCTGTATCCTGCCTGAGTGGCTGGGCCTCGGAGAGTGGCCATCTTGGGGCAGGAAACACCACGGTGTATTAGTTCCACACAGCACCATCAGCACCAGATCTCAAAAAAAATTAAAAAAAAAAAAAGTTATATAATTCTGACATTGCTGCAGAGAGAAGGAGGATAGAGGATGCTAAGGTGAGCTGGCACAGGATCCTAACAGCACAGGGCAGGCAGCCCTTGCTGGGTTCCTTGGGGAGCTGCTGCCACAAGCCCTGGTCACAGAGCCCCTTCCCTCCCTCCCTCCCTCCCTCCCTCCACCCTGCACACCTACCCCGGACAGCACCTCAGGAAATGACAGCCCTAATTGGTGCTCAGGCTATCTATCAGGCATAAACAATGCTGTTGATGAGGGTAATTTTCAGATGAGTTGAGATAAGTATGTTGTGTTTCACTCTGACCTTCGCAGTTACTTCACACAAAGCCCCGAGCTCAGTTAACTGTTTCTAATGTCTGCTGCTGAGAGCGCACAGAGGAAGAACCAGTCCAAACAGATGGCCAGGGCGGAAGGGCTTAGCAGTGCTGGTGCCCACTACCACCGGTCCTCCTCAGCTTCCTCCGGGGCTGGGGGGACACGTGGCCTTGGCCCAGAACCGATGTGGCTGGGATACTGGTGGGCCAGGCGGGGACCGGCCACTCTGCCCTGCAGCCCTCTCCCAAAAGAACAGGCCTCCTGGCTTCATGGCGTGCCAGGGTCATATAGCAACGCACAACCAAAACCCTTCTTAATTTAAATTTATCTTAAAACAGATTTTTAAAAGGTGTACCAACAAAAACGTCAGCGAGCTCTGTCATTTTCCCTCTGAGACAGCAGAACGGGTTTGCTCCTCCAAATTGAAAGGCAGGAGCTCTGTCTGTCCAGCAGAGTCACGTCCTGGGACTCTGCTGGCAGAAGACCTTCTGCCAGCTGGCAACAAGTTTTTTATATCAGGCGGATCTCTCAAAACACCCTTGCTGCTTTCAGAGCAGTACAGAGGGAACACAGATCCTCATTTCTCTTTATACTCCCTGGGTCATTTCACCCAGAAATGACACCAGACAATGACATCGGCACCACAGCAGCCCCAGGGGAACCTGCCCAGAATGGCATCAGCCACCTTCAGCATGAAGCTGCCCAAAGAAATCATCACTCCAGATACCTTTAATAACAACGCCTATGACTCAGATAGCACTTCTCATCAGCAAACGTCGAAGGTAGCTAAGCATCATTACCCCATACAGATGGGGAAAACCAGACCCGCTGGGCTAAGTGATTTGCCTGCAGCTCCGTAGCACCTGGCAGACCTCAGAGCAGAAACCAGGGCCAGGGCCATGTTGTACTAATTCACGGCAGAGAGCCAGTGCATCCCACCTGCCTTGGAGGGGTTACAGCCTGCTCGCTCCTCTGCATGCATGAGCTGAGTGTGACCCCACAAATTCTTTTGCCTGGAGACAGGATGAAATATAAGTTTAACTGGTTATTTTTGCTATTAAATGCATTCCACCAGCCTAGTTCCACCATAGAGTATGCAGGGATACAAAGGAAAATGGAATGTTAAAAATTAAAGTGTAAGTGGCTGAATTCAGTAAAGCCAATAGTTGCATTCAGTAAAGTAGCGTATTTGTGATTATGGAGTTTTGTTAGACACATTTTTAAGATAACATCTTATTTCTACAATGTAGTTAAAATGAATGGTTAGGCTAATCAGTGCAAGGGTTTAAATAGTCTTAAGAACATTAGCATAATCACTCGTGCAGCACATGTAGTTTTTAAATGAATTAACAGCTACAAATTAAAGAAGAAATGCCTGCTTTTTTAAAGCATCTGCCCAATTCAAAGGGAAAAAAAAAAGAGAAAGTTGGGCATTCTGAGTTTCAGTCTCAGCTATGCACCGTGGCAATGCCTGCTTCCACCCTCTGCTCCTCATCCTGCCCAGCGTCCCACAGGGCTCCAGAGGCAGCTCACATGAGGTAGGACTCTGTGCATGAATGAAGCTTTGCAGACCCCACTCCTGAACTCTAGTGAGCTCTACCTCACTTAACTTCAAGACTTTTTATGTTATGTTGTGTTGGGATTAAACTGTTCTAGGTTTTTGAAGTGCTTGTACCTGCCCAGAATTTAGAAAAGGTGTATTTTTATTAATAGGATGATTTTACAGACCTGTTGAGTCTTCTGAAGTGAGCAGGATGCATAGTTCCCGCTCTGTGCTTCCTCATCCCTGCACCTGTTTCACATGCATTAAGCAAAGGAAGGTGACTTCTTCACTGCTCCCTGAGGGCAGACCCACCTCAGCCAGGCTGACTGCCCATTACCTTTGGAGCTGAGGAAGACAAGTGCCTATATGGCTGCTCTGCTCTGAAGGAAGGAGTCACCTTAAGCCTATACTGAAGAAATCCCTGCTGGAAAGACCCTCTGCAGCCCCCTATCACAGCCTCCATTGAACATGCAAAGGTGCACATACAATGAGGGTTCAGATGTTTCATTTCCTGGAACAGCAAATTAAGGGGTATGATTCTTGCAAAAAGAGTGACATAGAAAAGGTGAATAAGAAATGTTCACTGAGAATGAGGGACACAAAACAGAAATCAGGTGACAGAGCCAAAACGAGGAGAGGTACTTCTCAACAGAACCAGTAGTTAAATGGAGGAGGTCCTTGCCAAAGGATATTGTGAATAGTACATGGTCTCAAGATGCAGTTACACAAATTCACAAGACAGACGTGCATTGGGGTACTAGACACAGACTTCTGTGGCTTAGGAAGGAAGGAAATTTATAAGGAAATATTCCTGCATTTGCCCTGTATAGTCTTCCCTAGGCATCTGGTTGACCATTATCAAAAGACAGAGCTGGACCAGCCATTTTATGTTGTTGTATGTTTTACTCCAAACAACTGGCACAAGTGGGAGTTAAGAACTGCATTTTCCAAAAGGGAAGGCAAGGGAGAATATTTTACCCCAAGGAAGCAGAATGTTCCCTTGGTGGTTTGCTGTGCAAGATCGCTTGAACAAGCTCGTTAACTTTCCCTTCCTTAACATCCACCCCACCCACAAAACACACTGGCAGTCCGTGTGTTGGGGCTGTGGTAAACACCTCTTGTCCCCTCCCTGCTCACCCCAGCCTGCACATAGCCCTGACAGAGGAGACCAACAGGATCATTCATCCTGCTCATGCTACAGTTTTATTGTGGGCAATTGTCAGCCACTGTGTGTAGAGCAAAAATTTAGTAAACACGTTGCCCTTTTGGTTATACTAATACTTTTTTTTTTTACCCCATGAATAAAGATAGCACTAGAGCATATTTAGCCCACCACACACACTAAGTCATCAAAGGTGAATTTGCCCTGTATTTTGGATGGATACGTTTGTTTTCTTTATCTTCCTAACTGACTGGGAACCACTGCAAGGCAGTAATCAGGACCCTTGCACTGGAAGTCCAACCGTCTGGCTGAACTCCCTAGTAAATTTACTGCTATTTTCATCTTAGGCGAAGGGCAGCCCAGTCACCACTCACACCAAGAGGTATTAAAAATACTTCCCCCAGTTCTCAGAAAGAGAATAATCTAAAGTCTCAAACTAACTGAACTGAAAAAGAAAAAAAAAAAAAAAAGAAAAGAGGAAGCCTTAACGTGAAGAGCTATTATTATGTCTTCTCACATTTTGCTGTAGCTAAAAGCATGAGTTGTATATATAACTAATGCACCACCCACCCAAGCAAAAAATACTTGCTTGAAAAAGTAAAGGCATGCCTGTCAGAACTCATCCTCTTCCATTCAGTCTCCATTGTATATTTTTGTTCCTGTGATAAATTAGCCCACTACTTCTCAGGTGATTCTAGCATTTCAAATTTTAACACAGAACATACTCAAGTAAAATCATCAGTGCTTTCTCGAATTCACTAGCTGGCTGAAATCACAGGGCATCTAGTACTCAGCAAAGCAAAGCAAAACCGAAATGTGAAGGTAATGGGGTGAAAGTTTGAGGCCTGCCCTCCACTTGCACTCACACACACACATAAATGTTTCCATCCTGGCAGCTATAAACACTGTTTACCATCAAACACCTGCAACAGATTTCCAATACTCTCATGGTTGCAGTCTAGGTTAGGATGTAATCTGTTTTGTATGCTAGTACATAGCAGAAACCTGAGATTGCCCTGGAGGGTTACAGTTTGTAGGTGGAGCTGCCTGGTCACATCTTTCTTCTTAGTATTCTCATTTCTTTCTCCTTCAAGATCCTAAATGTTGTTCTCAGTGTCAGCTCTGACTTAAATTCTTTTTTCGTTAAGCGTAGCTAACCTCTACTTCAGCCTAAGCTGCAGTCATTTTCTGGTGTACACAGGCAGACTTTCCGGACAGTGAAAAGGAACACAGAAAGATACACAGAGCCACCTCTCAGTCAATAACAGTGTCTTTGCACCAGCATCTTACGATTTTAGCTCTAGAACCATGCTTACAAATACAGAGCACAAAACAAGGGAATTTTACTTTATCTTTTCATGGAAAGATGGCACAGTCTGTGAACAACTATACTTTTGGAAGGCGGTGGTGAGAAATTCTTGGAATTTCTATGAATTGTAAAACAACTTCGAGAATTTCTAGACAAGAACAGACATTCAAAATATTTACCAACTTCACAGGTGGTTTTACAAGGATATTCCAGTAGATCTTGGATCTCTGCTGTGTAGCATTATTAACATTGAGATAGAGGACAGATCTTCTCACTAGTTCTGCTGCTTTAAGAATCTCAAAATGAACTGAAATTCAACATAGTTGGCCCACCACCTAACTTTCATGCAAAAGGAAACTGTTATCTTGTAAGATAATGTCCAGGGAAAACCATAATGTCATACACCATTCCTGGGCCAGGTCACCTCCTCAGTCATCATGTGCTTCTCCATCATGCCCTTATGATGCACCCTAATTCCTCCTTAACAACCCACCACAGAAACCTGGGTAGAGTGGGCTGAGAAGCAATTCCATCATTTCTAGGGCAACTGTTCCTCCAGTACATCTGATATATAGAGCAAAGCTGCATGGACTCCAAGGGAGAGTTTTAATAAGTATCTGGACTGAGTTAGAAAAGGTATAAAATTTGAGAGCAAGATGCTCCAGCAAGCACCGTTATGTACATGTTTTGCAGCTTGTAGCTGAGGTCAGCATTAACATGTTGATGTACATTAACTGCTGGCATGCAAGGACAGAATAAAACATTCCAGAAGATCTCTTCTAAGATGAAGGATTTGAATTGATTCTCTAGCACTGCAAGGTATAATTGCATTCAGGTATTGATGAAGTTCATGAAGTTCAAAGCCATTCCAAGCCTTTGCTGGGTCACAAGCAGTGATGGATGTTACCATACAGTAGAAGAAAACTCTGGTCTAAGACTTGTGTACTGCTTTGGTCTGAAACCGCAGACATAGCTCCGCTCAACGCAGGAGGGGGTCCCTGGGATTATTCTCTGTGCATATTTTTGTCATACAGAGCCTATGTTTCCTAGGTTTGGGATGCACACGAAGGCCTATGTGCTACTGAGCCCTTCAGAAAAGTGGGGTTTAGTTTTCCTATGCTGATTTTTCTACCTTTGTTATGATACAAGTTTAACACTTTAAATCATGCAAATGTGTCTAGAAATTGCAATGGGTGTGTGTTTGAGAAATCCAAAAATAAAATAATGTAATGCAGCCAAATACTTAATTACCAACATGTGCATCTGTTGTCAAACCATACGCTAAGTGAGTGGCACTGCTCATTAGTTCTGCTTTCAGGAGCTACCAGGCGTTCATGTCATCACTACCAAGAGTCTTCTGAGTCTGAATCATCTCCGGAAGGGACAGATTCTGTCACTGATGCAGTCACTGTTAACAAGAATGCTGATGGCGTAGCAGGTGTTTCCTCCACTTCTCTAAACCTGGAAAGGTTCTGGCACAGCTTCCCTCCAATTTTCCCTCTTCAGAAAGGAAAAACAATCTTTCTCTCCTGGCTCACATGAACAGGCAGGCATGTTCCAATAACTCAGGTATTGGATACAATTGCTCCTATTCTTTCTGTTGCCTACAATACCATGTGATTATCATGCTGTGCTAGGTCCTCAGGAAAGACTGCTGGTTAATCCAGTCCAATCCCTTTTCATGCAATAAAACTCTAGGCCCAGTGAAACAGAAGGGGGTCTGTGACCCACAACAGTAAAAAAGATCCGCTCATTGTTTACCTGACCCATTAGTTCTGCAGTCTGAAATGCTCTTGCAAAGTCACTGACTGATAAGCCCTTTCAAACCTTTAAGGGCATCTGATGTTCTGAAACAGACTTGGAGAACTTCCTGCACTCTGTCCACATCAAGCAAATTCCAGCTGGGATCCAAAGAAAAGAGCAGAGCATCACTACCAAGAAAACAACACTCAAGTGCCAAGGAACAGAAGTGGGGGAGAAAGGACCTAAGCAATCCCAAATATGGGTCACAGCCTGGTGAAAAGTTACAGTAAAAGGTATACAAAACTGGCTGCTCCTTGCAGCCTGAAAACCCCACAGCTTTGGATAAGGAGCAAAAGGCATTAAGCAGCAGTAGAGACTGAATGTAGCTCCTGCTTAGCTCTTGCAGTTCTGAGGGACTAGGGCTCACCCATTGCCTTCTGGGGATTGCCCAGAGGTGGCGCTGACCCCCACAGCTTGTGCAGTCAGTGTAGACTCTTGTGGTTTAGGGTGGGCTGTAGAAGGGCGCTGCTTGCCTCACACCTCATTCTGGCTACCCTCCTTTGGCAGCTAGCCATCTACCATTATGTGCAAGAGCTCATCCAGCCCACACTGGGCATGCAGCAGAGAACGAAGGAGCCATAGCTGGGCTTCACCCCAGGTGGGGCTTTGCTAGATCCCAGTTAAATCCCAGCCCAGTTCCACTCAGCTCTCCCACACTGCCTCTGAGCCAGCAAGGCACAACTTAGGTCTCTTCCCTCACTCGTGAAATGCCTCGTGGCTCTTCACACAGGGAAAAACTCAGCAGTTGGCCAACACTGAATGTGGCCAAGCCCAGGCTCAGGTTGTGGCATTTGCATGGGCACAGCAATTCCAGGTTGCACCCGGGTTGCTACTGCAGAGCTGGAGAGGGCAGGGATTCTCCCTCCCTCCCTCCCTCCCTGTGCCCCACTTTTCTGTGCAACAAAAAGGCCAAACCAAATCCTTTTTTTCAAATTGCTGAAGATGGCTCAGGCACTCCTTTTCACTCATAATCAAATACACATTTTCTTTTCAGTACAGTGGCTCCCAAGAGCCAAAGTTCAAACTGGAACATTGAAATTCACACAGCTTAAATCACCCGTGGGACACCTCTGATGCTGGCACTGATGTACCCAGCTTGGACCTGTTCAGGGCTTGGACAGTACTGGGCCCTGATGCTCCAGAGCTCCCCTCTACAAGCTTTCCTGTCCCTGCCAGCTGCAGCAACCAACACTGCCTACAGCAGATGTGTCACATGTAGGTAGGTCACTAAATATCATGCCCAAATGCAACACAGGACCAGATGCCATTAAAAAAAAAAAATAAAATCCTGTTGATGTAAGCACTATGCTTTTACTTCCCCAAGTCTGACAAGCCTCCTACACAGCCAGCAGCAAGCAGCTATTTCCCTTGTAATATCATCAGCCTCCAATAATGTTCACTTGCCTGTTTTTAATCCCCTCTGCAGCCCTTCCTACCATCCCATGATAAATCCCTTTGCCTCTACCATTTCACGACTGCCCAGATCTTTTCCTCTCTCTCCCCACCACATCTGGCTTCTAGACTGTTCTTCACTTCTTTCTGTTAACATTTTTGAAGTTTATCTAGGGTTCGACAGACTTTTTTTCCATTCTTGGTGGTGGAGGGAGGAGGAGGGGGAACCTGCTGCTCAGCTGGCTTTGGCAAGCATGGGCAGCTCTAGCTGAACTCCCCAGCCCTCTGCCAAGAACAGTCTAAATAGGAGCACCAGAAACATCTTTTAATGTCATTTGTATTAATATTTTTGGAATCTTCACATGCACACTTGAAATGGCTTTAAAAACATGAAAAAATAGAGGGAAAGGGGTTGGCAACCATGTGAAGCTCAGACTATCACACAGAGTACCATCATAGGGAAGTGGCTACAGCAGAATAAGAGTCTAAGCCATTTGGATCAAAGGCCTATTTTGCCATCACTTTATTTAATAAAGTTGTTCTTAAAACAACAAGACTGCTCTTGGCCTTTGGACAGAAGACACCATTCCTATCTTTGCTTATCCTAAGCAAGGTCCATCAACAGTGTACATGTTCTTGAGGAGAAGGAGACCCTGTCCCCTCAAGGTATGTCCAAAAGGAAAAAAAAAGGCAGACCAGGATGAAAGGGACCTGTGTGCCTTTTCCCTCTCCAGCTCCTTTCCTAACTCACCCCTTCGCCCTGCCAGGAAAGCAGGGTGGGTCTCTGGAAGGCCTCTGGCTTGCTACATGTTCACATCATCAGGCCCAAAGAGCTCCGAATTTCACTTTGTGTGCCTTAACCTTGGTTCTGTAATCATCAGAGACTCACCAGACCACCAGCTTCAACATCTTACAGGATCTGATAAAGGAGCACTCAGCCAGCGGTTTTAAGGAGAGTTAAAGCCAGAGAGATTCCTGGCACCTTCCTTACTTCTCAACCTTTGGCTTCAGAGGGGTGGTAGACCTAGCACTATGGGATAGATTCAAAAGATCACCTTTCAAGGAGCACAGTCTGGGTTTCAGGCTGTTTTTCTGATGTCCAAAACAGAGTACAAACCAGGCCATGAATATTTCAGGTATGAGGAAACTGGAGACACTTCTCATGTCTCCACAAAAGGCGGGGCCAGACAGGGAGAGAGGTTGTTAAACCTTGGACCTAGAGCACTGCATAGTTCGCGACTTCATGCCACCTTCCCCTTCTTCCTCCCATACATGATGCAGCAGAAGCCTGCAGCCGGTGCTGCATGGGTGTCACATAAGAGCCCCAATGAGATAAACTAAATGCCCCCCATCACAGAGCTCTGCCAGTGACTATCTCAGCTTGGGTCTGCATCTCCCATACCATGATCACACCCATCTCCGTGCCTGAACTCCCGTCTGGATACAGCCAGCAGGTCTGCTTTGGGACAGTCTCCACAGCAACTTGCAACCACAAGTGAAAAGCCTCCTTACAATAGCAAAACATAGGTTTTGAAGCATGAAAAGCAGCAAAATAATCTGTATGAGTAATCTAGATATATATGCACACTTTAGGAGGGAAAACAGATAAGAATCTTTCAGGTGAATTAGAGGGCATATGCTTGCAGAGAAATAATGCTTCTTGAGTCTACAATCATTTCATGATTACATCTGCTTCCCTAGCCAAGGAATGCTGGTTTCTATTTTTCCGTAGCCCAACCCTTGTTCCTAGCTTCTAGATGGGCTTTTGCAGTTTAGTTGTCCCAGTAGGAGACATCATACTCATTCCAGATCAGTCTGCATTTAACAAATTTCTTGGGCTCTTATTTGTCCCCTTAAATTTATGCTATCTCAATTAAAGATTACAAGCAATTAAAAAATGCTAGATTTCTGCTAGATTTCTGATCATCTGTCTCTCAGTTGCTATTATCAGTATGGATCAGAGAACAATTTATATTGTCACAGGCAGAAGAGAAAGAGTCTATGAATTTCACAATTATGTAGAAGTCCCCCAAAGCTTGAAAGAGAACTTGTCAAAGCCTTTTAAATGTTTTGGCCTCATCTTGTGATTTCTCCTTTCTGAGGAGAACCTTTCTGACATCCTTGCAAGACTGAAAAGTTCTTTTTTCTTTCTTCAAGGAGAAGACCTTTCTCCTAATGAAAAACAAAAGTTGCCATACAACAGGTGTTATTTGAATGTTGGTTTGGGATAATGTAAAACTTGCCTTTGGCTTCCGTGGCAAAAAGCAGCCCAGTTCAGGAGATCAGTTAAGTGACCTAATGATCTGTAGTACTGAAGAGGTTCTCTTGCTAAGAGGACAAGAAGGTTGTACACTCAGGCCTCCCCCCATATTTCACGGGAACTGGGAAAGCTTAAACATGAATGACAATCTGCACTTTTCTACAAGGGTTTGGGGTTGGTTTTTTTCCCATTTTTTTTTTGCCATATGCTAAAAATCACTATCATTTTACATTTATTATAATATTTGGAGTTGGTTTTATGTGCTGTGCATTCTTTCTTCTTTAAAACAAGATCTGCACAGGAAATTTGATAAAGTCGTTTTATGTCTTCTATTCATTGCTACTAATTTCAGTTGCTGACAAATTAAATTCATCATCTGAGTCAGCCTCTAATTTCAGATCATCATCCCATTTTCCCAGTCTTTTGTCAAATAAATACACTTGTATGTGTAACTACACACAGAAACCTACAAATGATCTACATTTGACACTCTCTAGCTTTGCAAATTAGAAGAAATTAGTTCTTCTAGAATAAGTTATTTAGGTTTCATAATCACTTTCCATCCCACAAAGCTACTGCATTACCAAACTTCTATTGCTTTCTGCATACAGAAGGCATTTTATTAGCGGAGACCCACTTCCTTGCTTCAAAGTTATTACAGCCTAAGAGCTTGGGTATGACTGGGAAATGACAGCTCGGAGAATTGCCCTGTGAATGCGTCCACATCGTGGTCCATACGTGCACTACTCTGTTGAGGCAGGGCACTGACCCTTTTACTCTTCACGCACCATCCAGCCAAGCATACAGCCCCACGCTTCCCACCGTGCCGAAGGACTGCACGTCTCCCTCTGCTCATTAAGCAGCCAGCAATGAGACGGGTGATCTGACCTGCTCCAGAAGGCAGTTCAGATCCTGGCAATGCTGTTCGGAGACAAACAATAAAACAAGAATTCAAGCCAAGAATTCAAGGAAGGGCTGAAGGAACAGTAGGATGCGGCTGAGAGTCAGAGACATATGGGCTATCTGCACTAGGCGACCAAAGAGGGCCAGGGCACGGACCCAAGTACTGGCACAGCATCACCCCACTGCTCTACTGTCAGTATAGTCCTTGGCACGGACTTGTCCCACGGCAACCAGCTCTCTCAAACAATGTCTGGACACATTTCAGCAATAGCCAGGGACCATTCCCAATATACAGTTTGGATGGACCACCTTGTTGGGGTGGGAGGGGAAGAGAATTTATGGTCAAAAGCCATGACACTCCAGCTGGCCTTGGGGCCAGCAAACAGTTCGCTGGCCTATTTTATTTACTAGTGTAGAAATAATTTTGAATACCACAATTCATTCAGCACAGAGAAGTTCCCAGAATGGGCACTGCCTCTTACTAGGACTGCTCCGACTGCTCCAACATAGCGGACTCAGTTTCTTTGTATTCTTTTGTTCCCTGAGATATTTCTGTAGATTCTATTTAATCTCCCCAGTCTTCGTGCATTGTCTGGGCTGATTTCTAATTGACCAGAAAATTAGATTAATATATCTATTAGGCCAGAGCACTATTTCACCTTGATCTGGCCCTCAAACTGAGATTGTAGATTGCATCTTTGGGCGGCAATCTACTATCTTACAAAACCTTCCTCCTCTCTCATGGCCATTCTGTCCCTGAATCTAAGCTTCTCCTATTGGATTTAATTCCAGATACATTAAGTACAAGCTGAGATCAGCAGAGGCAAGTTATAGGAAAGATAAAGATCCTGTTTAACAGGAAAACAATTTCTGATTGAGATAATGCTACTTAGCAATTTGTTTTCAAAGTGCATTACAAACATGAATTGATCTTCGCAATATCCAAGTGAGTTAGGTATATAAGCATTGTTATGCATCTTTTACAGATGAGGAAAATGAGAAGACAAAATCACCTGCTAATTTAGGGTGCCTTGTTTTTTGAGCACTCCCATTCCAAACAAAACCAAAGTGTAACACATCATAGACCATGTGAAAAACATGGCTTTCTTGTCACTTTTCCATGACGCTGTGACATGACACTGCCCTGACAAAAGTTTCCACTGCTTGACAGACACAGAAAACACAGAACAAGTTAGGAAAGCAACCAGGAAAAGAAAACAGCAGGAGCTGCTGGCACCCAGCCTGCAGCTCAAACCACTGGACAGCGTTGCCTCTCACAGCTAGAGAGATTCACAGCTCCAAGGGGAGAGAGGGCGAGTGCACACTACAGCAGAAATCTGCCTGCTACGGAGCACGCGGTACATCTGCATAAGGTGAAAGAATAGCTATGTATAAACACTGGAAAAAGCAAGTGGCTGTACAAACACTGACTAATAAAGATGAGATATGTTTCTGTGAACGCTGCCCAGGTGTTCTTTGCAAATCTGATCTCATAGGGACTTTCTTGTAAAGTATCAAGGTGAAACAATATTCAGCTTGTAATGTTTTTTAGCAAATGCAGATCAGTCAGTTTTCCTGCTTATCATTTTCCCTCTCTGTGGTTGCGGTGGTTTCTTCCACCGCTCTGCTACCCTGTCCCACCACAGCCCCACAATCCGGCTTAACTCTGCTGCTGCCCTTACCAGTCCTGACGCAAGAACGTGATTGTAACTAAATGAAGGTAACCAACACAACCTTTCTGCAGACCTTCTTTCCTTCCTAGACCTGCAACCTTTCACATGCTGCGGTCTCTTGCCCGCCTATGGCTTGAAATCATTATGCACTGGTTGCAAACAAACATGAATAAATTAGAGTAATATTCAAATAAGGGAAAGAGAAAGAGGAGTAACAGGGAGGGGGACTAGGAAACCAAGGAAGAAATGCTAATTAATTCAAATAGATTGATTTGCCCTGTTTGCTCAAAAAATTAATTACAAAAAAAATTGTAAATTAAGAATTAAAAGCTCCCAATAAGAGGAGCCAAAAGGTTTTCCTCTGGAATCTATTACGAGTAGCTGAAAAGGGATTGTGTCTAATTAGACATTATTCTGCATCAAGATGACCTCATATTATAATTAGAGATACGCTAAATTACTTGGAAATAATTATAATGATTGGATATCCTCCATGACTGCCAGTTTGGGAGCTTTCATGTTCACATTGATTCTACCCACCTCAGTTTCTTTTGGTCAGGAGTTGGATCTTTAGCAGGTATCTAACCTGCAAAAAAGTAGCATTCTTTGAAACTTCCATCAGGTGTCACTTTTTTTAGACACTTAAAAACACAAGAGAGACATGCACATTTTCATGTAATGAAACCACGACCTAAACATGTGGCAGGTACCCAGGCATAGTTATTTGCACTCCATTCCCTAAGCAGGGCACTCGCAATGCAAACAGATGTTATTAATTTGTATCTTTACAATGAATATATCCACAAACACCCCAGGCTTCTAAAACATACTGCTCTTGGATCGAGTTTTATTTTCATCTACATATTGCAAAAATGTTAGCCCAAGCTCTAACAAGTGTCAGTTGCTATTTCAGTCCTATGGTCTGTCTCAGTGAATCAACTGAACTCCAGCTGCTTCACTGGCTACAGAAAGGGAGGCAAGACAAGTCTAGCACACTGGGCTGCAGGCGTGCTGGGTTGTGTGATGTGGTAAGAAAACGCTAGTCATGCTAGAAAACATTCACAAAGAAGCTAGGTCAGAAAGTCATGTCAGTGGCAAGGTGGGAAACTGGAATAAGGCAAGGAATAACTATAGGAGATCCTCCTGTATTTCAGCATCTTTCTGATCCACACAGATGAATCAAGCTGCAGTGAGCAAAAGACATGGAGATAAAAGTGAACTGGCATACCCTGAAGTGCCACCTGAGGAAGGGATGAGCTTCAAAGTTGCCCACAGTGCTTTGAAAGGCACAAAGGATAAGGGCTTGCACAGCTACATCAGCCTCTGCATGGGGCCAGCAAATGAGTCCAGCTGCAAATCTGGCTGGACACAACAAATACAAAGTCTCCGCCAGGGGAAAGAAAATGACTGCATCAGCCTTCATGACAGCGTGGCAGCAAAGTGGACAAGATGGGCGAGTTGATTTTTGTGGGAACAGCTAAGGATGTCATAGGGTGGGTACAGCTGGTATAACTGCTCTCAGGAAACACGATTACAACATATATCCCCGCTCATGTCTGGTTTGGAGCCCGTTTCACAAGGTGTGGATGTGCATCTTCCTGAGGGCTAGCATACAAAGATGGTTGGCTTTGAAAGGAAGACTTACGGACGCTGGCTGTGGTCAGCTGGAGAGAAAGCAAACAGAAATGGGAGCTGTGTGAAATAGCCACCTACTGATGTGGCAATGAGGAGGACGCACGTCTCCACAGTGAAGGACTGTGCTCTTCTGTCTGAGGGGTGGCAGTAGACTAGGGGAGAATTACAAAGCATGACTGACAGTTAAGAGCAGAGCCCACCACCAGTTCCTACCATCATTGGCACAAAGGGTAGAAGGGAGGACAGCAGGACCCTGAAAAGCTCCAGCAGACTAGCACCACGCAAAACTTAGCAAAAGTACAAGTCCACACAACTCACACCTGCGGAGGTATCTGGGCACCCCAGTATCTGCCTTGTTCTGTGCCTCACAATTTAAATACACAGGGTAAAAGGTGAAATGGTTTGTGCAGTTATAAAATAGGCCAGCATCTGAGCTGGGAAGAGAAGGTACGTTTCCCACATCCAGGCCCTGTGCCCCCGTCCACCAGACTTGAGGCTCTGAGTCTCATCACTGATGTGCGTGGCTGTCGGCACAGACCAGCCACAACTGCCACGTTTGTTTCTAGCATGATTCCATACATCTCGGCTGCTGCAGGGGTTCAGAAACAACACTTAATATTTTGTGGTATTGACTTACCCATTCATTGTGTAGTGACATTAGCACCCATGAATAATCATGAAATAAAAAAAGGATAATTAATATTTAAGTTTGCCAGAGGGATGTACTTAAGGCAGAAACCATGTTTTAGAAAGAGCAGCTGATATTTGTCAGCTGGAGAACAAGACTAATTAGATGCATCAGGCAGTGGTGACATGAAGTTGAAAAACAGCTTGTCAACTCTGAGATGACTTATAGCAAATGATTATATATAAAGATTCTTTGTTATATACTCACACACAGGTGTGTTCCTCATTTTCCAAATACTTCCTGCACCTTTTGTTCCTGTGATAAAACAGGTGCAAAGCAGATTTCCCGCTCATAGATACACCGTAATTATATTTTAGGTAGAGCAGATATGTGGTCCATTTCTTGTGCCCAAACCAACAAAGTGTTGAACACCGAAGCACCCTCCATTCTCATTGATTTCAGTGGAAGATGGTCAACAACTTACAGGATCAAAGGCTTGATGTCTGAACCACAAAAGGAAAGTGATGTTGTAGGGGATGAGGCAATGAACCAGGAGGCCAAATTCATGTCTGTTGTAATGTTGGTTGACTGCAGCCAGACAGTTCATTGATCATAGCAAAGGATTTGCCCCAGGGTGTTCTAATTTAAAACAGATTGACATTAATCTGAAGAACAAATCACCCAAATCCTAAACTCTGATCTGATGCAAGTCAGATGCAATATGACAGCAACTCAATCTCCTGGGCGGCAGAGCTGCTAGCTTCAACTTCATACTCATTTCCGAACTGTGTCTGGAAGTTCTTGAATGCTGCTGGAATAGGCCCAGCGAGGAATGATTTATCCCAGGTAGAGCTGCACATCCTTCAAGCCACACAAGAGCTACCAGGAAAGCGAAGCTTTGAGGGGGAACGGAGTGCAGGTACTGAGAAGGGGTCGCTTTAGGAAATCAGTGCTTGACTAGTGAATGAGCTATACAAATGTTGAGCAGGCAAAACAGAAGCATAAACTCTGAGACACTGGTTAAACTGCAATCATGAAGTACTCTAAAAAGCTTATTAACTTACCTAGGAAGTTGAACACAAACTAATTGTTTGGATTGAGCTGTTCAGACAATAAAAATGTTTGAGATGTCTTGGGAGTAATTTGTTTAACACAGTATTTGAGCTGTCACAGAAAGACACGACAATATTTCTCTCTGTCCATAAGAAAATCACACCAATACACACACTTTGGCACCGGAGAAGAATATTTAAGGCTGTACGTAGCACCTGTAATACATTGCTTATATTTATAGTCCTGGTATGATTGGTTTCTAAAGAAAAATTATGTCCACAGACAGCATGTTTTGTTCCTCCTCGTTACTCATATGCAAGAATGAAAGATCTATTACAACATACTCTTCCTTCCACCTGCTTTGATGAACTGCCTCAAAGCTCTCTGGGGAGACCGCTGCAAAGCCTGTGACTTAAAGCTTAGGCTCAGAAAACAGATACTGAATTGCAAGAGCAGACTCAAAGGTCAGTTCAGAGCAGCACCAGCAGCAGATTGCAGTTCCATTTCTAAAAGGAAAGGATACCGCTGTGGTACAGGTGATTCCCCTCAAGCCTATACCCTCACAAAGAAAAAACTTAACAGATCTGCCTTTAGGGACAAACGTAAAAAGTTCAACTTCAAACTCTAACACCTGTTTTACAGACACTCCTCCAGATTGCATATTATTTAAAAATTACAGTTCACCTCAGCACCATTTCTCGCTAACTCAGTTAACAATTTCTATGTCTGCTCAATTTTCCAAACAGCGTATTTGGTTCTGCTCAGGTTTGTATAGCATGCCCATCGTTGTGATATCTCAACACCTCCCTGCAGTGTGACAACCCACTTCCCTGATGTGCATCTGTCACATGTTGATCTTTCTTTTTTTCTCTTTTCTCCCAGGGAGAAATCTTCATAGATGAAAATAAATATGAATATATGCAGTTCACTTTTCAAATATAGCTACATAATGCATTTATATTTTCATACATTATATATAACTTCTAAAAAATATGGTTATTGATGTCTGCTATTATCTGTGCTTTCAGTACTGAAGACAGAGTTGAAGAAATGCATCTTAGCAAAGTACCTAGGTTTCTGATAGGTCATACATCTTACTGAAATTTATTCCACAGACTTGTGCAGGAGCCTGAAAAATTTTAGTCTCTTGCAGAAGCAAAAAAAGGGAAATATTTGTTACAGAGCCTCAGACAATCTATCAGGTGTTCACACAATGCACTTTGCAGATAAGCTCTGAGATCTCAAACTGGACATAGCAGATAGCCGAATTTCACAGCGAGGAAGGTAACATGGTGACTAACACTGAGCTTTGTTCTCATCATCTTGATAGCACTTTTAACACTGCAGCAACTGGGTGATTCACAGGGACATGTGGTCACCCTGCTTTGTGATGGCACTGACCTGGAGAAGTTTAATGCTTTGTCCTTTGTCACATGCCAGGCCACTGCGGGGTCACAAACAGAAATTGGGGCATTGGGACACAGCCCCATGCTCTAATTATGTGGCAACCAGCATCTTGCTTACACAGACTTACGTGCATCGGCAAAGAGAGGCGATTGACACACTTCCCATTGCGTTTTTTTGCAAGCATGCATGCAACTGCATCACTGAATGTGCAGCACCTACACATGGCTCTGAATATTTCCGCAAACCTATTTTCCTTTAACCCTTTCAGGCGTGCTGCTGACTGTGGTTAACTACAGCTTTAGATAAAAACCTATCAAAACACAGCAATGTATTTCCTAGAGATACGGAGGTTTCAATACACACATCTGCACAGCATTCATTGTTTTCCTGAACAGTCCTGTACAAAACAACATTTCTGTCATTACATTTTTAATATAACAATTCCCATGGGAAACTGTTGATGAGGACTGGGATACAGATGAAGAGAAAGCAGAAAGAGTGCAATATGAACGGCTGTTCTCAGCCCACAGATGAGTGATGGTTCTTGTGGGGGCTTATCATTAAATACAGACGAATGGTAAATTCTGCCATTTTTTGTAAAAAATACTAAATCAACAGAATGACTGGATTTGATGGAGGTGTTTTTTTAAGTGAAGAACTTCCTTGAGTATAAGAAAATGTTTCAGATTTCAGGTGTGGATATCATCAAAGTCCATGGGTACTTCCAAGAACAACAAGAGCCAGACCAGCTCTTTTAGCTCCTTTCCCATGCCTGGATCTGCAGAGCAGATCTCTGAACCCCTGCAGATCACACCACAGGAGGGAGGACTTTGACACAGGGACACAGGACCACCAGCTATCAGGATGCTAGGTGGCCTGGGAAATGTGAGGCTACCCTAAGGCACTACAAACGCGAAGTTTCATGGCAGTTTGTACTGTCATGTACATCACTTGTGACTAGGAGCACGTATCCTGTGACTTTTTCACAGTTCAGCTCACCATCGGTAACTCATTAACTCAAATGCTTGCAACTGTCTGTCCATAACATTATAGTTTGACCTTGGGAAAGCCACTCACACCTGATTCTGTTAATCTATTAATTACTCCCTGGCAGGTGCTGATCTTCCTTGCCTTTTCTGAAACAGAGACATGGTGGATTCAGGCTTTACACGGCATTGTGCCTCAGATTCCCCATCAGAAAAGCAGAGATAGTAACATTTACCTACCTCAGCAGGTAGTTTGGATGCTTAATTAATCCTTTCAAAGCTTCTTAAAATACCGATAAGAAGTAAAAAAATTAGCTTTTAATATAATTTTCACTGTGTAATTAAAAAAGCACAAAAAGCTGTTTTCCCAAGCAGTAAACAGCCTGTTTAAAAAAATTCAAAACTTACCAAACTATTCATTACTTTAAGACCTGGTAAAAAAGCAAGACCCTTTGAGTCGTTAATCTGACCTGATGTTTAATTAGAACAAATTCAAAAGCAACAACTCACTCATGATTAAAATAACATGGTTTCTGCCATTTCTTTTAATCAAGTTCAGCCAAACTTCATATTTTGTAGTGGATAATTCAGTTGAGGGCTGCTTAAGCCTCTGAATACAAGTTAACTAGAGCTGGCTTGATGAAGGCTTGGGCAAAAGATGGCTGCACCAGAACTGTGTCACTGAAACATGGTTGCTAATGCTACCAGCATTCCTGTACGCTGTGCAAGATGTGACGTGCACCCCTGTGGGTGGTCATGTGGGTGACCAGATCAATCACTTGGTTAGTCAAAGTCATACCAATCGACTCAAATGAAATCAGAAGAAGGACTTATGTATGCAAAGGGAGAGGATGACAGGCTGTCTGTCCATGGAAAAGGCGGTCATTAAGGTCCACGCCTGATCTTCAGTGCAATACCTTCCATCCAAGAAGTCCTGACTGTGGTAGGAAGGTCCTTTGTGCCAGGAAAAGTAAGAGGGTACGGTGTAGGAGAGCACAAGGACAGAGGCCATAATCAGGAGCACATGCCCTTCGATAATGATAACTTATATAAGGTGTTTGTTGTTAATTATTAATATTTAAATATTATTTAATACCTTTAACAGTAACAGTTCTGTAGGCAGAGAGGTAGGACACAGCTAAGATATGAAAGCCTTTGATAAAATTTTGCTTTTGTCGTACACTTACCAGCACAAGGTATGGCTGTGTAGGATTGTAAATATGAGACATGACACCATAAAGGTTTCGCTTTAAAAGAAAAGATGGCAGGTGACTGATGTTGGAGTTATAAGGGGTTTTCACCTTGTAGTGCCTTAATGCATTGGTCTGAAGTGTTTGCAAACAAGATAAAAGGGTGTTTTACTACTGTGTCTCCTAGAAGACATACAGAAGGTCAGCCTATGTTTTTCAGTGTATTTGTACTGTCAGTGTTTGAGTGTCCAGCAACTTTGGTGACGTTACATAGCACAGAACTGCAGATGTGATGTTCATCAATAGACTAAGTTGTTCAAATACAATGTGAAACAGCTAAGTGATGGTTACAGCACAACAACGCTTACAACGTTAATGCATTAGGAAGCTCACTTGGTTTCAGAAATATTGCTGTTTCTCCCATGGGACCGGTCAGTTTTGTCCACAATAACTTTTACATGACTTGGGAAAGAATTTCAAGCCTGTATTTAACTGACCTAGCTTCGGTTCACATTCTACATCAGCTTCATGCTATCTGTCAGTGGGAGAAAGCATGAATGCTGAGGCAGAGAGAGAGGACAAGGACTGGAGAGAACCTTCTCCTGCTCCAGGCAAGCATCTCATATAAACCCATTTCTCCAGCCAGGTAGTTGGATTACAGAATCCATTTTGCTTTGGTTTTTAATCAATTGCGTTTCAGCTCAGAATGCCCATGAATGTCCTGCAGAGAACCGATAATATAACAGGTAAGTGATTAAAGGATGCCTGCATGTGGAAATAAAAGTATAACCTTAGCTGCAGTAGGAGGGACATGATGCCAATGTGACCTGAGAAATCCATAACCCACCCCAGCAAAAGTCACCCTGTGACTTTCTAGTCATTTACACCTGTGGAAAGAAGATATAAAACCCTCCTGCTTTTCCTTGATGAAGTTTTACATCGACTTTTCAAAGATATAAATGATTCCACAAGGCTTGCGGCATTGAATACTCATGGCCTATATATTTCTTATTAGCTATTATAACATATAAAAAATATTTTACTAATTTGACAGACTTTATTAGTACAGAGGTTAATTGCCTTTCTCTGACACATTTTCACTGCCTACATCTGTGTCATAACATTATTTGCTTCATTAGTTTTTAAAGTGGAACAGCTAAAACTCAGGTTATTGAAATAATAACACGTCTATGACTGTGCTTCTGCACCACACTATCTGCTTGCAATTCAATTGATGAATCACCTATATTTCAAGCAAAGCTGGCCTTGCATTTGGAGAAACGCCAGGAAAACAGGTCAGTGTTATCTGCCGTAAGCACTGCTACCCCTTTTCATTTCCCTTGCCATCTTCCAAAAACAGTTCTTTCCTGCAAGAAGGTATTAAGATGACAGCAGCTGAAATACTCCTTTCTCTTTATGGGGAAGCTTTATTTCTTATTGCACCAATTTTTCAAAGTTTGATTTGTGGTTTTAGCAAAATGCAAGATTTGGCTAGCAGTTCTGGTCTTTAGGCCATTTCTCAGAGGCGCACATGGTGCCGACTGAATGATTAAGTAGGAAAAGGATTAGTTGTTTGTGCTGAAAAATCACCAGGAACCTCAGACACACACCAGCACCTACTGATCAAAGGAAAACAGAAACATGGGTTTCCCGCTGTGAAAATGTGGCTGTCCCAATGGAACATCTCTATCTTGCAGCCCGTGTCCAAAAAATGTCAGTGGATGTGTCTGAAGTGCCGACGTGATAGTCTCCGTGATACTGGCCCACTGCAGCAAATGATGAGAGGACAAGAAGAGCGCTGCTGCCCCAAGCAGCTAACAACCCAATTAAGGCCAGTAACAGAAAGCAGACATACAGAGAGTGTAAGGAAACAATGAAACAACACTGCTTTTTTATTTTTTGCGATTGTGCTTGATCAGGAATTACAGGATGCGATAGCAGAGGTTGAGCACGCTGTCCCAGGAGGCTCTTTCCTGCCCTCTGTCACGTGCGGCAGAGCAGCTGCCTGGCTATGGCTGCGTCTCTTACAGAAGGGATAACTCTCACGCTATGGATGAGTGCATGAGTCAGCCGGAGCGTGTCCTTTCACTTTCTGTCCTAAATGTGCCTCTGTGCACAGCTCGCTACCTAACTCAGACATGCCCATTTGGTATCCTGTCCCTTCACCACTGATGATAAAATGCATTTTGGCACTCCTGACTTCACCCCTTAATGACTTCCCTGTTACAGCCCGCCTTCCACTAATAATTTCTTCTCTCCTTTCTCTCCCTCACTGTTGTCCCTGTTTAACATAAGAAGGATGCTAGGAACATTTCCTGACCTTTTGTGCCTTCAGTAATATGAGAATCAGAAGAAAAACAGCTGGAGGAAAGCCCAGAAGCAACAGCCTCATAAAGGTGCCTCTGCACGATCCGCATGGCTTGCCCTGCATGGCTCCTGGATGCGCACAACATTGATGCGGCGCCGGTCTGCTCACTCCAGGCTCTAGCCTCAGGCCAGTGTCTGGCAGGAAAGCCAAGCGCAGCCGAGGAGGACCAGTCCCCTGACTCGTACACCCGCTCTGCACAGATGCAGCTCACTCCAGAGTGCACAGTGTGGATGCAGCAAGCCTGTCCCGGAGTAACTTTGCTCCCAACAGCATAGACGCAAGCTGGCCTGTGACAACTTGCCAACTGGACGGGGCTTACTCCCTGCTGCCGGTCACAAGGATGATATGGACAACCTTGAAATGCCACTAGCCAGAATGTCAGTGGTCTCATCCCAAGCTATGCCGCAGCTCGCATGGGCAGCCCCGAGCTGGTTTTGTACGAGCTCCCTGTGGCACAGCCCTGGGAGCATCCCAGGAGAGCAGCACGGAGCTCGCTGCAACTGCCTGCCCGGCTGTTTGTCCCCAGCTCCGAGCAGCTGAAACACAACTACGCATTGGTATGGCTACACCAGGTTTGATACCCAGCTTACTGCTAGCTCAGGCACAGCTAAAAGCACACCTTCAAATCGCAGGATAAACCCAGCACAAGCAGCCCGCCAACAGCGGCTGCTCCCCGTGCAGCTATTCCCCTGCACGCCCCTTCCTCCCCCTTCCACTCACTGCAGAAAAAAATCACCGAGTACAGTGCACACGGGCAAGAAACATAATTACACACACACACACACTATCTTGAGCCCTTCATAATTACATTTTAAATTGGTTTACTCAGAATCCTTTCGGCTAATCATTTTCACCCAACTCTAATCAACTCTAAGCACTAAAATAAATATAACAGCATCTTTACCTGGTGTTGCCCCCCTCTTCTGCCTTAAGCCCCCATACTCCAGTTTGTTGGGCATTAGGAATTTGAATATGGCCAGTTTTAGGTTCAACTTTCATTATGAGCAAGCACCAGACTTTCATTCTAAGCCACCAAAATGCACTGGCAAAATTCACACGTGCAAACCAGTGGCAGCTTCCGTCTCTGTGGAATCCCACAAATATTTTCTTCAGTTTCAGTTCCTGCACCTCTGGATATCTCATAAATGTACAGCTGAAACAGAATGCAAAAACTCAATGCAAACAGACACCTGATTCTCATTGAGAATCAGTAATTAGCTTACTTTCCCTTAAAACTGAGCCTGAACCAAAGATGGCTAAGCTCAGTCTGCATCAAGGGAAGCAGTTCACAGCTTCTTACTTGCTATGCGAATGTTCTTACACACACAACTGTAAAATCTGCATTTTCATGAGCAAGTCAGCATTTCTTTGAGTTGTCTCTGGCCTGTACTTGCCTGCCTGCAGCTTGCATTCACAGTTTAGGAAAGGAGGCTTGAAAATTCAACCCCAAGTATCTTCAGCTTGGCTCACCAGAGCTATGCATTTCCCATATCCTTCCAGCTGCCCTTCATGACACGACCAGTTTCTCTCCCCTTTACCTTTCTGGGCGAGTCCTGTGTTGGCTGGAGCCAGGCTGCTGGTGTAAAACCTTCAGGGCTGTTAAGGAGAAGGGCAGTCATTTTCCCTTTGTTCACATGCACCCTTAATAACTCTCAGCAGCGCAGCAGTGTGAATCCAGCTCTCGGCAAAGCTTTAATAGCAAAGCTGAAGGTGTGAAGCTTCATTACTTTTAAAATATACTACACAGTTCTGCATATTCACTGGTATACATAATGTTCCATCTTACAGCACAGAGTGCTTTCCAGCCACCGAGCTCAGCGCTTTATTCATATTAAGGAATTAAGTTTCCCAAAACTCTGTAAGACCGGCTACTATTTTTAGCTTCTTTTTGTGGGTGGTGAGGGAGAAACCAAGAGGTTAACTTCCTCGCTGGAGGGCTGGCCATGGGCACCATCATCTACCCCAACATGGCTGTCCAGGACCAAACCCAGCAGGGGCGTCCTGGTCCTTAATGCCAATTTCTGAGGTTTCAGTGCTCTGGGGGAGGTAGGAGGAGAGGTGGATCGCGGTGCTCCAGAGACAGAAAAACATGTCAGTATTTTAATCACTGGACAGAAAAACAAGTAAGAAGGAAATTAAGTTTCCAAAAGACTTTTTTTCTGTCCACATCATGAGGCACCTCACCTGCTACCAGCTAGTCCACAGGGATCACTTGCCCTTGGGCTTTGCCTTCTCTTGCCACATGCCCTCCTCAAGCAGCTGTGACCACATCACGCTCCTCTCAGCACTGACTCTCACTCCCTGCCTCTCCACAAGACCTAAGCAAGCTATTTGCCCTCAGTCAACTCTTGTTTATGGGTTCTGATACAAAAGACAAGTGTTCATATGGCATACTGTATCTAGGAAAATGTCATGCTTCATACATTCAGTTATCAACCACTATGCCAAGTGCTTTATGTTATCTACAAAAAGCAGACTTCAGAGGGAAATGAACTACGGCAAATCAAAGTCTATTACTGGGAAAGAGAGGAGAGTTGCAAGCCAGCCTTGCAGCATTCTTCCAGCTGCGTAACTTTCTAAATAACTTTACCCAGCCGAAGAGCCAATAAATGGTCACCCAGCTGCAATCAAAAATAACCACTCTCCTGCTATTACCTAGAAGGGCTTTTCTAAGCCCCTGGGGCACAACATCCTGTGCACAACTGCAGCAGACAGCAGCGTGCTACTTCAGAGACAGCAGCGAGAAGGGTGGAAAACACCTCACGCCTCCCACAGCAGCTGGGAGGAAGCAATGAGAAAG
Organism: Burhinus oedicnemus; assembly: GCA_008921705.1. NCBI lineage: Eukaryota > Metazoa > Chordata > Aves > Charadriiformes > Burhinidae > Burhinus > Burhinus oedicnemus. The sequence continues at coordinate 468,156 of VFFE01006957.1, read as the reverse complement.
TCCCACTCATCCCACCCAAATGCCTCCAGATGCCATGGCCACCCACCTCCAAACTCAGAAGCAGGGCAGCACTGAGGCTTACCCTCCTACCCACACAACCAGGGCTGCGCACTGCTGTGACTGCCTGCTCAGCAGGACAGAGGTAACGTGCACAGCTTCAGCCCTGATTCATTGCAAGGAAGTCATTACTCCCCACCGTCCCGTTATTTCCCATCTTCCCTTATTTATACACACCGCAGCAGCACCTGGACCAAAATGGAAGGGACTCAGCCTCCGTACTGAATAGTTGCTCCCTACCTGCAGAAATCCTCTAATCGCTGCAGCTAGTTCTGTAACAGGTTTGAGCTCTGCATGGGAGCAGAGGACGAGCAGCCCCATCCACAAGTTACCTCTGTGGCCAGGGCCGTACTTGCCAGCCAAAAAATAACCCAGATATTTTTGTTGTAGCACAAACCAGTTTGTTCCAACTCTAACCATTCTATGATTCTATAATTCCATGATTCTATGATTCTATTCCTGGCTCACAGGATTAAATGAATGTTGGGGGTTTTTTTTCTAATCTTGATGCTACAAGACTGACAGCCACTGAATAAGAGGTGGCTTTGAAACATGCCAGCTCTTCTGGATTCAGGGGAAAGGGATATGGAATTCAGAAATTAAACCTCAATCCAAGCTTTATAGCTGCTTGTTTGTATTGGGTCGAGACAAAAACAGGGGCCCGGATTCATTAAAACTTCGGTGTTTTGGACTTTGGACTTGCATCTGGATTTGACAGTGTGGGTGTACATATCTCAGCGGTGAGGAAATTACCATAGGAAATTAAAGGCACCAACACACAAATCTGCAGCCAGTAAGAACAATAAAGAGGAACTGTTTAAATGTATGAGGAACAAACAAAATCCTAACAATGGGATAGCTCCACAGCTAGATAGGCATCTCAAAATTGTCAGTCATGATTCATAAAAGCAGACGTATTCAATAAATATTTCAGGTTTGTATTTGGAAAGTAGCAGGATGATGTATTCTTATCTCACAGCGATAAGGAAACACTTTCTATTCCATCAGTTACTTAGGGGAAAGTTAAACAGCAGCTATCAAAACTGAACATTTTTCAATCAGCAGCACTTGGTAAGTTGCACCCCAGCATATTAAAGAGATGTGTCAAAGAGGTCTCCAAAATCTTAGTGCTGATTTTTCACACATCCTGGACCACTGCAGAACTTCCAGAAGACTGACAAAAAGCTCGTGAGGCATCACGCTTTACAGAGGGTAAAACAAGCAGCCTGGGCAATCACAGGCTGGTCAGCCTAACACTGATCAAGGAATCAAGTGGATTGATGGGAAGGGTTAACAAGGTAACAGTCTTTTTTCCCCCCCATCATTTCTTAACTAGTACTACCCAGTGAGCTCCTAGCCTGGAGATGACATAGCTCAGCAAGTCCCCTCTGCCCCCATGTCTCATTTGCATTGCAGCTTCATCCCTCTCAGACAGGCTCATGTGGGTCAGAGTTGAAAAAGGCTTAAAAGATGGCAGTGTAATTAATAGTCATCAGCACGGCTTTGTGGACAAGTCTTGTCAAATGAGCTTGGTGTTGCTTTTTAGTGAAATTACAAGTTTAGCTGATAAAGGTAGCTGTATCTACGTTGTGGGTTTCAACATCTGTGAGGCATTTAACGCAGCTCCACACAGCATTCTGATTAAAATAATTAGCGCTATCCAGAATGAATGTACGTCATATTAAATCAATTAAAAGCTGGTGAGCCAACAGTGCTCAGAAAGGGAATCCTAACTGAATCACCCCCATCTTCAGAAGACATCTAATGCGATCCCACAGAAGACTCTTCTTAGCTCAGTGCTGCTCACTATCCTTAGTAATTATCTGCAGAAAATGAAAAAATGTCGCTATTGAAAGCTAGATTTTATTTAAAAAATTGCTGGAATGGTAAATAACAGAGAGAAGAATAGTTATACTGGCAGATCTGCATCATTGGGTCAAGATGATTCGACGGAACCTGAGTTTTAATAAGCCAAATGCGTCAATGCCTTAAAATCAGTAACTCCTCAATCACGGCAGAAGCCCCACAGCAGGCACAGAAAGAGCTAACAAGTAATTTCCATCTTAGCATTCTGTGGTGCTCAGTTGGACTGGTTTTTTCCTAGGTATGTCTACTGAAGTGATCAGGAGAGAAGCAGGCAACAATGCTGAACATTGAACACAAACTATTCACACATGCTGGCTCTAGGATAGTGAGACAAACCTCTCCAGGCATCCTCAACATATTGCTGAGATTGACAGGCTCCTCCAAAAGGTGTTTCAGACAACACAACCCTCACGCCCAGCTAGCATCATTAGGTTTCAGAATGAATGCTGAATGGGAAAGGATGGAAGAAATCCCTCCTACCATTTGGATGGCAGGAGGACATCTCTGCTTAGCTTCTCATTTGAGAAACTGTGCCATGAACGTTCAGTCCCCCAGCAGCTCAGCAGTGAACTCCGCTGCACGAGCACAATTTCTTCTTCCTCTTCATTTTCCATGTGGTCTGCCTCAGCCCTTGGCCTAAGCACTCCTGCTTCCAGGCGTGCAGTTAGCCTGCATGGTTGAACAGGACATGGTCACAGCCTTATCCATGCTCTTATCCGTGCCCTCCCTACGCTTAATCACAGAGGACACAGCTACTGATGGTATGCATCAGGATTTAGCAAATAGCATACAATAAGTCATAGGAACTTCTGCACTGCCCCATGCCCCAGTGTAAGGATCTATGACATGCTGACTCATAAACCTCATAAAGGTTTAATATGATTTCTTTTTTCTTTTAAAAAAAAGAAAAGAAAAAAGGAAATTATTTGGGCAAGGCTTTGAGCTCTTCTCCTCTCACTGTTTCAAAGCCATTTTTTTCGGTAGGCTTGAGCCCCACGGTCTGGGGAGGTGATTCTGCCCCACTGAACACTCATCTCATTTGGGGTAGACTGGGGCACTCCCGGGAAGGGAGCTCCCACCCAGGGGAAGTCAGGACAGAGAGAAAACCCTCACTTAATATACTTGGTTCCCCCAGAGTCGGTGCTTCCCAAAATAGCCCCAACAGTAAACCTAAAACCTGGCCTGACAGGAGCAACAGAGGCAACAAACACGTCCACTGATAACTGACCCTCCACAGTTTCTGCACCCTGCTGCGGCAACGGGGATGCCTCCAAACTGAGCTCAGCATGTGGACTGCACTTCAGTGCTGTCAGCTCAGTCACAGCTTGGAGAAGTAGTGATTTTCCAAAAGGCTTCGGCAGAGGAATTATCACCCTGTAAAATACCAAATTCTGGATCCAGAGCAGGGACTTGTGCCCTCAGCTGCTTTAACATCTCTGTGGGACAACTCAGCAAAGGAGGGGAGAAGGATACCAAATGCTGGGATCCTTGTGCTGGGGCAATGAGTTATAGTTGTTGCTAGAAACAAGTTTGTGCTCCTCAAGCCTCAACCATAACACTGCAACAATGCAAGAACTGAAATAAAATTAATACCGTGTCATAAACAGGAGGCGTATTTCTTAGAGTGACATTCTTTAATTGCCGTAACAGTACATATGAAGAAATCCTGTATAAAAAAGTGTAGAGCAGCCTTTGCAAAGCCTACATCCAAGAAATAATGCATCGAAAGGCTCAGAAAGCTCACCATTGCTGTACGCCTGGCAGAGCTGACTAAAAGACCAGTAGCAGCTGGCAGGAAATGGGTAAGAAAGCTGACCACAGATAAACTGTAGGATGCTAAAGAGTAGCAGAAGATATACTCTGGGAGAGGAAGCCAGGCTGTCAGGTCACACTGTAGTCTAGTGCATACAGTACATACAGTCCGCTATTGAAGTATGTGGCCACCAGATAATGGTCAGGGGACACAGCTGTCAGGCGACGATGAAGTAACTCCAAGGAGCCTGAAGCAGAGTGTGGTACAGCTGCGGATGTTTCTGTTGAGCAGGATATAAAGCCTGCCTGTCTCAAGGGTACCGTAGCAAATTCAGTGTCACGACTGTACTAAATAATTAGGTTCATGATGCGTATTTAAATCAGCATTGATCGAAACAGGATACCAGCAAAAGCTCCTCGCAGCCAGGCCTGATCTGTGCATACGTGGAAGCACACAAATAGTTACTGCGTAGCCTAAATAAAACAACATTCGGGTTTCGTACTCATTTTGCAGGTAACGCTGCCAGCAGCGTCAGGGAGGGTTTCTTCTCCGTGCTGCAGCGTTGGGAAGTTGGCGGCTGTGCGGAGGCGGTGGGGGATTTACCACCGCTTCAGTGGGAGCAGGACAGGGCCTCAGGTATCATTTAACATTGAAAGGCTGTGCCCAGGCTGGATGCTGGCGTATCCACTGTGGAGATATTGAGCTTTCCTCATTATATGAAGAAGGTAATTATGGATCATTAACCTGCTGGGTGGCAAACGGTGCGGCGTGCTAAGTGGATCCAGGAGAAATGTGATGACAGAGCAGGGCACGTTTTGCCGGTTTTGCCAAACGGCCAGAAAGCGGCTGCTGGATCATACAGGGATCAAAGAGCAGGGGTTTAAAATACACCGCGTAATAGCTTATAAACACCGGTTCTTAGTCACGCAGCTCTGCAGGAGGGTATTTCAGATGATCCATTGGCTGAAACCTTATTTCAGGCTCAGGAAGCTCCTAAGGTGGAGGAAAAGAGCTTCATCCAGCTCCACAGACGTGTGTTTAACATTTGCTCGATGAGAGAAGGCAGGGACCCTGACGGGCGACACTGGCCTTCGGACTGCTCCAGGAGATGCCTACGCTCACCCCCAGCGCCCGAAGAAAATTAACCATGCTCCAGCTGTGCAAAGACCATTTTGGCATGAGGGAGACCTGCTGCCTCGGCAGCAGGGCCACAGCTAATGGCAAGGGGCGGCCTACGAGCCCGCCGGTCAGCCGAAGGCAGAAACTGCCCTTCAGCCTTGAAGCAAAAGCAAGAGGGGTGAGCTGCCGTGTGGTAACAGACGGCTTTTCCCTCCTCACTCTGCAAAATGAGAGGAGTTGATGCACTAACTGATGTGACATTTGCTTCGATGTTGGCTGGTTTGGTTTTTTTTTAAATTCCAAGTGTCCTCTAACTAATGGAAACGATGGGGCTTTGCACCTGGGAAGGCCGTTGTGCATTCCTCTCCGATAGGCAGGATATCAGGGTTAGCTAAATATGAGTTCAGCTGTGGGACTGACTCACCGCTTGTTCCTGGAACTGTCTGAAGGAGGGGAGGATGCTGTGGGCAGGCTCTAACTGTATCATCTGGGTTAGGGCCGGTAGCAGATGGTCCTAAAAACATACTTCCATGTGGGTTTAAAATAGCGCAGCACCCACAATCAGCTGAATGGGGAAATGTGAAAAAGGCTTGTCACACAAGGAATGCTGCTGTGAAGATCTGCAGTCAGGAGGGGATCCAAAGCTTCACCAGCCCTCACAGCATGGAAGTGCCCGAGGCCCGGCTCTCCTCGCTTACACCAGCTCACACCACTGCCCCATCCCGCCAGCCCTGGCAGGGGCATTCTGGCCTTCCCATCATATTTCATGCAAGAGAATGATCTTTTTTTCCCCCATCATAAAACAAAACGAGGAAACTTTCTCTTAAAGCAGCTTCTCTAGTTAAGCGGCACTCCCTGTCCACGGCAGTGCAAAAGCTTGAGCCTGAAAAACTACATTTAAAAAAAAGAATCCCTTCTCCTTCGTGAGTCAACCTGCTGTACGTGTTGGCCAGCAGCAATGACAGCCTTAAATAGTCCGAGTCTATAGTTACATCCTGCTGGCTGCTCTGATGCCACACACAGAGTAAAAGAGGTGGTGACAGGGGAGGAATCACAGTCGGCTCCAAGGTGCCGAGAAGACGACGCTCCCGAGGAGCCAGCTGAACTGCCCGGGGGTCAGCAGGGAGCACCCCCCAGGAGCACCCGAAAGATCCCCCGAGTGGGAGCCATACAGTGAGCTTTCACAGCGCGCAGCAGCCCGAGCAGAGGGGCTCGCTGGCAGCGAGGGAGGCGCAGCAGCACAGGGAGCACCGCAGGGCTGCCCTCTCCCTTGCCCCAGCCCACCAGAGGTCGACCCGGTGTAACCAGCAATGGCTAGCCTCACCTCGCAGGTACTCATCTCCCCCAGCCCTCTCTACAGCCTGTACAGAGACCCCTTCCCAGTGCACGGCCGAGGACCCTGCCAGCTGACGTCCTCTGCTTGAAGAGAGTCGGGGTGACTTGCTTCTCAAGGCTGCAAAGCTGCCAGCACCCTAGGGAAAGGGCCAAAGTGAAAACCAAGGAGGAGTGCTGCTGTTTTTGCGCCTGGGGGCCCTAGGCCGATGGGTCGAGAGACGTGGGGAAGAAAAGAGCATCCTGCTGTTCTCCCAGCCTTCCTCCTATCCTCCGTGCTGCAAGGGCTGCTACTGAAAAAAAGCCCGATTCCTTCTCAGGCCCCATATTTGTGCCTCAGTAGATGTGCAAATGCATCAGCAAAGGTTTCTTGCTCCTTCCCCTCTCCCCCGCCTCCTGCCTTTCTGCCATGCAAGCACTAAGAGCGATCTGGGCTGTAACCTTTAGAGGAAGAGAAATATCACAGGCACATCTGTTTTTACAGCTAATTGGGCGCAGTTTTTGAAATGGGCAGAAGTGGCTCAGATGAACAAAAAGAGATCCCTGAGAAGCCCTGGCCCCTCTGGGGGCCTGGCTCTAGCTCCTAGCGCAGTTTGTGGTAAATGCCCCACTCACACCAGATGGATGCATCGAGGGTTTGCTTCAGGTCGCACCGACTGCTGGTCCAAATGGGTCCAGCCCCATTTGCTCCACTGGAGTTTAAAGCAGGTTTTAAAAGCAAAGATTTTTCTTAGGCATTACCCCAGTCTTAAAAAGCAAACACACGGTATCCACATCTTGCACTTTGTTTTCAACATCTCCTGTAAACTGTTTTTAGCACTGCAAGAAAGCATTTTTAAAAAAATATTTTCTGTGTTTGGCTCGACTGGGTTTTTATCAGTACGAAACTATTACTAGAGCACCAGCTTGTTACGCACTTTCTGCCAATACAATAAAGGCTGTAACAAGAGATGTTTTAGATGAAGATTATTTATTACTGCCAATGGTTGCAGAGAAAGCGCTCCTTTGGGCAGAGTGGGCTGAGGGAAGGAAAGGCTGTTTGGTGTTCGCTGCAGCCTTCACTCATTACCTTTCCCAGAAAGCATTAAGCTTCCCACCTGCAATTGCAGTACATATCCCACAATTTTATCAGGAGACAGTCTCCAAAATCTAGACTCGGAGATTTTAAGAGATGGAAAAGCTATCTGAGTTCACACAGGGCTGCGCTTTCCACCCATGTTTTCACATTTTGGTCCTAGCCAGCTGCAGCAAAGGCGCTTCCCACCACTTTCACCACCTACTAGACCCCACTGAACAGACACACTTGCGCAGAACGGTCACTGCTCTTCTGTTCAAACTGCAGTGGCACTAATTGGGCAGGGCACTTTCTAGATGCAGAGGAAGGCACAAAGGTACAGTCTTAAAGATCTGAATAGCACTTCTGTTTCTGCCTTCAAGTACTCAGAGAGGAAATTCTCCAAAATCTCTAAGATAATCTCTTTCCTTGTTGCCTATGCAAACTATATGCTCCTTTAACTGGAAACGATCACCTCCCCAGGACCCTACTTATTTTTACCGCTTCTCTCATCTCCCCCCCAAGAATTAGACATACAATAGTGAAATAGCAAGCCTAACATATGCCACAATCTCAGTACATAACATTTTGCAATAAATGTAAATTATATATATATAAACAGAAAGAGCATGAATGTGAGAATGACCCTACCTGCTTCCCATTCGTGTTATGCAAACACCTTTCACGTGTCTTTGCTCACTGAATGCAAACAGTGAGTATGCGTACAGCCATGCCCACAAAGCACATATTCCTCATTAAAATCCATGCAATAAATTTGTATCTGATTGACTTTTAAATCCTTCACCTTCCCACAACTCCATCTTCTCCAGATCTAGTGATCCAAAACCTGTTCAGTTCCTCAGGCAGCCTGTCGCAGTCACAGGTCTTCCGTCTCCACTAGTGGAGAGCGTACTCTCATCCCTATGGATGTTACTGGCTTGAACCCCAGAACTGGTCACATCCAGTCTCGCACCATTGACAACAAGGTGAAGAAGTGATACACAGAGTTTAGTATTGTGCAAAAATTGACTGTGCTTTCCAACAAGGCGCTATTTTTTTGGAAAATCAAGGCACATGAGGACATTATCATGCTTCATTTTCACATAGGGGAAAGTTTTTCTCAGGTTATTTTTAGAAAGATTTACTGGTTTTAATTTTGGTAGTTGGATCCTAAAAAAGGAAGCATGGCACATGGCCTCTTAAAGAGTTGCAAAACCCACTCTCAATAAAATTTAATATGCCCTGCCTTGGCTTTTCTTTAATGTGCACTGTGTGGAGTGCAGCGGTATAACATTTTTAGCATCAATCATTTCGGCACACTCCTGAGTAATGCGACTGCCTCACACCTCTGCAGATAGGACGTTTATTCAACAGTACCACTTATTTTCTCTGTGCTATATGCATGTGTGCGTACCCACAAACATGTGTACCCCTGGCAGCTTTTCCTTGCTCTTGGACGTTACTCCCCAGTGTAGGAGTCACTAAGTGCATGGAGATCAAGAGAACTGTGCTGACACTCTAAAAGACCAGACTGCCATCACAGCAAAACAGGAGCTCTGATGGCTACATGCTGGTAGGTACTCTGGGTATGTGCACTGCTGTGTGTCTGTGTGTATGTCCAGGTAAATTTCCCATCCACTAATTCCTGATGGAACAAGGGTGGCCAAATCTTCCGCTGCAGTGAACTGTTGAAGTCCTGTGTAATTTGACAGAGCTATAACAGGTTACACCAGCCGAATGGTTGGCTTATATGCTCTGGAAAGCTGCTCCAGGAAAGAATTTTGCTGCCATATCTATTATGTGAAAGCAGTGCTGCTATAGATTGTATTATTTATTGCATACATTGTGTCACTGGTGCAACCAGGAGAGTGCAGTATACAACGGAGAGGAGCAGAACAACTTAGCTCACCAAGTCCAGTTCCTCCGAGATCACATTAATAGACGTTCTGCCCAGAATGGCCTCTGAACATTTTCTCCACAGCACACACACACATACACACACACATACATATTAAAGCACAGACCACAAAACACTCCTAATAACCTGAGAACAAACTAAAATTGTTAGGATACAATATGGAAACACATTAAAACCGTAGCATGCCCAGGAAGTGTGACAGATAAAACTATCACGAGTATCGTAGGTCCCAGTTGTAACACAGAAGTTGCTCCTATCCCCTAAAAAAGAGTCCATTCGGGTACCACCATATATCCTGGATGCCACCTGGAGCTTTGGCTTTGTTAAGTTAAAATGTGCACAGCAGGGGAGTGCACACATCATGGCTGATTATTTATTCAAGTAGATACTGACTGCTAACATTCTGGCTAACAACATAGACCTCCTTGAACTGCAAGCCCAACTTGCTACAGGGTGGGTTAAATACCAAGACTGTACAGAAGATAATGTCAAGAAGAAGCCCTTGTTAGTCAGTATGGCCCTTGTTAGCCTTGTTAGTCAGCTTGTCACTGCAAAACTATATAAATAAGCTCATATTCCCCCCTAGGTGAGGTTATAAAGTGGCAATGTGGAAAGTTCTACTGATTTAAAGCAAGCATCCTCACTTTCCTAAAAGCTAGTTTTCCTCTAGAAAAAGTTTCTCATAAAACACAGAGATCCATAACATTTGGGTTTTTAGTAGAGACAGTTAGATCAGTACAGCTTTGAACCTCCCATATGAGATACTCACCAAGCTTTTCAAAGGAACAGGTGGATTTGAAAGCAGAATTAGACACTTCATATTTAATCATCCAGAGTTATCACCTAAGACTGATTTTCAAACAATTGGATATGAACTGGCCACAGGACACGGTTAAAAGGAAGTTCATAGAAAATAGATCACGTGAAATCTGGAGCCAAAATACATATGGCCTAATTTAAAAACAGGATTAAAGGAAATTCACAAAGTCATTTTGCTGCCAGATTTAATTAGTATGTTTAATACGTGAGATCACCTGAATCTTCTTTTACTTGTTTTGTGTCCCATTAGGAGTTTCACAGGAGCTGTAATATGATTGAGTGGCCCTTGTGAGGGATGAAGCTTAGGCTGCTTTGAAACAAATTGAATTAATTTGAAATGATTCTTTCCAGGTATGACATTCTTTGAATCAGATGTGGGGATAAGGAGGGAGGGCATCAAAAGTACAGATAGACAGTCCTATAACCATACCCAATTTTTTGTATATACCTGGGCACCTTTTTAAATATTTGAGGAAATATGTAATACTAGAAAGCCTATTCACGTAAGATTACAATTGATGGTACGTAGAATTAAGTTAGCATTTGAGATACTACAGTGGCAGGGGTCCTCATACAAATTTTCCACCTCTACCAGTTTCCTAAGATGTGAAACTGATGGGAAACTGGGTTGTGGGGCTTCTTCTGGAAGATGTTAGGGGTTAAATTTGCACCCAAAGGCTTTGTAGTGAGTGAAATGGGCCAGATTCTAGGTCACTGGCTGAGTTAGATCCATGGTGGAGGAAAGGGGGCCTTATTTTGAGTGACATTCACAGCCTGTCTGCTTGATTTCACTATCGTTGATTGATTTTGCATGGAAGTCACTCAGGGGTTCACACTGCTGAGTAGCAGTGTAAACCCCTAAATTGGATATAGACAGAGCAGATTTTATACTGTTTCCCAAACAAACGGTATCATAAATGGTTTAAATAGTACAGTTTCATAGCTAAAATACAATATAACAACAGAGGAGATGGAGGCAAGGGTGATAAGGATACTATCAGGAGAAAAAAAGTTCTAAGACCGATTTCAGGAGACTCAGAACATCTAAAACTTGCACCCAACTCTGCAAGCTACAAGTGCTCAGCTTGCCTGAAAACAAGCCCATGCATATGCATCCTCATTTTAACCTACAAAAAGATTTCAAAATCCAGGCCCTGATCTGGCAAGATGCTGAATGTTTTCCCTTTTCATCAGACAAGCCTCTAAAGAGATACTGAAGCGTGCATACTGTAGAAGCCAGAGCGCAGCCACAAAGGCTAATTTACCGAGCCAAAAAGCAGTCATTGCTGCAACTGCCATGCAGACGTACCCACCGCCTTCAGCAGAACTTCACTGAAGACTGAGGGCACTTGTCACTTCACAGGGGGCACTCAGTGTCTCCCAAGCTCACGTTGGGCCTACATATGGATGAACCGAATATTTTTTGCTACAAATACTCTTCCCCTTCCAGGCCTCCTTCGCTTTCAGTTCTGAAGGGTGAATTCATTGAAAACATCTGCACTACTAGAAACATTCTGTGCTTTTTCCAAACCTCATCCCTGTGGTGGCTGTGTAGTAACAGAGAATAGACAGAGCTGCATAACACGAGCCTGAAAGCAATGAACTGTAGTAGAGAGAGGATGCCGAATGCTGGAGCTATGTCTCAACACCTAGGTGCTACCAAGGCTCTGCTTACCTTCTGCACTGTATTCTGCTCTCGGCCATATAGCCAAAAGGTTTCCACAGCAACTGCCACATCACACCACTCTTACCTCTGCGATACAGAACACCTCTTAAACAAATTTTGCTCAGCAGTCTGTCATGTTAACTTCTGCACACCTACCAGTTGCTACATGTTCCCCTTGGTATCAAGGCCAATTCTAGAATTGTTTGTGGGGGATCTTGTGTAATATGTATTTCTCCTTCTTTTGTCCTTTTTCCCCCTTTTCTTTTCACATTGCAGACTTGCAGCAGTGAGGGAAGGGCTCTGTAACTGTGTCACAACAGCACAGTGGAGGCACAAATGGGACCGATCCTGTGTTATTCAGAAGTGGTGGTGATGTACCTGGGCAAAGACTGCAAGAGCATGTTTATGGCAGTAAACTTTAATGAGCCACATGAATTCTTCAAACATGGGAAGGGAAAAGATTTATTTTTGTGTGGGGAATAAGGGATGTGGACCAGCCTCCAGCAGGCCTACCAGGAAGGCGTGTGTAAGGGCTTGCGTGGCCATCTGTTTCTCCTCCTTATCAGCGCTCCAGTGCCAGCTGCCTCTGCGGCTGAGCCGTCCCACGTGCGGGCTCCCCTGCCCGGTCCTGCGCTGCCGTCTGTCTCTTCCTTGCTAATCCCACCTAACCGTATGTGCCTGCTTCCCACCGACCCTATTTGGCCACTCCCCACCGTAAACCCATATAAATCACGGGAGAGGAAGCTGGCCGTCTCCTCGATGGTGCCAGTTGGCCATGCTGCTCCCTTCCCTTGAGCGGCTTCTGAGGCACGCAAGCGGATGCTGCGCTTGCCTTGCCTCCCGCGTCACCTATCCCCACCGTTCTCCAGCATGCCGAACCACCATTTCCTGCAATGCCATAAAAACGCAGTCCAAGCCTGAACAACTCTGGGATTTATGTTTGCTGACATAGCACCCACATCCCAGTGCTGCTGTGCCCAAACTGCAATTAAAGCTGCAAAGGCAGCCCAGAAGTCGATACCCCGGACAGACAGACAAGATACAAACCTAATATCAGATAGACAGGATGATAGGCGAGTTTTAAAGCTGCAGCCACCTGGGGAGACATGCACGGTGATGCAATCCAGCAGTGGCAGTTGCCAAAGTCATTCTGACAGCGGAGGCCAAAGACGGGCAAAGTGCCTGCAGGGGCGCCGGGGAGGGGAGCGGGGTCCGTGGCCTCCATCTGCAGAGAGGTGTGAAAACAGGCAGAGCCACGGCCAAACTCCCTTTGGGGTGTCTCGCAGCACTGGCAACATAGCTCTCCACTAAGCCTTGTGCTCAGAGACCATGAACGACTGGAATTGAAAAAATATGTATAACCTGGCTAAAGGACAGCAAGCTGCTGGGGGAACGGAAGGGGGAGGCAGGAGATGGCGGTAGGCTGTGGATATCTGAAGGATGCTGACCCTGGTGAGGTTGTAGAGGCCTAGTAAGAGGGTGAGAAATCATCTAGGATGCTAAGTTTCACATTACTGCTCCCTGAAAGAATTACAGCATGAAATTAAGAGAAGGACAATGAAGCCCAGCCAGGCAGGACAGGCTGGCAGACGCACTGGCGTTTCTTCTCATTCTCATTCCAGTAAGGAGGGTAACAGGGAGGAAGGCATGGGGGCTGCTCCCATGGCTTACCCAAGGAGCAGCAGCCAGACCTGGCCTTGTCAGGTCACTTGCAGAGGTGGAGAGGATCCATCTGTGCCATTATAATATCTTTGAGCCCAGGAGGCATGACCACAGACCAAGCATGGCCACAATTCAGAACAAAATGATGATGCCGCTCCTTGAAGAATTTCATCAGTAAGAGAAGTAACAGCAATTGGATGTCATCTCTCTGCCAGGGATTTAGAAGTTTACAGTGAGTTGCCACAGAACTTTCACTAGCTTTTCAGCCTCCTCTTTAGCTTTACTGCTTTCCAGACAACAAATTAGTCTGTACAAAACCCAATACTGAATGCAATTTTCACTTTAATCTACATGTTGAACTTCACTGTCTTCAGTGAGCCCAGGGTTAGAAATGGACTGATGCACTTTTCAGGATGGGTTTACAAACTCCAATCTGGCCCAGATTATTACGGACTAAAATCCATAATAATAACAACTTCATAATTTAAATGTTTGCCTGCCAAATGCACTACAAAAAGGCTATTTCCCACTAGTTCCCTACTACTGCTGCCACCACAGCAGGCTGTGGCTTTCTGACCATCCTCCATAGCAGGACTAAGGACTGAGCTGGACTGACAACTGAATTACAGGACCCTGCTAGAAGCACTTGCTTTTATTCCAGTGTTGAAGGATCTGGCAAAGCAACGCGGCAAAGGTCACACCATTATCACTAGCACTGGCTTCCACAACAGAGAGCTTCTCTTTCCTGGGGTGTCAACTGAACTAGCTATTACAAACCTTTGACTACCTCTTGGAGAGGAGTCAGTAGTCCGTCCAATTTATTTCTCATTGTAACTCCTAAGTGGTGATTTGTAGTACAGAATAAGTTATGATCCCGACCTCCTTGTACTAGGCATTGCACAAAGTTTTTTGAGGCATTTTTTGTGAAGGGAACCTGGAAACTAAAAAAAATTTATTTAGGAAAAAGAGAGGAGAGGAGAGGAGAGGAGAGGAGAGGAGAGG
>VFFE01006957.1:408133-445987 GCA_008921705.1 Burhinus oedicnemus | reverse complement strand
GGGGGGGGAGGGGGGGGGAAGGAATTTGGTAACCAGCAACAAAAAGGAAAGAACATCTGAAACCCGTGTGCTGTTCTACAGTGGATGTCTACCACATCCTAAAACACAAAACATCATCCAAAGATGAAATCTGCAGGCAAAAGCAATCTTTGCCTGCCAGTGCCTTTCCTTTGAAAGAGATTAAAGGAAAGGTAACTGCAGGGAAAAACTACTCCTCCTTTACCTAAACAAAATCTGGGGAAATTCTAGGAATACATACCTTGGAGAAAATTAATATTTTCTGGAAATAAGGTTCTGGAAATTATTAACAACTAGTCATCTTCTCTTATGGTAATGTTAGAATTTGAAGCTAAGGAAAAGGACAGTAAATTTTGGCAGATAGATCTGAATTACACTTCCCTAGCACTCAGACCTGAACGGTAACTTGATAGTAGAGTTGCCACAGCAAGTTTTTTGCCTTGATTGTTGTTTCTTTCCTGTGAAACTCTGAAAGTGCTTTTTCTTTTTCAATTTCAGGTGGGTTTATGTTCTTCAAATTTTATTTTTCTGTATAACTGCCCAAAATGCTAAGTGTTCTTTCATATACATAAATTTCAAATTCACTTTCCAAGGCTTTCTTCTGGAAAATGCCAGTTTCCTCTAAAACATTTCTTTTCAATGGGGAAAAAAAAAAAATTCTGAGCTTCTTCTCTTTTCTCAGGATGGACCTCATTTAAACTTGCAGTAATTTGTCACCTTTTATTCCAAATCTTGGAATAGTTAGTCCAGATGATTTTCCAAATAGCCAGATCTTGAAATAGAGAAGGTAGCACTTCCATGGAGCTTGCATTGGTCTGTAGATTCCCCCTGTAGCTGTTGGTGAAAATCACCTCTTGATGACGAGTGTTGGACTTTGCAGGAAAGGAGGCTTGAAAGAGTGGGAATAACCAGTAGAGAATAAAAGCTTTTTCAAAGAATTTAAGACTTCACTCTGTCAGGTCCTTACTGTCAGCAAATCTCAACATAAATATAAATTGTGCTGTTCAATACTAGTATAATTGCTTCACGTTCCCCTCATCCTCCTTCTTTTAATATTAGTCCTACAGAAAAGGAAACCAGGTAACTTCTGTTCAGCCTAGGCGTAGAAACCAATGCTGCGCTATGCGGACAAGCAAGGATCTCCCTCATTTCAAAGGGGAGTCTGCAAAACCAAGCAAGACCAGTCCAACACCATCAGTCCCCAGATGAGGTTCCCCACTCGCCTTCGCAGACGTCCCTCAGCCGTGACCTTCCTCTTCCCTGCTGCTGCAACCCTGGGTCTTTTCACACCAGAAAATAGCACTTATGCCAAATTGTGAAGTGGTTTTACGAGGTGGAAAGGCACCAGCTAGGGGCTAAAGAAAGGCCAATAAACTCCTCTAACTTGTAACAAAATAACAGATTTAAACCCAGGTCAACTGAGGTGAAGGGCAAGTGCATTAATCGCCTGTATTAACGAGGCTCTGTGTGCCTGCGGCAGCACTCGACTGAAAAAGACAGTACGTCTTGCTGTAAATAAGACAAATAAACAGCAGCTACAACAACAAATCTTCCCCCAATTTCTTTTACTTTTCATTAAATGAGTAATCTGATTTTTATTAAGTCCTCTTCGAAGTCCGCACAGGCTGGCCTTTGTAACCGTGCCTGTTTACACCGCCTATATACTCTCACACATACGTTACAGCCTGATGAATGCCTGGAAAGGAACTTCAGCCAGTTTTGTTCTTAAGTGATAATCGAAGAAATCCTCCATCACGTGTTGCAGCAGTGTGAGTTGGCCGTACCAGGACGAAGAGTCATGCAGATGTTACCCAAATGCTTCCATTAACTTAATCTTCCTCAGAAGAGCCCTTCTGCTGCCAAGTACTTAAGAATGTCACTTGGGATTTAGATGCCATTTTTGTTCACTACTGAAGACTGGTCATGTGTAGGAATCTGCAGCCCTGATAATAGGGTTTACAGAACACCATGAAAATAGATTGCTGTCTGTTGAAAACATTTAAAAAAGACAATGTTACCTTTTACTAGCCTTAAAGTGCTTTCTAGCATGGAAATCTTAATGGTTGTTTATTCCAGTATGTTTTCTAGAACACTAGAACAAAATAAGGACCATCATAATAAGTAGCTGAGATGCTAGCAATATGATACAGGAGTCTAGAACATTAAAGGTTTTCCTTCACATCATTTTAAAAAATAAAACTGTGTTTTGTGATCAGAAAATGCATCAGACTTTTTCAATTGTCCTAGCATACGCTGTTATCTCAGTAATGAAACCAGTTTTCCTTTTTTCCTTTTTTAACTCAGTTGTTATGTGGGAAGATGTAGTAGTATAAAATAGCAGGAAATAGTACGAGTAAATTTAACTTGAAAAGTTGAGTATGTGTTTTAGAGAAAAGATTAACAAGTCCCTTTTTTTAAAACTGTCTTTTTATCTCCATTTTTTTCATCTTGCATTTGCTTCAGCCAAGCAATTCCAACAGTTCAGAAGGACAGATGTTCCATCTCATTCTATTCCCAGACAAGTCACTCTGTAAAATTACATTTCTTTTGAAACATTAGTACAACAGTTTAAAGACCATCAGAAGTTTTAAAGGAGAATTGCAGAGGAATAATCAGCAATGTGTTTGGATCCAGTTTCTATACTGGATTTTTTTTAGTTGCAGTACCACTCCTCAGTGAGATACAGTTTCAGATTTATTTTCCACCTTGTGGTTCTTCCTGGTTTGCATCTACCTAAGTACCACAAGCCTCATCGCAATCCATGCAGAGTATGTGTATTTGTGATATTCAAGGGTGATGTGTTCTGGGATGTGTTCAGTGAACCAAGGCATACAATACACCTCACAAGGAGAAAAAAATGATTTAAAATACACTACTGTGCTGACTGGCTAATCAAAGCCTACTCAGTAAGGATATTCAGATCACACAGCCACATTCCATATCATCACTGCTAACCTGCTTGTGCTGATACATTTCTACAACAAGGCCAGAGAGGTAGAAAACTTTGGTTGATGTTCTCAGGAACCACACACCTGCATTGGCTCTTCCTGAATGGGTTAGTGATGGCAGAAGAATTAAATACAAAGTCTCAAGAAGCAAATGAAGATTTAAAAGTGGTCACTTAATGACATGAGAAACTCTCGTGCACAAATCACTCCATGCGAGCGTATTTATATTACTGCTTTAGCTGGGATCAAAAGGACCCTTTTGAGTCAAACCTCCCAATCATCCCCATTTACCGCACTTGAGCTCACATTGCAGGGTGGTCTCAGAGCTAAACCAGAAAGATGTGTTCCTGAAGAGCCTTAATTTACTCACTTAGATTACTGACATTCAGTCGTGGGAGTAGACTAGCATCAGTCTGAAGTAGCCTCCCGAAATGTGCACAGCCTGTGCAGCTGGTCTAGAGCACCGACAGTTCCCTTCTGCAGCTGCGTTGCTGTAGGTCTGCACTGGGCGCTAATGGGGACACACAACCTGTATTGCGTCGGATGCAAGGCACGTCACTATTAGGGCATAAATTTCCAGGTTCTTCATAACATACGAACACTGACACTTGTGTAAAATGGAAGTAACACCTCACATGCATCTTATATGGTTTAAGCCGGACCACACAAGTTTTAAGAAAGTACAGAATTAGGCCCAGTATCTCAAATCTTAATAATAACTGATCAAATCAATTGACTATAACTCGTATGACCTATTAAATACATATTTGAGTCTGGCATACAAAAATAAATTTCAAACTAGGCTCTCAGAATCCTATTCAATATAATGTCTTCCTAGGCCAATTATTTCTCAGAGAACACAGAGTCAAGTTTACCGATGCTGTTTCTTAAAACCCCAAAGCTGCAAATGCTAGACACACAAAAATCTTTGCACGTGAGCATTTTATGTAACCCCCGTGTTGCCTACACATAGTAAACCTTAATGCATACATCATCACTTCAAGATCACGACACAGAATCAAGAACTTCACACAGAAAGGCTCATGCATCCTCTTGTTCTGTTACCAAGATTCACCATATGAAACGTGATAGATGAGTTCAGGCCAAAAAAAGATCAGCTTAAGCCAGTTCATGTAGCCTCAGAGAGATGGCTGGCTTTATCCACCTTCCCATATCAGACGCAGCTTGTTCAAGGCACACTGAAGAATCTGACTCCTAGCTTTTGAACTTCAAAGACACCGCTAGAGATAGTGGCAAGGTACTTTAACGTTTAACTTGGGCGCTTTTTTTCTCTAATTGTAGCTATTTTTGAGTTCATCACCTAAGATTCCTCTACTGTCAATGGAAAGAAACAGGACCCTTCAGGGTATCACCTTTATGAGAGCTGAACCCCACTTTTACAGGACAGTTGACTGTGAAAATAACCAGATGCAACAGCGGCAAAATTCCTGCCATCCTAATGTCACTAGGAATTTTACTATTGATTGCAACATAAACTAATGAAGTGAGATTTCCAGGCAATTGTGGATATGTTTTAGTTATTTAGCACTACTTACAGCAACACTTTGTCTTCGCTCCTTTAGCGGGAATTAAAAGAAAAAAAAGAATGCTCATGTTTGAGTGCAGAAATAGAAAATGGTTATTGTGTTAACCTCCCTGAAAAGCAACACAGCACTCACTGAAAAGTGTATTAGTTCAAATCCAATTATTTAGTAACTCTAAAGAGGTGAATGGAATTGGAGCATAGATGAATTTGGTCCAGTGTTGCAAATTACAAAAATTGAGCTAAATTCTGACCAAGGTATGTACACTAAAGAAAGATTACACATTTAGAAGAAAGGAAAAAAATAAGCTTACACCACACAGGATCAAGTCATGCTTGCTCTGGCAGTGTAAATCTCTTACCAAATGCAGTGGACCTACTCCTCTAATTTGGAGAAGCAAGATTTGGATTTTTCTTTTTACAGTTACATATAAGAATGTGATCACATTAGGAAGATTTTCTGTCATCACTTTTCTTGCAATTACAAAACATAATACAGAGGGTAGGGGATATTATGAAATCACAGTATTGGACTGTATCCCAAAACAAGGATTATATTAAATAAAAAGGGAAATACAAACTTGTTTCATGGCTGCGGTGCTTCAGTTTTACTTAGATAAGTAAGTCTAACAAAAGTAATCACTCATGCCTGATTTACAAATGTGCACATACCGAATATGGAACGGAAGATCTTAGTAGCCTTCCAGGAAAAATACAGAAAATACATGCTATCTAATAAAAGCAAAAACTGCTTTTATTGTTACATGGCTAATCTTATTCATCTAATATCAGTACAAGAACAGACTGAGATAACCTGTAGCTCTGAAACACAGAAATAGCCCCTTTCTTCACTCATCTCAGAGCATTACACTTTCCCCTCTACAAAACCTATTGCTTAGCTAGAAAGCAAACTTTTATCTAATATTATCTTGCGCTAGTTGCAGCTAACACTGTACACTTAGAAATTGCAAAACTATTTCCTTTATCATTAAATGTAACAGAGCTTATGAACTTTCAAAATCCTGCATATATTCTTAGGAATTTGCATAATTGGAAATGCAAACTGGGATCCTTATAGCTATCCAGCTGCCCAGTTCTTGAATTCCATTGAACATGGTACTTACCTACTTTTGAGGATGTGGGCCCCAAAACAATCCATCAATACTCACATGAAGAGGATACCAATGTGTGTTTTTCAGGCTGAGCGCTGAACAAAAAATGTGGGAAAATCTTAAGGAAAAAACTTCCTGCGTGATGATAGCAATTTATCTTCAAGTATCATCTGCTTTTTAAACTCCCAGACACTAGAAGGACTAAAATATCACATGAATGTTACATTTTAAAAAGGGAAATTCCTGGAAGTATCAGAAATAAATGTAGTTCTCAGGGGCAAATTCTGCACCTTTTCAGTGGGAGTGAGCCTGAGGGAGTGGGAGTGGAGTCACACTAATTGGTAACAAAGTCATTCAGTTCACTCCTAGACTGGTACTAATTTCATTATTACACTATATAGAAAAGTGTAATTATTTACAAATAATTTCACAAATAAATTGTCTGAATTTACACATGAATAATTCAGCCCAAAGTTAAATTTTGCTCTGCAAAAAGCATTTTTCAGTCACTTATAAAGGCCCAGAGTTTAAAAAGAAGGACTGATGCAAACATTGCCTCTGTATGTTCTGTTGATCTTATGTGAGAATTGGTTTAACGTTAACAATATATGCTGCACAAAAACTCATATGGGCTGAACATTGCAAGGCTGCCAGTTTAATTTGAAATGACTTGACAGAAAATCTCTAGGCCACCAAATGCTATTATAAAGCACTGTATTCTCATTAAAGGTCTGAGCCCTTTTTTTTCTCCCTGAGGGCAGACTCCTCGTGAGGCTGTCCCTCTGGCATAACATGTGATAGAGCTAATCTGTCTTCACTTGGACAGCATTGCGGATATGCAAACCCAGGTGGCACTAATAGGTTTACAGTAATAACTATGGAATTGGATACAGTATGTTACACTGTGAGAAATTCCCACAGATCAATTTTTGTGGTGAAGGTTAACCAACAGACATAGAGACGTAATATTCTTTTTTCATGGGTCTGTTAACAATTTTATGGTTTTAAAAATAAAAGAAGAAAGACTCTCCTATATTTGGACAGAATATAAATATTTAACTTTGCAAACATATCTACAATATATGTGCATAAAAATGCTCTCTTGGAAAGACAACTTCTGTTAGTTATTCCAGCGCATATCTGGAGGAATTCCATTGGCTTCACAGAAAGATACCAATACAAATGAGAGCAGAATATGCCCCAAAAATGTATTTAACATAATATAATGTCATACCATTGTGTTCGTACATTTTAGTGGCACTTTTGTAACTTTATTATTGGAAATTACAATGAGAATAGAATTAGCTGCATAATTATAATGAATGCACTATACAATTGAAAATACCCTTGTTGTAGTAAAGCATTATAGGCAGAGACATAAAATTATGAACTGACCATTTGTGGTCATTAGAGATCCCATGGTACTCTTTGTAAGATTAGGGGTTTTAATCTCAGTGTGCTGGCCAAATTCCAGCATGGGTAATTACATTCCCTCTACCTAAATTCTCTGCATTTTACCCAAGGTGGTTGCATTTCCATGGTGCATGAAGTGTTCCTTGCACATGGATTTTCAAATTCTGTAATACCCGTTAGCACGAAAGGTGTTATACAAGATGTGATATCCTTGTTACAATTAAGTTAGAGCACATTCATTCCAGAAAACAGACAAAGCCATCTGTCAATCAACTACAACATTTAATGTACTGATTAAAAACATCATTTCAGCTCAAGAGGCACTCCTGTATTGTAGTATGTTATAGTCTTTGCAGTCATAAATTCCATATCCACGTTAACTACCACAGATGGAACATATTGAGAAGTTAAACACACAGCACTGGTGACTGAAGAGGATGTATACAACCACACTGCAAATTCACCCAGCTTGTCAGCCCCCAAACAGCACTATTACCAGCTCAAGCCAAAGCATCTGTCTTGCTTGCGACTAACAAAGAGATCTCGTTGAAGGAGTGTAATCATCTAGGAGAGGGAGTTCTGAAATGGAAAACAAAGCCAGACAAAAGAAACACATTTCTCAACACACAGCCACCCGAGCACTTCAAAAGTAGGGTACCTGTCTACCTGCAGATAGGATGATGAGCGATTGCCTACCCAAGCAATTTATTTATCCCTCAGATGATTCAGGTAGTGCCTCCTACTTCAACACCTACTCATCCTCACTAGTAAGCAAAGGCATATGGAAAGAGGGACGATATACTGTGCAGCACTGCAGGATGGTTTTCCAGCCCAGAATGCCACCGCATGTATGCCTTGTGCCTATGATTTTGTCAGCCATTTTGGTTCATCTTTCACAGAAAGAAATGGACTGGAAGCAAAATAACACAGCATCACAAGAAAAAGCAGTCATGAAAAATACTTCCAACCCTTCCTTTCACCAGCATCTCTTTGCCACGTTTTTGACACAGTCAGCTTTTCCAGTAAGAGGCTTGATATTCCTTTAGCACACAATGAAATCATTAAAGTAGATTTGAGTTTCATACACTTAATTCATCTACTAAGCAGTGAAAAAACCTTTCAGGGTTGTTCTAATCATTGATCCAATAAGTCAAGGACCAGGTCTGGAGATGCTCACTCTAGTATAATGACATCTTCATTTGGACTAAGATTATTGCACTGAGACTAGTCATGTACAATTCAACATAAGTAATGTCTCAGAGTCTAGCCTGGTGAAACCAGACTTAAATATATATATATGTGTGTGTGTGTGTGTGTGTTAAGTGGTTAATAGACAAATCGCTGTGTTGAGCAGTTCCATGTGTAACAACTGACACCAAGTGCAGTTGGAAGCACAAAATCACTGATTTTCAATTGATATTTAAGCAGGAAATCATTTACTATTGATTGTTATTAGGCAGACACAGTTGTACTGAAGTACCACAAAATTATCTGGTACATGAAAAAAACTACCATTAATCAAGGTAATATTAAGTGAATTTAACTGCATACTTTGAACCGTTCTCATTTGTTTAAGGCTTCCACATCAATCTACACAGCCTACTTACACAAGATACAGTTTATTGCTGAGATTAATGTTGTTTTCCATATTTACAAAAAGTCTTATGTGTGGGCACTCACATCAGAAAAAGACTTTATACAGTGGTTTCTGCTAAAAGGTTGTTTCACAACTGATACCATGCAACTGCCACTGCCAACCCTTTTTGTCTCTAGAGAAAAGTGTATTTCAGACCCAACATCTGATAAGAATTTCAATAGCCTGTCTTTTTAATTTTGAATCTTCAGATTACCATACTATTATCAGTATCATTTTTGTTTTGATGTGGGATCATATTCAACCTGTATATGGCTAACTTAGATATCACCACCAGCCTAGTGTCCTAAGTTCAAGAGAACAGCATCCCCTTCAGATCATCCATCATTCAGACCTTTCAGACCTGATTCCATATGCAGGCAATGAAGAGAAGTTAAATTAGGGATGCGGAACTTAAACAATTCAAGACTGTATTACCATTTATGCTTTGCATTGCATAGACACCTTAAGATCTGAAGTGACCCGATACAACGGAGGCATCTCTGTGAGGTATCCAGTTGGAATACAGTCACCCTTTGATCCCTGTCATGCCAATGAGGATGGAAAGACACCTCAAGAGTGTCACTCCAATTGCTTCAGATATAAATCAGGTCTGGAGCTGCTAATCTCTTGATGAGGTAAGCCAAATCCAAGACAGAAGTCTCCCAGAGCTCATACCCTGAACACATTGAAAGAGGAATAAAATCAGAAATAAACTAGTATGTCCATTGAGTATGAAGAAATGAGACACAGAAATGGTGACTTGTCCAAAACCCCAACAGACACCTAAGGAAGAGCAGGAATGGTTCTCAGTTCTATCAAGCTCTGGTATCTTTCTTTTAAGATGCCTTCTTACCACATGTACTTGCAAAGATGCAGGATCCTCAATGTCTTGTTGATCTGGGGCTTCATTTTTAGCAACATCTTTGATCAACAGAGGAAAAAAATATTTTCCATCAAGAATTTTAAACAAAAAAATTTCAATAGGAGATTTTTCCTACTTTACTTCTGAGGAAAAGGCCTGGCTGGATCTTCCAGCTTCAGAGAAAGGTCTGACTGAGTTTAAAGCCAACTAATAAATTAGTTAATTAATGAATTGCCAGCTCCTGAAATGGTTGCCATATTTTCAGTTAGCCGCATCCAAACCCAGCCTTTTATCTCAGTTCTTCTTCCCCTTTCAGTGAAATTTCACATCACCTGTTCCTACAATATCACAACATCAACATCTGAATTTCCTCTATCTCAAACAGTTCTCTTTTCTCAAAAAGGATATCCAATCTTCTGCATTACACACTCTTGAAACTACACCTCATGCAGTTTTATTCTTCACCAACTTCTCTTCACCTCTCCGTCTTTTCTCCATCCCCAGACGTCAGTAGTCATCATTTCCCCCAGTTATGCAACCCACTAATCTCTGGACATTTCCCAATACAAATCACAACGCTAAAATCACGGCTCTGCTTTGTTCTGTACCCGCTTATCTTCCTTTACAACTCCCTTCCCTCCCTCTATCATATCTGTCAAATGGCACAAGTTTCCCAACCTCTCCTCCCTCCTTCCAAGCTATCTCTACAACGCCCCACGTGAATCTTCCTCCTATTCTCATCTTTCTGTCTCCCTCTTTTAGGCTTTGCTCTCTCTTTTGTTATTCACCAAATTACTTTTCTCCTCATTTGTCATTCACTTGCATTTCTCCCACAAAGCATCTTAATCGTAATGCTATAGATTTTTAGATCTCCATTAATAAGGAATGTGAATATTCAACCCGTGCATTTCACACAGCTCAATACCTATCGTCTCACGCGGCCAAATCTATTGTAGGCTCCATGGGGCAGTAGTATTTCTGTATAGTACCAAGTACTCTCCTGGAGCTCAGCAAATAATAAAGCGGTTGTGTATCTTAAAGCAACAAGATAACACAGTAATAATGACCATATGCATATGCAGTAACTTTTCTCCAGATGGATCCCAAAGCACTCTATACCATTTGCCAATTAACAGTACAAAATGAAGTATTTACATAGGAATCATTTCACCCATGAACAATGGCATAACGCCAGCCATGCCTTAATTGCATGGAATCACACAATACAAATTTAAGACAGGAAGTGAAGACCGACGTCATATTTCCAGGGAGAATTAAGGCTGGCATATTATAATTACCAGAACTGGTCATAAAATGCAAATAAATTCTCAATCAAAAAATGACCCTTTTTGTCAGAATTTTGGAAACATCCAAAACATTTTTATCTGGTCAATGAAAAGAACAGTTAAACACACCCTCAACTCTGAAGACTTTGAAGGATTGCTGCAATTTAAAATAAAAATGCAAAAACTGGTGTACTCCTGAATAGCTTTAATAATACTCAAAACTGGAAACTAGCCAGGACCTGAGCCCTCTTCAACAATTGTCATAGGATTTTACTCATAAACTGGGACTTCAGATGACAGGAAGTATCATGTTGTGGAAATCTAAAAAAAGCAATTTAACTGTGCATTCACATATCCAGATTCAAATTAGAACTTAAATGAATTATATTAATAAAAGCTGAAGTAATTCCTGCTCATTTTTTTCCACACATCAACAAATTCACAGGCAAGTTTACCGCTAATATTTAAACCGAAGTTCCATAAGTAAAAGCAATGCTTAGTTCTCAAAAGACTTTTAATTGGGTCAAGTCCTGGAATCGGTCAAGTAATTCAGAATTTTTTCACTAACTTTAACATAGTCAGAGTTTCACCATGGGATGGAGGACTGAATAACAAAAAAAATATTTTTAATAAATTATTCACTGATTGCTCAAAATTTATGAATAATTTATTTGGAGAACAGTATTCAACCCTACATAAAGCTGGACAAAGAGGGGCAAATGTGTTTCTGAGTCATTTATTCAACAATTAATGGAAAAAAACTATTCACAAATGTCATTCAAATAGCTCTAGACTATTGTAACTTGGTTTCCAGTTGACTCAGTATGTCTTTTAGAAAATTGCCAGGTTTTCATGCACACTAAGCTTTCTTTCATTATTTGAGATCCTCTTGTTTCTGTTTTTCCCTTTACTCAAGCAAAAGAACCTCTTTTTCCAGTACCACCGTCACTGTTGCAGGCCTGACTTGCTTTGACTGCAAGCCCAGTATGCAACTGTGGTACTGGGCTTTAAATGATCTCTCCCTTCGCCAAGAAGCCTGAAGCAAAGAAAAATGAGAGTATATACGTTTGAACTTCCGAATATATACTAGGTGGGGAGCAGAGAGGAAATCCACCTCAAAACAGCATGAGTCAGAGGAAACAGAGAAGAGGTGAGACAAGAGTAGGTACCCGTATTCCTCCAAAGCCCCTCTTCTACCCACATCCACGCTGGGACCCAGGTGCCTGGAGGGACCCGGGAGCACCCGCACACAGCCTGAGCGAATTTCCATTCTCAAACCACAACGTGATTCATCGCAACCACTGGCCAACTAGGTTGCTGTTGAAAAGAAAACCTGGCATTTGTTCTAATTATGCTTTCTTAACTATATTGATATTAAATGCAGGAAATTCATTTTGTTATCACTGTTTTTCCAATATGCATTTAAAATGTAGCATTGTAAGCACTAGCTGGTGTGACCGCCTCAGTGGGATTTTCTCAGTGCCTTGAGCACAACATAATGGAGTGCACTCATCTTTCAACAACTTGACACTTTTTTTTTTCAAATGCAACTTAAACAATAAAGGTCAGATTTAAAGACACAGCAAGACAAACAGCTCTGCTTTACTTTTTTTTTCTTAAGTTATTCACTAGCATTTAATGAGGATTTCCAGGGTACTGTAAACCATTGAGGTTACATAGAAATGAACTGCTAAGTAGAATTTACCTGAAAAGGAGGAAGAGGTGGAAGAAGGGCTGTATGGTGCTCTGATAAATATGGAATTGGTCCTCTTCGTATGCAAGGTGTGCAGAAATTTCTCGTGTTCTGAGTAAGAACAAAGGCAGAGTGAAAGAGGCAGAAAAAATGACAGTGCAAGGCTGTATAATAGCTATTCTAAAGCAAAAAAAACCCTATTTTTCATCCAGATCTGCTTTAAGATAATAGCACATAGAACTAGGTACAATATTTTCTTAATTTAGAATTTTATAATACAATCTGATTTGACATCTAGAATGTATAATCATCACCAGAATGTAAATGCTATAATCCTTATGACAACATCTATTCTACCTACTCTTTTTGCTGCTATTTTGGCTTGATTCTAAGAAATTGTACCACACCAAGTATTACTTTTATTAATAAAGATTAAGCATAGCTGAGTACTGCTAGCCAAATCTTATTTACCTGAATAAGCAACTCCCTAGCAATGATGAATACACACAGTATGTGCATGCTTTCATTTCCACATAATACACATCCATTAACACCGACCGTGCAATATGTTATCAAAGAGCTATGTGCCCTGTATCAATTGAAAGAGATTTATTTAACAGAGCATGATTTTAAAGGTAAGTACTTTTTGAATCCTTGGACTGTTTGTTGGTCTGTGCCAGAGAAGTGAGGTCTGGAGCTGTAAAGAAGATAAAAAGTGGGTGGTGTGGTCTACGGTGCAAGTCACTCCTTCAGTGGCATTCATCCATTTGAGTCACACCTGAAGCCACACAGTGCCAAGGACAAGATATCGCTGGAAGTGCTGCCTTTCGGAGGAGATGTACAGCCCAGTGTCAACCTACGTGAAACCAGCAGAAGGATGAGGTCACAGCTGGGAATGAAAGGCAGCAATTTGGGGAAGCCACCGATCACTGAACAGCCCCGGGGCTTAGCACAGGCTTGGCGGGATCCCCAATTGTGTGACCTCCCTGATTAGCAAGATGGGAGAAGGGAGGACATGGAAGGGGTTTGTAAGGAAGATGAAAGAGCAACGGAATCCTGACAAAAACAACCTTCCCGAGACCCCTGTGTCTAATGTTAGCAGTTAGTTTGTATTTTCACATTTAATTTGGACACTGCCAGACCAAAGTCTCCCAGGCACAACCTGTCACCACGCTGATTTCAACAGTGTTAAAGTGGGATACATTTGTCCTGTTGATTACATTTTAAATTGCCATCATCTCCTCTTTATGCTTGTAGCATTAGTCTTAGATTTCTTCCCAGCATTTATTTCAAGCAGCAGCCTGGCCACACATTAAAGCATTCAAGCTACTGACCATTTAACCACCCAACCCCATGAAAGAAAAGAGGCCTTTTTCTTTTTCTCCCCCCGCCCCCCCCCCCAGCAGATCAATGTTCAGGTCCCATCCATTCCCTGTGGAAACGACCCCTCTGTAAATATCCCATTACCTAATATTTACCACACTGGTGCAGAGTCCAAGAGGTAAATCTGAAAAGAGGTGATTTCAGCCCTCATAAACAACTAACCAAGAAATGCTTGGGGAACAGCAGGCACGTAGGATTTGTTAGCTGTAGCAGGGCTACAAAAGCCATTCACAACACCCTTGTTGACACTGCTTTACTTCTTCGGGACTCCGCTTGCTAATAAAACTGCTAAAGGATTAACCAAGGAGGTTCACAGAAATCACCACAAAATGCCTTAGCACTTATAACCCTACTCTTGCTGCCCTGACGCAGTCAAATTCCTTTTCAAACCACCAGCTATTTGGAGCGCATGAAGTTTCTTCCTAAAAAAAGAAGAAAGGGGCAGAAGGCAGAACAAATTCATGGCAACAAACAAATTGATAACAAGGAATTGAATTCAAAACTTCCACAGAAAAATTACAGAGGAATAATGGAGATTAATATCCACAAAAGTAAAAGAAATCATCCCTCCCAGGTCACAAATTCCTAATGCTACCTTGCCCTTCCAAGCAGGGAGCAGGATGGCATAGCTACCAATTGGTAGGTAAGATATCAAAATGCTTCTGGAATAGCAGTTTTAATATTGTGACAGCTGCTGCAGCCTTCTACATTCAAGTAGCAGAGTAAACCCAGCTCCACTAAAATATAGTTTGCATTTATCCTCCCGTGGTAATGTTGTCAAACTACCTCTCTTCCAAAAGAAGGCAGATGCAGGGGTAATTGCTCTAATCAGGACACTCTGCTAGAACTGAACAGAGAATAACCCTTGCAATAGGTGGCCGTGCCCTGTAAACTACAAGTGCTAGGGATGAGCCTTAGTCCCCAGCTTTCAGAGGGCTGCTCTTTTTCAGACTAGGGGTATTCAGCACATCATTGCAGTAATGCTACAGCATTTTGTAAAAGCTGTCTACACATGAAGAGTTTGCCTGAGTAAGGAGGCCAGGATTGGGCTCCTCTTTATATCCTCTGTTCCTGCTTCAAGCAAGCATTTTAGTGCATGATCCTACTACATTACACACCCCATTAAAAAAAAAAGCCAACTCTGTTTCATTTTGCTTTCATGAGCAATTTACATTTCATTTGTGATTTTTAAGCAGAAAACCCTTGGCACCGATTTTACAGATGACATACTGAAAAGGTTGGGGGTTTTTGTTGCTTTTTTTTTTTCTCTTAAAGAAAATAGGATTAGAGGTAGAGGCTTTTATATTCCACCACTTCTGAGACATATGTTCTGCTCTCCCACCAGTTATGAAGTGATTACTGGAGTGGCACAAACAGATTTTTTTTAACAAAGTGAAGGTGCGATTTTCTCAGGTTCTGTGAGAACATGCACACTTATTTTTACCAACCCAATCTGTTTTCCAGTAGTTTAATGTCCGCAGGGTTTATAAGGCTATCTTAGGTGTTGGATTCAACGCAGCTTGTAGGGTGCTACCTGACTATGGAAGTTTAAGGAAAAAGACACAGAGAAAGCATAAATAATACAAGACTCAAAGTAATTTGGAGACTGATTTAAATATACAAAAAGATTGACCTTTTTTTGCCGCTTGCCCATATATGGTTCTCTAAAGCTTGAAGGCCCTCATATCGTAAATACTTGCTTCATTTTAGAAACCCCACTGAAGAAACCCCACTATCCCTAAATAATTTATATATACAGCCTGACTTCTAAAAGTATTATTTTTACTCCAGAAAAAGGAATTTGATCTTATAAACACTTACTGCTGGGAACAGCAATTCCCATGGGGGAAATGGGACTGGATTTCTTGCACCTTGCCTATTTAAGCTGGCTGCAAAAAGGTTACCAAAGGAACAAGAGAAGAGGTCTCATTTTATATCAGTTCACACCCATTTTTCAGGTATATAAAAACTGAGACAAGGAGATTTCACTACAATGCAGGGTAGGGAAAGGGTTCACACCTGAATTTGACTGCTCATCTATTCCAGATTCTCAGCCAAAAAACTATAAACACACTGAGAGAAGACAATGCTCCTCCAAGAGACTTGTAAAGCTAAATTTTGGTCTGTTACACTGGGACAAATTTAGAATAACCACTTCAAATGCAGTGAAGTTACTCAGGACCAGAGGAAGTGAGAACAAAATTTGGCAAGGACTGTACAGGGAAGTAGTCAGTTAACATTTAATCCTTAGTGAAAATCCTCAGGTCTAGTGTCTGTACAAAGAATTTACACGGGTTTAAAAACCAGTTTATCTGAAAACCCCTTCATGGATGTATTTCAAACTATCGATATATCAGTTTAGCTCATAATTTACCTACACAAGCTAAACTCTAGATTTCCAGCCTGGTTGAAATCTCTACATTTGAGCTTCTGCAAAGTTCTGAAGTAATTTTAAGTACAGTACTTCTGAAAAAAATGCCTTTAAATCACTGAAACTTTATAGGTAGACAAAAGTCTTACACAGGGCAATATCCCTTAAATATGTTTGTGCTCAATGGTTCAGTGCTATTCAGACAAAGGGTTTGTAGGGTATTTGTTGACACAGGACAGTTCAGCCCTCCTAATCAAGATTTTTCCCAAGAACAGTCTTCATCCTTACCTCTGCGCTGAGGGATTGGACAGTGAGGTCAAAGTCATTAGTCCCTGACAAAAGACTTAGCAGGTCCCACTAAGCACGCTCGGTAGGATTTTTTGTTGTTGTTGCTTGTTATTTTGGATGAACAGTACCCCCTCCTTGCAAACTGAGATTTTCAGTGCAACCTCATACAAGTTAATCTGACCACACTCACAGGAGCAGCGAGGTCTTGTGTTCAGAGGTGGAGACCCTTTGGTACAGCGGTACAGGCGCTTTGGACCCACTTGAAATGCAGCTTTCCTGAAATCAGAAGTTTAACTGTACAGCTGGAAGGAAAATGGGGACTGGGAAAAATCCTACACATCAAAATTTAGAGAACAGATAATCCTTTTGTAGGAAGTATCCAGAGATAGCCTTGGTCATTTCATCTATAGACTTCTTACAACGCCAAAGGCAATTCTGACTTCAAAGTTGTTTTTACAGCTTTGTTTTCCCTTGCTTGCCTGTTGCAGCATTTCCTATTACTGAAACAGGTCCTCACTGATGGAATCAGTGATGTTTCACTCGTCTTTTTTTCACATAAGCTCCCCATCCCCTCTCATCTCACTCCTTTCTTTCCTGCTGGCTTTACCAAATTTGTATCAGACAGAGCTATGAACAAATAAACATTCCCCTTTTAAAATTTACTATGTATACGGTATTATCCCGTAACTATTCAATGGTCATCTCAAACATCTTGCATGAATTATAACCAGTTATTTTTATTTATTTTTACTATCTGCTTATTGCCATCATTAAAAAAAAAACCACAATAGAAATTACAGTGCAATAATCTATGGCAATGCAAAATGTTAAGTATCTGCTTTAGATCCACAGAGGCAAGGAAATTAAAAGAGGCTTAAACTCTGAGCTAATGCTTCATCCTTAATTCATTCTCTTGTGCCCATATATTGAAGTCTCAGCACAATGAATCTGTGAAAGGACACATTAATGTGTTGTGGAACTGGTGTACAATAAATTGATTGGGAATTTAATGTAACTCTGATCAGAGACCCGGCCAGAGATTTCAGTGATGAGTAATACCAGGCAAAGAATTTACATTTTAATTCAGGCTTTCCTTGAATTTTTGGCTTTAATTCATACTCCAAATACTTTTGGGAAAGAAGGCTTCTGCTGAGGCATCCTATACAAGGCAATGAATGTCTGACAGCAGTTAGTACTTTGTGATTTAATTGCATTGGTATTTCTTAAAAATAAGAGGTCATATGTCACAAAGCAACATCAGGGCCTGAACTTCTTCTCTTAAAGACTATTAAAAATTATTAAGTCCCATTTACAACAGGAGGAGCATGCTAGTCCTAATATTGCAGAGTATGTTTGTGCTCACAAAGGGCTCACAAGATCTCATAATCCTATATTCTAACGAAGCAAAAATATCTTGCATGGTATTAACATCAAATCAAACAGAAACTCATGCTCTGTGATAGATTTTTTCAAGAATAAAAGCTTGCTTTTCAAAGTTCTTTCTGCCCCAAGCTTGCTTTTTAGATTTGGTATGAAATGAAACAAGATTTTAAAGAGTGGAGATTCATAAAAAATACAGAACCAGTGTAATCTTTCCACTGTAAATACCCATGCTGAAATGGCAAAGGAAAGTAAAAGGTGTACACAGAATCACTGCAAATAAATTGCTAGATGTGCCGTATCTCATAGAACTGCTGAACAGTTTTTATTACATTTTTGTTCACTGGAGATTGCTATAGAGATCTCTGCATTGCGAGTAGCCACACCATTTCAGTGCTTTGCTGTTTCAGAAGAGCAGATTTTCTTGATTAATAACAAAAGGTTTTGTTGGGATCAGAGCTGTTTCCCACCATCTCTATGCAAACCCGGCAACACAAACTGTGTACATTAGCATTTCAAGGAGCCTCCTATTAATGATGGCAAGAAAAGCTCCTCTCGGTGGGTAAAATCCATTTTGTCTTCTCTTGTGACATCTGTTCTAACTTTTAAAGCCAGAAAGGAAACTAGATAATGCCAGAGAGTCTTTTGATTTACTGTATTGGCACTTGTGATGATGCTTCAGACTATAAAAGCATGTAACCCTAGTGGACATACATGACTGTGTAAATGTGAACATCTGCATATTCCCACAACATAGAGTGAATTGAAGAAGTAATTCCAAAGTTCTTTGTTAAACTTTTAACTAGCTTTTTTTTTCAGGATTTCATAATTATGCTTTCAATTACTTCTATACCATACAAAATTCAACATTTTAGATTGTATTTTTATGTAAATGTTTACTGCTACATATGTTTTTTTATTTCATTTCATTTCCCAAAAGCTTTTCTTTTTTTTACTTTTTTTGTGAGTAAAGACATTTAAGCAAATAGAGTTGGAGAAACTGAAATACAGTTAAAAAAATAAAACACCAAACAGTGTAGGATAAGAAAAAGTAAACTAAACCCTGCAGATTTCTTACCTCTTTACACCATCTGTGCAGTATTGCTCTTAGGCCTTTTACATTGGTCATCCTGGGAACAAAGCTGAAGGCAGATTCCAGCAGTTTTTCCATTCACTATTCATTCAGAGGTTCATCAGCTCCATATGGATCCAGCCAACTGCTGTGTTAAATCAGAGCCTTTTCCCAGAATTGACATGGTAATGAAGTCATGGTATTGCTCACAGAAAAGGCCTCCATAGGTATTTTCCTCTCTAACAAATCCAGCCTTTTCACCCCATTCACTCCCTAAAATTATCTCATAACGTTACAACATCTGTGAACTGGGTTTTTGCCTTTTAATGTCTAGCATGTTTTATTACATGACTATGCATTACATACTGGTTAACAAGACTCCTACACAACCAAGGAAATAAAATAAACTTGCACTCTTCTCTTTCTAGCTCAGATTATTTTGTCCCATTTTCTTTTAATTTGTATCTGCTATATTTGTTTTTCTCCAGATAGAGCTGTCCAAAGTAGTGATGTACAAGATGAACTTCAATTTTTCTGATTTCTGTCAGAAAGTGGTTTTAGAAATATTCCAGGACAAAAAATTGTTTAACCACAAAATGGTAAATCCATCAATACAAAAATTGCTAAAGAGAGACTGTGTTAATAGCAACTATGTTGCAACAGTTTCCTTCTGTTCATCAGATGTATGGATCTGAACTTTGCTGTAACGGCAATAGTTCAATATTTGTTATAGAATAAATATGAGAAAGTTTATTTCTGTAATACACCATCTGCAATTAATATGTAGATACTGCCTTGATATGACAACATGAGGTAGCTTTATTGGAAAACTACGTCTTTCTCATAATAATAATAATAATGTACTTGAACAAAAATAATCCATAAAAACAGGTATCATTATAGATGCATATGTCCAAGGTTAGCCATATACTGACTAAAGAGAACAGTTAGCTATTTACAGTTAGTGTAGGTTTTTGAGATGGTTTGTCGTTATGTATTCCACTTCTGGTCTGCATGTGTCCCAATACTTTTTTCTGTATGAGTCAACACTGCGTCCTGGTAGACTCTGGCATTTTGGACTGGAAAGCAGAAAGATAGGGCACACATGATCCCCCTCCTGCATCCTAGCATAACATCCATCCAACTCCGTAACTTAGAGGGAAGCAGTATGGCTTACAAATGGACAACATCTCAGGATCAGAGTTACAGTGGATTTATGGGGCAAGTGACTGAAGAGTCTTCTTAGAGAAACTGTCTGTGGTATCTCTCTCAAATCTTGAGTACTCTTCACAGTGCTGGTCCCGGCACCTCAAGATATATGTAGTAGAGTTATTGCATGTC
This sequence comes from Burhinus oedicnemus, assembly GCA_008921705.1. Classification (NCBI taxonomy): domain Eukaryota; kingdom Metazoa; phylum Chordata; class Aves; order Charadriiformes; family Burhinidae; genus Burhinus; species Burhinus oedicnemus. The sequence goes on along the minus strand of VFFE01006957.1, from coordinate 425,641 downwards.
CAGAGAATGGCAACTAAAACAACCCAAGGGATAGCGCAGTTGCTCTAATAAGGGACAAGTGACTAAAAATGATCAGGGCTCCAATTTGAAGAGGAGGTAGCTGAGAGAGGGAATATAAGTGAGGTTTATAGAATCACATAGGTCGTAGAAAAGCTGAAAGCAGAACTCTTCAACAACTTTTGCAATACTAGAACTCGGGGTTATTTGATGAAAACAGTAGGAGATTGATTTAAAAGGCGTAAAAGTATTTCTTTACATAGCAGCTAGTGAACTTCTGGAACCTGCTGACGCAGAAGGCTGTGGAGGGAGACTGCATCTGTAGAATCATAAAAAAAAAAAAGAGATAACTTGATGGACCAAGAGTCCATAAGCAGATACTGAAAGGGCTAAGCAGAGCTACAGTCTAACATCCCTAATAAAACTGTTCTGGGTGCTAGGGAAGTCAAGGGCAATGGAACGCAGAAAGTGGCCAGGCTAGTATGGCCTTCCTAAATAACATCTCCTGTTTCTGCTTTTGGAGACAGAACACCCGGGCAGCTGGACATTGGTCTGACACAGACAGTACCATTCCCAAGTTCTTTTTCACATCCTGTGAATGTCACTCAGCCATCACTCAGATCCTAGAGCTCAATGTTTATTCTACTTAAACAATGACTGCAGGACTGCTCTGCCAAAACTGGCATCAAACATGGACCTGCTATTCAAAGTAAAGCTGTCTAAAAGTAGATGGAGCATAAGACCATCTCATAAAGAATCAGAAACAGCTTTGGAGCAGAAACTGTGACATTTCTTATTCTCATCTAACACAAATATTTCATAGTGTCCCCAGTAACAGAAGACACACTGTACTAGTGAGCAACAGTTTATGGTTGTCTTACAGGGGTGCTCCAACTGGATATGAGACAACCCCCTGGGAGATGTGAGACCACATATAGGCACTGATACCTCAACAAGATGCTGCAGTATAACTAGGTGACAGTATCTGTGCTGGATTAGTTCCTAGGAAAAAAGTGTTCTTGTCTGCGCTTAGTGCAGTAAGGTGCATTGTCATGATTCTCAAGATGTATTTGTTACTCATTTGGAAAAGGAGGAACAAAAAATACCGGTAGGACACATGTGCTTCTCATGGGTGAATTAATTCAGAAGTATGCATTATTAGTGGGACTAGCCAAACAAACTTGTCTTTAATTCTGACATCTTTAACTCTGTCATATTTAAGGATACAAAGGTCTAAGTCTGAGGATATTCCTTCTATACTGTTAATTGTGGAGGGCTGGACAGCTGTAAGGCACAGTCACAGCTCCACCAGCACAGTTATTCAGAAACATTACCCTGGTTGCATCCAAACCTGTCCTGGGATGCACGACAACAGTCCCATGAAGAATAACAGAGCACTTGATAAGCATGTAAAACATCCTTAAAATACAGAAATTTAGGGAAAAAAATCTTTCTGTTTGTATAGAAATAGCAAGAAATGCAAGAAGAAATAACATCTGCAAAGAAACATTGCAAAGAAAAAACATCTGGAACTTTTGTAGTAGATTATGCAAAAGAATACCCTTCCTGCAATGTCTTTGTTCTACCTATCCATCAAAAACAGCTGCTGAGTCAGTTAGAATCAGCCCACTGCATTTGTCCACGCTTTAGCTTGCAAGTTAACTGAAGTTTCTACCACCCAACACGTTAACTGTTTGAGCAGGACATATCGAGCAAAGACAAATACCACGCTACCAATGGGCCTCTCTGGTCCCTCCAAATTCAGAGAGGACTCCATCCTGTGAAGCGACACTGGGCCTTGATGCAACAACTGCTGCAGCACAAATGTGGAACTGAGAGCAAAGCCCAGGCGAGTTTCACGTCCTGGTTAGTAAGTTCTGCTGTGGCAGGCCACTGTGGCAGTCTCACACACCAAATGGATGGTTTCTACCAAGGTTTTCTGCAGGCCCTTTGGCACCAGGCACTTAAGAAGAAGAAATGTGATCAGTGTCCTCAAGAAATCACACATGCTGTGTCCATGGCGCAGGATGTCTCCTCCTCTCCAGGCAGCAGTTTCCAAGTTGGTTATGAAGCCAAGCTCTCCTCTAAAGCAAAGAGCTGAGATGTTGACTCACCCCTCAGAGAGCAGCAGAGTGCAGGGGGGAGGGGAGACAAATCCTCAGTGCTGGCCAGGAAGATGTACTTGCTCCAGAGTCTCTGAGGACGGATGCTAAAGAAGTTGGGCATTCCCTGTGTCTGGGACACCTACTGACAACTGATCTCATAATTTCTTGGAAAGAGCTTTTTAACTATCCAATGCACTTAAGACCTCTTTATTCCCAACTCAGGCAGAATAGCAGTTGAAATGCAGCCTGGGGCATGGATGTATGGCATTGTGTTGCAATTGCTTCCCCAATATTTGCAAAGAGATTGCTTATCTATTATCTAGGTATTATGCACCTCCCCTGCTTGCTTCTTCCTACAGGCTACTATGAAGAACAATGCAGTCATGTTTGAAAGTCTTTTAACCCAGTATACAAACATTCACCTCCATGAACAGATCATACAAAGTATTTACAAAATCACTACACCTAATATTCTGAGATTGCAACGTAGCATTTCCCTGTCTGCCATCTAGCTATAAACCCTTGGAGATGTATGCCAAAGGTAATGGTGATGGAGGGAAAAGACCGCTGGTTTGAAACGGGACGCTGGCACGTCATCAGCACAGTGTTTATTCCTTGGTCAGGGCAGCTCAGCCCTGGCCGCATATAGCACTGCTCTAACCATGAGAGGGTGAGGAGGAAATAAAGGGGTAAATCTGTCTCCTCAGCTGACCAGACCTATACTTGCAGCAGGTGAAAACCTGTATTCCAGCTCCTTCTTGCATTCCTGTAAGTAACAGTGCTTTGCAACTTCCGTACTTGGGATATGGACTGTTTGATATAGTGACACTACATGAGACAGGAAAAAAATTCCCTCCCCCTTCTCCCAGGAGTTAGAGAGGTTTTGCTCCTCTATTACACTTATTAGAGCTGTAATGAATAAAAACAAATGAAAACACAATTTTCGTTGGAATCAGACTCCCAGGAGTTTGCTAAGGAAGACAGAATCCTTACAGCCTTACTGAGGGCATCCCACCCTGGGTGCAACGGTGCATACTCTACTCTGGGATTTGGTGCAGCAAGTTACTCAGTTAATTCCAATTTTACTAATAAGCTGGAAAAAATCTCCAACATGAAGAACAGTTTTGCTAGACCCTCAGACACACACTAACAGACATAGAGGCTAGAACATTTTCCCAGGTAGAAGTGTCTGGGGGTTGAGGCACAAAAGCACAAGGTATGGAGACTATGCTGCTATTACCAGTGAAGGAACACGGAAAGACATTTTAGAGTCTTCAGTTCCTGAAAATTTTCCTAAGTATAAACACTCGATTTACAGAATGTAAAACATCATATGAATCACGTGTAAATTTAGGACAAGATAAAAACATTGATTTTTTTTTTCTCCGTAGCTCGCAGAGGGTTCAATTCTGCTCTGATGAAACCAGCAAAAATCTTTCCCTTTGTCTTTCAAAGGGCAGACACGTTTTTTTACTCTCCCCTCAAAGAGTCCTCCGACTTTTCAACTCCCTCGCTTTTAGTCCAGCTTTCAACAACAGTCACTTAGTGATTCTTGGAAATCAGCAGTAAGTGTACAGCATTTCTATTTTTTATCTCACTTCTTTTAATCCTTCCTGCCTACTGCTGAAAAAGGCAAGTGTTTTCGGCTTCCCCTCATCTGTCCCATTCTGGAGTTGCTGTCCTACCACTTCTTTACATTCTTGCTTTCCACTGGACATTCATGTTTAGGTACACCTCATCCACATCATTGCTTCCAATCAAACTACTACCTGCAGCTTTTGTTTGCCTTGACCAAGAGCTCCCTGATATTTGCTGCCTCTACATTTAATCCATCACAAGCCACAGGAGACCTATTTTTCCCTCAGTTGTCTAGCCCTTGAAATGAAGATTGCAGATAATTTGTAGAATTATAATCAACTGATACAGAAATCAATAAAGAAATTTAGCTCAATTAATGACCACCCATACTTCCCAAACCAAAAAAAAAAACCAAAACAACAGAGTAGTGAAATATTTCACTGGTTGCTTCAGCATTTATCTTTCAGGTGTCTTTTTTTGGCCCTCCATAAGAGCACAAACAGTTCAGAAAAGCATTAGCGCACAGAACAAGAACACATCCATAAAATAAGATACTCATTAACAGTAAATTTCAGTGTCCAGATTCCTTACCAATATGCCAAGAAAATCGAGATGAAGGACTGGCAGGAATTTCGGGCCCGCTGTATATATTCTTTTGTAATTTCTTTAAAGATGAGGTGGGAGAAAATATGCTTAGTTGTTTGTAAGACTCTTTAGAAAGAAGCAAAGTTTGCTTTGAAGTTCACAAACTTGCAAATATTTTAGCTTGTGGCTGTTATACTGAACTGCTTGTTAAATGCAGCAGGAACAATCTGTTGCACTATTAATTTAAGAGATCTATATACCTGCACTACTAATGATGCTGTCACCAAGAGAAGAGGGAGTGCTTCCTTTAAAAGACCTGATCCTGCAGTGATCTTCATGTTGGCAGGTTATGCATCGGTCTGGAACTCGCAGTTGGATTAGGTACCAAGCCTCTACCTTCTCTTCTTTACAGTTTGTTTACATCTCTTGCAACTTGCTTAATTTCACGTCACCTTAGACACTTCAGTTGGTCTCAGCTAATGGTCAAGTGTGTAAATGAGAAGATAGTTGAGTTCACTCCCATTTAGCTGATTTAGCCACATTAACTGCAACCACAGCAGAGCCCAGGTACCTGTGCAGGGCTGCTTACAAATGGCAGCAACACCAGAAGCAGATAAACAGACAAAATGTTCCAAATAAGCAAAACATCTGAGGACCAGCAGGGTGTCACACAGCACAGGAGCGGGTGCACAGCTGGGTGTGCACGGTTCTGTCTGCAGACAAACATAACAGATCTTCAGTTCAGCTCAGCACTTTCCCCCTGTGCTGGGTACACAGGCCATTCCAGAAAGGCATAGTATAGCAAACAAATGACATGTAGGGTGGAAATTAGCTCCTGGAGTAAGAGAAATAATTTTAGTGTCTATCTGTAGGTGTCAATTAGTGGTCAAAGACTATAGGGCCATTCAACCGACTCAGAAGTAGACATGTACATTTGGGCAGCTGGCTGGACACTCCCTGGAGCGTATTGATTAGAAGTCCGCTGACTGCAATTGGTGTGATTTGACGTGCAATTGGGTGTCCAAGAAAACCATGCAGGGCTGGCAAGAATGGCACACCACCTATGGGACTTCTTTACCAGTACAGAGCAGCAGCTGGAGTCCAGGTGGAAGACTAGAGTACTTCAACTAGTGCTGAACTCCTACATGTGGGCAATTAAATCAAGCCTCTGAACGTTGGTGTCTTAATCTGTGAGGTGAATCCCACGCTAACTTACAATAAAGCTGCACACAAATATGTAAGAAGATTTTAGGGGGCATCTTTCTAAATAAATTTCATGGGACACAGTAGACCTCTGAGAGACAGCAGAAGAGTCACCCTAGTTCTGGTGGGTTTGAGGGGGGAGAATGTCCAATGCACAATTAGCCTTCATAACTGTTTTATATTTTCAAGAGGTGCCTTAGAAGGAAAGGACTAAAAATATCTTTTTAAGAGAAATCTAGAAAGCTTAAACACTTTGAGAAGCACACAAACACAGGGGGTCTATGTGAAGTGTCTCGTCTGAACTCCCAAAGCCTTGCTCCTGAACAAGTAACTCTGGAAGTCCATTATAGTCGTTTGGACTTTGTGAGAGACTGAGATACAAAAACATACTTCCTACCACTGACAAAGAGACACCCTGTGTGATTGCGTTGCAGGGGATGTTGCTGCAGAAGGTCTTATGGAAGTTCATGGGGAATAGAAAGGTGCATTGCGGAAAATCAGATAAAAACTGCAAACCAAATTTGCTGGGCTGTAAAACCTAAAGCCTTGCCAGAGATATTCAGAAGTAAAGACAGCCTTTGAACTGTATGTTGTATGCAGCAGGTTGTTGCTGATGAGCCTCAAACGGGAAAGCAGTGACAGATCAGGCAGCTTCTCTCCTAGCTAGAAAGGTACCTCAACTGCTTTTGGGCAAAAAAGATCCCCAGTTCTGTCTCTTATTGGAATTGATTCCTCACAATTAAGGCTAATCCTTCATTTGATGTTTACTCAGTTTACTGCCTTTCTGCATCCTGCACTGTCCACATCTGGCATTACACTTTGTATTTATTCTAGCCAATATACATTTATTCATCAGCTGTGTTTGTTCTAGCTATGGTTGAGATGGCAATTTCATTCTAAGTCTCTGCATGCATTGATGGATACATTACCTTTCAGCTGAACTTTCTCATGCTTGTTCTCAGGCCAGAACTTACTTTTTTTTTTCCCCTGAAAATTAGAAGAAAATGTGTAGTCCTTTTCAAAGCTCTCAAATTCAGAATGTGGCATTTTAACAAAAACGCCTTTTGATACAAAGTGCTTTTTTATTTGTTTTTGAGTCCTTCCATTGTAAAGCAACTCTGAAATGATAGGCATAATTATTTCTTCAAATGTTATCATAAATGTGAAAAAGGCTCAAGATTTTGTTTAGGAAAGGTAAGGTTTGTAAGGAAAAGGAACACCACCACTCCTGTTTGCGCATGAACTCCAATGGGAGGGTAAAGTGTGTGACTGTGGGAATGTTTAATAAGTCACATTTGCATACAAATAGTTACAGAGCACTCAAATGAGTCATGAAAATTCACATAGTTTCTAAAAATGAGTGGATATGTTAATGCAATGGTAAGGTGGAGATTTCAATTGAAGATAAGCAAAAATATTTACTGTTCTGATTTCAAAAGAGACTTTAACTTCTGCCCATTATTCCTACTTACTACAACAGCCTATGTAACATGCGTTCAATTCTGTTCTTGCCAGTATTTATCTATATAGAGCTTTGAATTTTTTTTTTTTTAAGGGATTTTTTTCATGCAATCCAACATTCTTTTTCTTGCATTAATGGTGAAGTGTATTGTATCTCTATCACTTTCTAGTTTGTGGCCACAGTATCTGCTGACTTTCTTATCCTCCCTTCTAAAGAAAATGCTTTAAAACAGCACTATGCAACATCTTGAAGGTTATCAGAAGCAGGGCACAGAGCAGTGCTAACCCACTGACTACAGAAGACATTGCAGAGACAAGACCATTCTCTTGAAGCTTTACCTCCTACCTGCAGGAACCACTATGGTGATAAACCTCTCCATTACAAGCACATAGGCAGCCTGAAACTAGCATTCAGAGTGGGTAACGATGTCAGCTGAAGGAGTAACTGGACAAGATTTCTGGAAGTAAAAAAATCAGATGAGCAAAGAGAAAGCTGGGGCAGTCTGGGGCCTGGAGTAGACAGGATATATATTTATGAAGGACATCCGGCAAAGAGGTAATAGCGATAGCTTATCAACAAGTCATAAATAAACTCAAATTCTGTGTCCTGGTAAAAACAGGCACTTGAGCTAGGGTGGTCTGATATGCTGTTCAGGAAAGTAAGGAAGGTGTCAGAGAGCTGGGCTTTGTACAAAGAGAAAGATAGGAAGGGGAAAGAGCTACTGTTTTTTGGAAGAAGGCTTGGATGCTTACTTGCAGAGCTGTGTCAGGCAGGATTACAGGATGACTGAAAATGAGTTAGGATGAGTACAGTCTTCTGTTCATGTCCAGGACCCAGGAGACAAAGCAGCAGGCTTAACACAGCTTGAAGAGCTCACTTGCCATTACAAGGGTTTATAAAAGCTAAGGTAACGTAACAAACAGCGGAAAGAACAAAGGATTTTTCTTTCTCCAGTACTAAATGCAACAGCTAAACAACTCACAAAGATGACTCTCAATGATAACTCTGCTGCCATACTAGCTATCATAAGCACCTATCAATGCCACGGGTAATACTTTTATTGCTCTAGGAGAAGACATCACGTGAGGACTAGAGGAACTAAGTACTGCCTGACTTTTGCATTTGTCATCTTCACAAGCTGCCTGATTTTAAAACATTAGCAAAAATGGCAAGGTAACAGCTTGTGTTTGTTCTGTCATCCCCCCACTTCAAGACCCCTGACGCATTGAGAGACAGACTGTGGGTCAGGTTCTGCTCTGCCCCGTTCTTTCTGTAGTCATTTACACCTGTACAAACTGAGTGGAAAACATGCAAAATGGTACCATTTTGTTTTGATAGTGTTTTACCCTCACTTTTCAGGGGTGAGAATGAATAGACAGGGTGCAAGGCAGTGGAGAATCAGGGATTCTGTATATTAAAAAACAGTGCAGACAGCCGCAGAAAGTGTCAAACACCATACAAAAGGACTGTTCATGCATTCATGCTCAGCATCTGTGATCCGGACAGTATAAACAGGAGTTAGTATCTGTGCTATGTGGGGCTTATAGGGTTTTGTTTATATAATTTAAAAATCAGCAGACCTGCAAGGCTGAATGTTGCAGGGTGCTTTGCAAACAGCATTCTCACCCGTTCGCAGCATTTCAGAAGCCTCCGGAGCATACGCTGAGGAATTCCCTTATTGTTGGTAGATGGTGGAGGCTATTGTCAGATGACTGATACTGGCTCTCTGCCACATGATGCTGGAGCTTACAGTTTTAATTAAAAACCCTAAAACAATTTGAAGAATTGCCTGTCTGAAGCTCTGATTAGCCAGGATGCCTGTCCCTTCCATTCGCAGCTAGGCAAGTAATAGCAACTAGGAAGGAAGCCTTCCTGACACTCTGAAGGGTGGCTCTGTGGTTCCATATGCAAGAAAGCCACCCCCCCAAAACAGACCTTTGATGCTTGGAGCCAAGATGTGTCAACATATTCTGAAAGGGTGGACTCTTCATCAGCCCCTCGCAAGGCGAGCGAAATAAATTCACAGATGTGCAAGAGTCACGAAGAATGAAAGAAGCATGGTGGCTAAAAGCAAACTGGTAGAGTTGTGGCTGAAAGAGAGAGAAGTAACAACCAGCAGAGCTGAGAGCTGCTCTTATCTATGTCAGCTTCCAATGACAGCTGGTGATTACTAAAAGGGCATTATGGCCTTGTCCTCCCCAGCAAGAAAGGGGTTGATAGTAAAACCACAGTAGAAATCATGTGAGCATGTTTTCACATTGGCTGCCTAGAAAACAATTTAACTTCCACTCTGCCTAGCTATTATCAGCAATACCCCATAGGCATCAGGGTCGAAGTGCATCTTAAGGAGTGATTTGAAGGAGAACAGCTGGAGAGAATTTTCCAGACCTTTGTTCCACACATGGAGGATAGGATGCAGGACAGCATGAAGATATCTGGGTGGGAAAAGGACTAACGCATGGTAAAGGCCAGCATCACTAGCAGAGCAAAGGTCATGTTCAGCAATGCACTAAGTTAATAGCACTGGAAAGAATGGATAGAGTCCTAAAAAAGAGCAAGGGTTTTTTTTTGCCTGGAGCACAGAGGATGTAATGTGAGGTTAGTGGCTGTAGGTGCAGATTTTTGTCTTTAACTATCTGATTTGTGAATTGATGGCATTTTTTGTTGTCTGGAAGAAAATTTCATGCATCCTGGGATTTTGTTTTGGTCTCTCTCATACTGTAAGTATGTTTGAGAGCTATCAAATTGAACAGCCACTAGTTAAGCAGTTAAAGCTGGGCTCTGACAGGTTTCCCAAGCTGCTTCTGAATGTATTTGGCAAATAAATTCCTCCTCATCTGCTAATTTCAGACTTTTAAAATAATTTAGCTCTCAAGTACATAACATAAAGTGATTATCTTGTTCTTTACAGTCTGAGGGCAGAATCTATTTAGAACCTGAGCAAGCTGGCTACGAGCAAGTGGAAAGCTTTAGATAAAATTCACTTGCCAACCCAGAGGAGTGAAAAAAATTCCCTCTCTGCTCTCACGGGCAACTGCTATACTAGCCAAATACCAGGTACATCACTCATATACATTCACAAACAGACCTGAAGCTGGATCCAAAGCCGTGAAGTAGACAGGGAGAGTCTTCCCAGGTTTCACTGGATTTGCATCAGGCCCCATGCACATAAAGCATCAAGACTACTGAGTCTCCATCAAAGGAGTTTCCATGGACTGTTTCATGTCTTACCCACAGCCACCCCCATAACAGCTGATCCACACAGACAGCCTGCTTATTCTATACAGGAGTGCACATTTGCAGCTTATACACATGCGCTTAACTCCACAAAACACTACCAAAATAGCAGAAAAGAGAGCAATTGGCACACCACAGATTGCTCTCTAAAACAATTCTGCAAGGTGTGTTGCTGCTGTCAGTACAGAGCAGAGAGTATCATCTCCCCAAATGGCAATGCCTTTACCAGGTTTAAAAAAGGAACATCTGCATTAGAGCAAAAAACACCCAGACAACAAAAAAATTACCTAAAACTTTCCCATTACATTTGTTTTTCCTTGATAGAATCTACACAAACACTATAGAAAACAAAGCAGAAACTCACATAAAAAAAAGACAAAACCATTGAAGCAGAATATGTCCACTCTGTACTAAAAAATTTCTGCAAATATAGTCAGACACCCCCAAATATTCATCAGAATTTTAACATCAGATATGTCTTTAAAGTGATATTGGATCCTGTGGAAAGATCCTGTACCTCAAATGACACTGAATGGTTACAGGAAGAATGATTTCTCCCATCTTGTGAAACTTTGCAGAATTTCAGCAGTCTTACTATCATGCTTCAGAAGAAAAACAAGAGTATTCTCCTGAATATTTTCTCAGGAAATTCTCAGAGAAGTGGTCTGATGTTTAAAAGGCCTGTTGAAAACCAAGGCTTCATATCCCATTCTGCCCAGTTCAGACTGCAACTCAGAATTTCCATTACACCAGGTGACTGTCCCAAATCACCAGTTCTGGACTGTCTCTTATGCAAAGGTTATAAGGACCTCATTGGATCAGTCTTGAACCTATCTCACCCATAAGCCAGGAAATGTATCTAGCTGGGGCTAAAATCACCACAGTTTATTTCACAAGTTGTCCTGTCTATAACAGGAGACAGAAATACAGGAAATTTCTTCAGAAGCATTCAATTTCTGGATAGTGTTGCTTATGCTGGCTTGTCATTTCAAATAAAAGAAAACTAAAGCAATGAATAGAGATCTGAAACTTGAATTCTCCCTCTCCCCTGTTCCCCTTTAATCCTTAGACTTCCTTGTTCCGGCTCCAAGTCCTCATCCAGCTGTGACTGGTACTTTCCTTGGTCCTCCAGCCCCATCACGCTCAAGCCAACCAACCCCACATTGTCTTTTTTTTTCCCTGCTCTCCATCAGCATCACCTGGTCCCTGACAATCACCGCACTGGCTCTGCACCACCTTGCAAGTTCCCAGCTGGAGAGGAGGAGCTAAAAGCAATCTGAGGGCCCTGAAAAGCTTCCTGGAAAGGAGACTGGAATGTCCCTTATTACAATGAATTTCTGCCACCCAGAATCATTTCCCACACTTACTAGAATATGCTTCATCCTACCCTCAAAAGGGATATTCCCTTTTCAAGGAAAAAAAAAAAACAAACAAACAAAAAAATTATAAGCTGTTAACTTTAAACCAATGGTCATTTGTGAAGCAGCTGACCAGAAAATGTACTGGTTAATAACTCTAGTTCTGGTTGCCAAGCTTGTGATAGATGGGACCTGTTACTTCAGAGTGCTTGGCATTTTCATTACACTTTAGATATTTAAGAACAACTCCCATTGACTTCCCATGTGGTAAACAGTCTCCTGACAAAGATCTGCTTTAAATGACTTGTCCATCATCTCACAAAAAACTTTGTGGCAGAGGCATGGATTGAATTAAGTCCTCCACAGCAGAATTCAGCTGTTTTATGGGAGCGTCTTGCCTCTTTCACAACCCTTTGCATACCTTCTACAATAACTGAGGCAAGGCTCCCACAGAAAGCAACCTCCCTCACTATGTAAGTCGCATCTATGCCACAAACGAATAAGCAGTCCTGCAACTCAAGATTACCACAGCTAACAACAGGCTGAACTATGGCGCATAAATGCATAAAACTTACAACCACGAGCATCTAGCCTAGAGGTTACACACTGTGGCCTGTAAATCCCCAGTACTCTACAAGACCACAGGCAGAACAACTTCTCAGTGAAAGTATATTAGTCACTGCTCATTTTCTCGCTGCTGTCAAGTGTTTTAATTAAACGTGTCAAGTCACACACAAAAAAAAAATTGGAGAATTGTCGAGAAAGTCTGAGAACCAACCCTGGCACAGATGATCTACATCAAGGCCAGCGTGTCTAGTTAAACCACAGGCTGGCTGGGCTAAGGACAGCTGGACTCAGAAGTCAAGGGGGTATCAGGGTAGAGTTAGTCTTTTAGACTTCTGTATTAGGAAGAAATAAGTCACCACAGAAGCAACGATTTCTCAACTGTCTGTAAAAAGTCTTGAAAGACAGGCTTAGATGTAGACATCAACCAGACACATGCCTTAAGTCAACTGAGGTGAATCCCATCTCCAGAGCCAGGAGACCTGTAGAGCTGCAAAAGAGAATAAGGAGCAAAAAAACTATTGCTACCGAAGTGAAAACAAAGCAGATTGAGAAGGCAGGAAATTAACAAACTGCAAAAAGTCCAAATTCTGACTGTTCAATGGAGAACAACTGAAACCTTCAGCTAGGTATAAACCAGCTGTTTCATTCTGGCCCAAAATATTCTAAGTTTGCACATCCTTTTAATGTTTTCAGATCTCTTGTCTCTGCTGTAAACAATAGCTTGAGGCCTTAAGTAATTTAACTTTGAGTCCATTCCCGATTACTTGTATGTTGCCAGATTTAAACATCTTGGGTGCACATATACTTTCAGTATTTTGATAGAAGAAGTAGAGGGTTTCTCAAGCATGTGTTTTGTAATAGTTGAAGGCATTCAGCCTTACAGAGTGATTGACATGAACAATGTGGTGGAATCACCTCCAACTATATTTGTAGCTAAAACCCATCAGGAGAATATATAGTTTTAATGTCGCCAAACTGGACACTTACTGTCCACCACTGCCTCTACAATCTAAATTTTGCAAAATGACTGGACATAACCCATTGATGACCTTTGATAAACATTAAATTATAAAAACACATAGCTTGTCTTTCCCTGCAATCATCCATTTGCGAAGAATATATGTGCACCAAACTTAGACTAGGACAAAAAAACCCACTTGCACTCCTGAAATCTGCTAAGAAGGTTGGGTGACCTTTTGCTGATCTTTGATGAAACAATGAGGTACATATTGGGGATTTATCCTGTAGTACACCTCAGCATTACTCCACATTATCAAAAATGAAAAACTATAGCTTTTCGAAACTGAAAATTACATGCTCATCTCTTCAGGACTAGGATTAAAGGCAATATTTTTGAAGGCATCCGACCTCCAGTTTTAGAAGTTAGAGACAGATTTTTCTGGGTATGCAAGTGAATAAAATGCAATATACACTTAGTGATATTTTCCATAGTACTTAACTTTCTTTGATTTAAATAAAGAGCCTTTCAGCTTTCTAAAAATCCCAGTTGCAGCCCCTTCAGACATTTTTATGCATATTTTTGTGCAACTGGCTCCTCTCTTAAAAATAGTATGTAGTGCCTCTAGTCACCTAGACCATCCACAAAAGAAGTTTGCACGGTGACATTTAATAGTTCCACACTTAATTGTCAGACACCCGGCACCAGGATTCACGAGTACAAACTAGGGGCACACGTGACATTTAGGCTCTACAGGCTCAGAGAAAGACACACATCATCCAACAATTCACCCCAGCTATCCGTCTCCAACCTCCCGATGGAAGGAATGACCATGGTACAGAGACAGAACTCAAATGACTAACTTCGATTACATACCCAATTTTTAAAGGCTAAAATGAATGATGAATGAGAAAAATTAGTCATCTGCAGTGGAATTCACCTCACTCTGGTCAAAGTTGGTTGTCTAGCTTCTGCTGAGAATTGATGGGGAGCAACGGCCCCCAGCGAGCAGATTCATTCCATCCAGAGAGAGGTGTCGAACAGGCACAGAATGAATCACTCTCTGCAGGTGTCTCTTGTTCTCTCTTCCCACTGACTATAGAGAGACGAGACACCAAACCTCTAAATAGCTAAGATAAGGTGAGATGAACCTCACCCTCAAGAATGGGTGAGTCTGCCAGGCCAGGCCCAGCATTCAGGCTTCTTGCCATCCAGGAGATGCCTTTACCCCTGAGCTATAGCGTCAGGCTCCCTCTTGTTTATCATCCCTCTGGCCCTTTGAAATTTGCATCTGTTTCTTTATGGTGGCAAGCTTGAACAGGATGGGTGGGTGTCCTCCACCTTAGCCTTATCTTCACTCTGGTCGTTAGGGGTGCTTTGCGAGCAAAAGGGAGTTTATATCACCTCTGATGAGGAGAGCATTGAATCTGAGTCTCTCACTTCCAGGGCAAGTGCTCTCACGAGAAAAATTGCTTATAAAAAAGCAGCAGTTCTTTTCCTTCTCTCCCCCTCAACTTTCCAGCATCTACAGCTGCTGCGCTTTATGCTAAGCTCCATGCTGTCAATGTGCATTTAAGCATGATCTGAGCACACCTCCTGGACCAGGCCTCTCAAGAGATTTAGACACGTACCTATTTTGTGATTCCCAGGTGGGTTTATGCAGGCAACAGTCACTAAGAAAGTCGGCTTAACCTAGATAACGCTCAATCTGGGCCTATAAAGAAGCAAAGTTTTAAAAGCCTATGAAACTTCACTGGAACTCATGTGGCTCAGCAGGACTTGTGAGGGTGCACTTTGCTAAGTTGCATTTCCAGTATCTGAACCCTGAGTGGAATTAGGCTTTCCACACTACAGAAAATTTTACTCTGTAAGTTGGTTAAAAAGGACTGAGGGCGCTGTGGGTCCTGTCCTAACATAACCAAAAATGATAGCTTTGGTAAAGCACTAGATTAGTACTGCCCACTTAATACAAGAAGGCTTTCCGTCGTGTAACTGAGGTATTCTGCCTGAAGTGAACAGGTGAGATTATAGATTCACCAACAGTTAGATGACAGTTGCCGTACAGACTCCATTTGTTCATTTGTTCAGACTTCATTTGTTCATTTGACTCTGTGTTCACGAAACATTATTACTGAGCAAGAACAAACACACAGAGCATACTATACAAACACATCTATACTGGAAATTATCGTAATTTTACAATGTGAAAGGGGGGGTGGGGGGTGGGTGTTTAAAACCATACCTGGAACAGATTTTCAAAATCTTCTCCCACCAATCCAATTCCCAATCCTTCCTTTTTCCAGTGAAATTAAGCCAAGCATTTTGCGATCCTATTCCCACAGGCCTGTACCTAAAAATCAAAGTTAGGCCAAAGTGAGAGGCCAAAGGGAGCTGGACCAGCCAGCCAGATACCTAACAAAAGAAAGAACAAGCCCATTTTTTATTCCTTGGTTTATTCCTTACCATATGCGAGGTACTGTCAGTAACCTCCTGCCTGGCCCCTCTCCCTTTTCTATTCTAAATGGATTTTCCAGGGAATTGATGGGGAGTGCAAAATTTGCAACATTTTAGATTTATACTAATTTAAAGGTATCACTAGAAAAGCTATGGTAGATGAAAACCATTTGCTATGTAAGCCATGGACTAAGAAGGGAACTTGTTTGATCCCAGATTTTAGCACAACCACGTAAGTTAGAAAGCCACCTAACTGGTTCACTTATAAGCACTTCTAGAAGATGTGCTATGTAACTCAATTAAAACATAGACATTGTATCAGTAGGAATTATCCCATAGTTAAAGGGTTTTTTAAAAAAGAAAATAAATGTAGTAAAGAGTAAGTAAAGTAAAGAGGTAAGACTGAATACATGGATTTAATACACTTCATACTGGTAACACTTACTATGCCAGAGAGATGCTGCTTTCAGAAAGATTTCGTGGCAGTATTCTTCAAGTAGCATCAGGTAAGCAACAGCCCTTTGCAGGTGGCAGTTTATATAGAAATGCCTTCTGGACACTGGTCCTACTTACAGAAATGAGAAACCCTACAAAACAGAAGAAAACATTAGAACTTAAGTGTCTGAATTTGGACTTGATATAAACGTTCAAGGCAAAACCACACAATTCATGTCGAAACACCCCTCTTTGCAGGGTGGTGCTAGAAAATCCAGTCTGAGTAGAAGGCATTCCTGCAGAAAAGCAGAGTTTGAGAGTGTGATCGTAAAACAATAAGCGTGTCAATACTGAATCAGAGCAAAGGCTTGTCCATCCTATAGCCCAACACTTTTGGACAAAAAGCACATGTCTGAGAAAAATGAGAAAATATGTATGTTTTATCACAATACTTCCCAAGCCTCAAACAATACACAGCTTGGGAATGTAACAGCAGCAGATGAGGGATGTTTAGAAGCGGGGATGAAGGGAATGATACTGTACAAATGCAACGTTATTCAAAAGCATAGTGAGGGGAGAGGAAAAGAGATCTTACAGTTGGCAGATGCATGGCATTTGCAAATACAGCCCAGAAAAGAATGGAGTTTGGAAATGGGATTCAAGAGAAGGTACATCCGTGCATTCTTTGAAGAAGAACACAGAGGGGTTCAGAGTGGGGTGGGTGGAAGCGACGCGCCACACAAGCTCATGCTCAAGTGAGGTAGCTGGAAGCGCGGGGCAGCAGTGATGCCAGCTCTGCTGCCCTGAGGGGTGCTGCCGGTGGGATGTGAAGAGCCCTGCCACGGGCAGCACGGGGGTGCTGGGAAGCAGGACTCGTGCTCCCAGCAGTTCACAAATAGTCCCGGGAGCAAGGAGATGTCACCCTGCTACTGCTGCTCCGGGGCTGCCCACACAAACGGGGCACGCCAGTGGTGCACATCAGCGGTGTCCCACCGGCAGCTCCGCTCCAGCTGGACCAGGCCGAGCCACCGGCAGCGTTCACACATGGCAGCACACGACGGGCGCGTGGCAGAGGGCTTGTGGCCACAGCCGCATCCCTGCCAGCCAGTACTGCAGCGCTGGGGACAGTGGGGACAAGGAGGGCCTGCTGCTGGCTTGGCACGGCACGGAGCTGAGCGCCGAAGCAGGGGAAAGTAGAAATAATTTTTTTTTTTTAAATAAAAATCCCTTCCCCCAAGGCAGCTGCAGAGTGCGATGAAACCCCCTTTTAGGCACAATCAGCCCTGAGCATCTGGGCAAGGATGAGGTGGGTGCAAAGTGCACGGGGAGGAAATGTGTCAGCTGCAGCATCTGAGAGCAGCAGAGCAAACTCAGACGGGAAATGAGCTTGCAAAGTGCACCCAACAAGATGAGCGCGGGGATAAGTTGCTTCTATGGAAACTGCAGCCCGATGAACCAAAAAACAGTTTGATGGCAAAGTTTTAGCAGGAGCCGGCTCTTGCCTGGTTTCAGCTACATTCCCCACCCCCTAAAGAAGAAAAAAAAAAAAGAGAAAAAGCTGCACAATGT